>CM052812.1:33733510-33803709 GCA_028533885.1 Nasua narica | reverse complement strand
GGGGGGGGGGGTAGGGATATGGACATTGGGGAGGGTATGTGCTATGGCAAATGCTGTGAAATGTGTAAGCCTGATGATTCACAGACATGTACCCTGGGGTAAATAACACATTATATGTTAATAATAAAAAAAATAAAAAAATAAATAAAACCTAAAAAAAAAAAAGAATGAAGAGAAACCTTCTCAATGTTCAAAACTTGCTTTAATATACCCTTCGCTGCACCATTGTCAGATTATTGGAATGGCTTGAAAGAATGTGGGAAGGGAGCTCCTGACATGTGTGCTTGTGATCTCAGTCATTGCTTAAATATTACTGACGGAGATGTGAAGTCATTTGGATTTCATCTTTGAAAGTGGTTGAATCCAATTTTTACATTGAACTAGGTCTAGTTAATGGTGAAATTCTATGGCAAATGTCTAAGTTTAAGCAACACAATGTCTTTATTTGTTGTCTCTTCTGAATCAAAGTAAAACACCTCTTCTGAATATTAATAATTTTGCGTTGGTGTTGTTTACTTTTTTCTAGACTTCTAGAGGTTTCTATGTCTGTGTATGTGTTTTAATACAGTCCTGAAAGTATTACTAAGGAGAATTACTCTAGATACTTTTTACAATCCCAGCAATTGCATCTTTCATTTAACTCCTGGGAACTCAGGAAAAATGAGACACCAAACAGATTCATGTAAATATTTTTAATTTGATATGATTCACTGAGGACACTAGAAGAAGGATCTGGTTGTACTGTGCTGCTAGCCTATGGACGAGCCAATTAGGAGGCTACGAATGAACTCTCTACCCCAACATTCTGCCGGGAGTTCTGAGAGAACTTGCTTCCCAAACTCCTCTCCTGGGGGCTAAGATGAGCTATGTAATTGCTCTCTGAAATGCTCAAAAGACAATGAAAAATTGGAAATAATTATACGAATACAAAATAGCCAGCTGAGAGAAGTGTAGAACTGAAGGACTTGGGGGGGGGGGCGTTGGATATAAGGGCCTCAGACATTTGATGGTTAATGAATGACATCTGGATATTGAGTGGATCTTTTCCAGGGACACAGGATGTTTTATTCTCCTCAGATACACCCTACAAAATGCTTATTTTCCATCATTTTGAACTCCATCAACACCAGGGAGCTTATCAACTATAGGAAGCCTTATCTAAATTGGGATAGTTCTGACAACTGAACAGTCTTTCTCTATATAAAGATAGAATACACATCTCCATAAATTTCAGGATTTCATCTTAGTTTTGTAGTTTGAGGGCATGCATTAGGCCTGGTTTATACTGTGATTTTCTGTGAAGTTTCCTTCCTCAGACAGGCTGTGTCCTGTAGTTTTTAAGAACGATGGTATGAACTATGTATAAACTGCCTCTACCACTTCCTGGCATTACCACCTTCAGCAATCCACTTAAGTACTCTCAGCCTGAACAGTAATAATGCTAATCTTATGGAACCACGTGAATATTAAATGAAATAATGCACACAAAACGTATCAAGTGCATAATGTAGATAAAGTACCTGGAGCATGGTAATCAATATCTGAGAGCTCTTAATATTGCAATCACATAATCACACTATCCCCTTTCTTCATATAAGTCTCTTCTGCAATAAGAGAAATCCTCTTACAATGCTAAGAAATACTGCTTCTCTCAAACATTTTTCTCATCCCACCCCTGCAGGGAGACTTCTTGTATGGAGTTAGGCTCCTAGAATACAGTTGCTGGCTGATAAGTCCATGGACCCAGTAAGAAGGCTGGAAAGCAGCAGAAGCAGTTTTAGAGAAAGGCAAAGTTAGCATGTTTCAAGAACTTGTGGCGTACAGACCAAGACCTGTATTTCTTTTATTTTACATGCAAGGAAAATAATAGAGTTTGATTTGCTTAGCTACAAGAAATCTAGACCTGTGGAAGAACACATTAACTGTTTGTAGATTATTTAACAATGGGAACTCGAGGGAGTCTGAAAACAAAACCAAACTATAATATTCAAGGTAATAGCCTGCAGGAATTTGTGATACTGTTTAGGGCAAGCTGCTTAAAGGTCGTGATCACTGGAGGGGAACATCAACTGTGTATGGAATTTCACAGTGGGTACGATCCCATTGCTATCACCATGATGGAAACTTGTTTTTATGTCCTTTGTTACTCTTCAAGGATTTCCAGGATAGGATATCCAAAGTCCCTGGCCAAATAGCAGAAAGAAACCAAATTTAGTAAACCAATGTTGTTGTTGTTTTTAAAGATTTTTATTTATTATTTGACAGAGAGGGAACACAAGACGTGAGGCTCGATTCCAGGACCCTGGGATCATGACCTGAGTTGAAGGCAGACACTTAACGACTGAGCCACCCAGGTGCCCCTGTTAAACACTGGTACTAATCGTATATGCCACTGATCTATAATCCTCAGTTTACAAAGTACATCACTGGTTAGGATCTAATTTCTTATATTTGCCTCTAAATTCATGTTAATAGCCGTGACTGTTAGATTGGATGAGGTGGGGGTGGGGAGGAAGAAAAGTCATGTGAGTGTGATTAAGGACCTGAATCTTGGGGCGCCTGGGTGGCCCAGTGGGTTAAAGCCTTTGCCTTCGGCTCAGGTCATGATCTCAGGATCCTGGGATCGAGCCCCACATCTGGCTTTCTGCTCAGCCGAGAGCCTGCTTCAGCCTCTCTCTGCCTGCTTCTCTGCCTACTTGTGATCTCTCTCTATCTCTGTCAAATAAATAAATAAAATCTTTTAAAAATACATAAATAAAGACCTGAATCTTCACAGGCACATTTCCCTTTAGTGAGTGTCATTGGGTAATGACTTTTTATCCCTAACTTGAATTTCACTTTTATTCACTAATTATATTCTTTGTGATAATCCTGCAAAATAGTTTATTCCCATTTTAGAGATGAGAATATTGAGTTCGTTCAGAGTGTTTTGGTAATTTGTTAAAAGGAAAAATTGGCTAGAATACACCTGTATTTCGAATCTCAGTGCTCTAACTCTTATTGCTGAGCCTTAAAGTTTGGTTTTTCTTTCATTATTATGTATTTCCACTTATGTCACTAGATCATGTTGCTCAGATGTGAGAATTATTAATAGATATATTTACAGAGTGTTTCTGTGACTTTAAGAGAATATCACTGCCTCTTAATTCATACTGCTTTTTTTTTTTTTTGGTTTAGGGATGAAATAACAGAGGTACATTTAGATACTCAATCTTATGTACTGGGTATTATATAATGAGAGAATCTGGCTGGCCTTTAACCATAGCTCCTGAGAGGGATACCCTAAACCCTTGGAATTTCTGGTGTGAAATGTGTGTCTTTGTTACTCATGCAGGGCCCCTCAGATGACATCTAAATTTATCTTAAGGAAATGATCCAGGATGGAGCCTGGTTGTGCCAGAAAGTCCAAGTGATTAGAGGTTTGGAACTTTGAGCCACTTGAAGTCAACTCAACTTCCAGGGAGGGGAGAGGGCTAGAGACTGAGTTCAATCTCATGGCCAGTGCTTTAATCTGTGGTGCCTACATGAATGCAACCTCTCCCTCCAAAAAAAAAAGAAAAAGAAACACCAACAACTAGGCTTGGGTGGGATTCCTGCTTGGTAATATACTTCAATGTGCTGGCAGATGACATGACTCCACAGTGAGAAGACACAGAATCTTTTCATTTGGGACCTTCCCAGACCTTGCCCTTTACATCTCTTCTTTTGGGTGGTCTTCATTTGTATGCTTTTTTGGTGTAGTCAAACTGTGATTATAGATATAGTTGACCCTTGAACAACACATGTTTGAACTGCGTGGGTCCACTTATACATAGATTTTTTGGAAAAATATAGACTACCATGCATTTTCGTAGCATTTTCTTTTCTCTACTTTATTGTGAGGATACAGTATCTAGTTCAATGACATACAAACTATGTGTTGATTGACTGCTTATGTTTTTGGTAAGGCTTCCAGTCATCCATAGGTTGTTAGTAGTTAAGTTTTGGGGGAGTTGAAAATTACAAGTGGATTTTGTCCTGTGTAAGAAGTCAGTGTCCCTAATGCCCACAATGTCCAAAGGTCAACTGTATAGCGTTTTGTGAGTCCTGTGAGTCACTCTAGCAAATCAGCAAACCAGAGGATGTAATGGGAATCCCCAAATTTGTAGCTGGTTGGTCAGAAGTTTAAGTAGCCTGGGAACCCCCAAGATTCCATGTTGTGTTCGAAATGAGGGCACTCTTGTGGAGGACTGTATTTTTAATTTGAGAAGTTTGGTTGAGCATTGAGCAGTTAGTGTCAGATTTGCATTGCACATGGGTATCATTTTCCCCTTTCCTTGTTTCTTTTCCCTGAAGTATGGTTGACATACCATGTTACATTAGATTCAGGTGTACAATACAGTGATTCAACAATACTGTATACATTGTATTATGCTTACCTCAATAAGGGGAGTTACCATTTGTCACCATAAAACGTTATTACAATATTATTGACTAAACATGCTTTTTCTCATTTTGAACATGATGCTATGATGGTTTTGAGAAGGCTCAGGATTCAGGCACACCCAGTGAATAGAAAAACTGTAGCAAAATCAAGATGTGGCTGCCAGTATGGCACTCAGCTCAAAATCACTGAATACCTTCCCTGGGTTGTAACAGCTGCAGCTGCTTTAAAAATGCATTTGACAGAAAGAGAAGAAATAAACAATGAATTCCTTACACAATCAGTTAGCTTACATGGAAACTATCAGGAAAAGATGCTTTTCCATTGGGACGAGAATCCAATGTGGCTTGAGTTATGATCTAGATTTTGTAGGAGAAAAAATAACCAAAAAAGCTAGACTTTAAGACTTCATGAGGAAGTATCAGGTTCTTGATTATGGTTAACTGTTTTCTGTAGGTACCTTAGGGTGATAGGTATAAAAACTCCCTCCTTTAAAACTTTTATACATTTCAGAGGGTTTTAAAATGCCAGTCATGAGAAACATTTCTCCTTGTTGTTTATTGTTTATATGTTTTTTTTTAAGATTTCATTTATTTGAGAGAGAGAACAGAACAAGAGCTATGGAGAGAGAGAGAAAGAGGGAGAGAGAGAGAGAGAGAGCATGAATGAGGGTGGAGGACCAGATGGAGGAGAAGCAGGCTCCTTGAGGATCAGTGAGCCCGATGCAGGGTTTGATCTCAGGACCCCAGGATGATGACTTGAGCCGAAGGCAGATGCTTAACTTATTGAGTCACTCAGGCACCCCAAATATGGTTGCATAATAAAATTTCTTTCCAAAAAATTTTCTCAGACTTGTCTTGAATTTAAATTGTCTTGTCTTGAATTGTCTTGTCTTGAATTTCTCAGACTTGTCTTGAATTTCTGAAAAAGGGACAATATATAAGGAAAAGTTATTCTCTGATATTAGGGACAGTACATGGTATAATATGATACTGATGATTGATAGAGACTAAGTTACACTGATAATTAAGATCAATGAACATTTCTTCTGTACTAGGTCATTTTGTTGCCAGTTTAATACCCATGTGGGGGCAGCATACCTAATATTCCTTTTTTTTTTTAAAGATTTTACTTATTTATCAGAAAGAAAGAGAGAGTACAAGTAGGGGAAACTGCAGGCAGAGAGAGATAGAGAGAGACAGGCTCCCCATGGAGCATGGAGCCTGACAAGGGGACTCAATCCCAAGACCATGGGATCATGACCTGAGCTGAAGGCAGATGCTAAACAGATTGAGCCACCCAGGCGCCCCCACACTGGCATTTCCTAAAGAAGGATGAGAGACATAGGAGCAGAGTCATCCCAATTACCAGAATCTGAAGCAAAGATACTCTAACTACCTATAAATGAACAGTGAGACGCAAAACTGTCCATCAATCTCAGCCTAGATCAGCTAATTCCCAGATGAACTGCAGATGCTTTGAGATGATTGTTGTTCTTAGTCACTACTTTGGGGAAGTTTATTACACAGCAATTGCTGATTGATATGTAACCTGACACTTGACACATATTGTTTATTCATTGAAATTCCAATTTGCAATAACTTAAAATTTTACAATGGATTCACTTAATATTTCTGAAATTTAAAATTATATGTTATCCATTAATGATTTATTTATTTATTCTCAATTACTGAAGACATGTCATGAGCCAAAGAGATAATAGAAAAATCAATTATATACTATTTAGAAAATGAAAAATATGTAACTCTCCTATCTTATGAAAAGTAGTTAATGATATACAGAAAAAGATGCAGTTGTAAATGCTCTTAATATTAATTAAGAAAGAGAAAGTGTATATATACATTTATATGTATAAAATTGAATAAAAATATGACAGAAAATATTCATATCAAACTTTAATAAGACTACTATGGAGACGGAGTAGTGGATATGGGGCTGGTAGAAATAGGGAAGAAGATATAATTTGGTAATATTTGAATTGTTATCAAACATAGTATTTTTTTTAAGATTTTATCTATTTATTTGACAGAGAGAGAGAGAGTACAAGCAGGGGGAGCAGCAGGCACAGGGAGAGGGAGAAGCAGACTCCCCAGTAAGCAGGGACCTCCTCCCTAATGTGGGGTTTGATCCTAGGACCTGAGATCATGACCTGAGCTGAAGGCAGCTGCTTAATCAACTGAGCCACCCAGGTGTCTTCAAACACAGTATTTTATTTATCATATAGTTTTATTTTTTTATTTTTATTTTTTTAAGATTTTATTTATCTATTTGTCAGAGAGAGAGAGGGAGAGAGAGCACAAGCAGGCAGAGTCACAGGCAAAGGCAGAGGAGAAGCAGGCTCCTTGCTGAGCAAGGAGCCCGATGTGGACTCGATCCCAGGACCCCGGGATCACGACCTGAGCCAAAGGCAGCAGCTCAACCAACCGAGCCACCCAGGCGTCCCATTTATCATATAGTTTTAAAAAGAAGCCAAGGGGCGCATTGGTGGCTCAGTCAGTTAGACAGCTGACTCTTGATTTGAGCTGAGGTTATAATCTTGTGGTTGTAAGACCAAGCGCCAGGATGGGCTCTGAACTGAGCATTGAGTTTGCTTCGGATTTTCTCTCTTCCTTTCACTCTGTGCCTCCCCTGCTCTCTCTCTCTTTCTCTCAAGAAAATAAAAAAAGAAGCCAAAATATTAGGGTTTGTTATCTTTAGGTATTTTAACCATAGTTATATATATATTTTTGTTTTTATATGATTTCGTTTGGGTTCTCCTGAAAACATAGCCTGAGAAAAAGACTTGCAATCAGATAGTGTTTTTGGAAAGTGAAACTAGGAGCCAGACTGAGGGCAAAGCAAGATAGAAAAGGCAAGTAGGCTGATATAAAGATAACCACTATAGGCAACAGGTGCTCTATTTCACTAAAACCAACTGAAAAGTATTCAGAATGTCTTCCAGATGAATTGGAGGGTGGAACCTATATCTATTACCTCCTTCTTTGGTTGAGGGTTGACTGCAGGGCTATTAACTTCCCTGTGTTCTAAGTCATGGTTACATAAGAGCTAAGTGGGTTCTTCCAACTTCGGATAAGTTCTAGGGCCAAAATCAAAGAACCACACCTTGGATACCTGAGGGATGATGATAATACAAGGTGAATCTGAGCTTGAATGGAAGTGTCAATGACAGCTATGACTTTAATCAGTAATCGTTCAAAGGGACGTGATGCAGCATTCCATTCCATTACAATTTTCTTTTGTTTGTTTATTATTTGTAAAGGGAAATAATATTTATTCTAAAAGCGTCTTGGCAAATATACTTTTCTTCTCAGTTATGGGAAAGAAGGATCATTGGAAGCATTTTTAGTATTTACATTCACAGCATCATACATTTAAATACCCTACTGCAAATGTTAGAATTGCCTCAAATATCTACATATTTTATAAATTGGTTATAGAGCAATTAATTAAATACATTGACAAGGAAACATAGGCTTGCCAAGATACAATGCCTAATGATGGATCATTTGGAAAACTGCTACAAAATACAAATGCTAAATCTAAAATGTTAAGAAACACATGATTAAAATACATCTTTTGTTGTTTGTATTCTATTATTTTATTCAGTAATTCTTTACTGATTATAAATATTTTCATTTTTTGTTGGATAGCTCTCCAAATGGGAATGACCAACCCAGCAACCTATCTTGACCTTGATCTGAAATGAAAACTGTAGGACTGAACATCTTTTCATGACCTCAGTAATGAACCAGTTTTCTAGCACTGCCTTTTTTTCTGTTTTCCCATCCCCCAATAACAAGTCTTGATGTACCTCTTTTCATTTTCATTTTGATATAGTCATTTACTTATCTATTTATTTACTCAACCAACTGTTGTCTTTCAAATTCTTGCTGTGTTCCAGATACTCTAAGAGGTAAGATTAAGTGAGATAGACATGGCCGCTATCTTCACAGACCTAGAAGTTTTTAATAAGTGGAAAAATCTTTGAATAATCTTTCAGATTTGACACAGCACTGTTTATCTAACCGACCACCTTGGCTCTTCTTGACTAAGAGTTCTTTTTGTCAAGACTTGGTTAACTCAATTTGTCTTGAAGAAATAACCCTTTCTATTTGGTACAGCTATGGCCTCGGAATTTTCTTACTGAACAAAATGACTTAATTTTCCATGAGGTTCTGAAACAGGGAGAGAATTTAACTTCTCTAACTCTACAGTTATAGCTATACATTTACCTGGATAACTTATAAATATTTACTCTAATGAGGAATCATCTTATTTAATAGATGCCTCATAAAATGGAGAAATTTAGACATTTTATTTCATTCTAGCAAAGAACCTGTTTGAGGAACATACCACATGGATTTTCTCTATGTTTGTATGACTGCTGCTTACTCTACTAACCAACGTTGTTTCAACTTACATCAGAGACTATTAACTGGAAAATCATGCCAGGGCCTCCTTTGCCATATTTCTTTCAGGAAATGCCTTTCTTCAACTGGGCCTATCTTCAAAGGGCCAGTGGGTACATTTTCTCCAGATCCCAGACTGAATTTTTAAATGCATGTTTGCATCCTTATCTAGAGTCTTTTTGATAACAGAATATTCCTGTCTGCTTGCGTTTGGCACCATGGCTCCCTTCTTAAGTACTAAGGTCTTTGATCTATATTTATTTCATGGCCTGAACAAGACTTCTAAATGAATCTCTTGGGTTATGCTATCTACCCTACCTTTTCTTAAACTGCTTGAAATAGAAACTAATTTTCTTTAATGGTTCAGAAACATGTAAATCTCCTTGCTTGAAGCTAAATCTTAACTGCAATAAAGAGTCTTGCCTTAAAATGCTGATAAATTTTAAACTTCTCACAAAATAAAACAGTGTGGTGTCAGATTTACCTTACATTCTAGTTATTTGTTTAAGAAACATATACACAATCTTCCATACATTTTAATAGGCTACTGAATGCTATTTTCTTGGCTTACATATGCTAAATAACTAACACACAATAGACATAATGTCTGTATCCTTTAAGCTTACTAAGAAAAAGAAAATTATAAAGGAATTTATAAAGAAAATAAAATGGCCCTAAGAATTACCTAAAATGTATAATTCACTGTTTGAAGCCTTGTTTTTGGCTGTGAACTCTCTCATTGTCAGTTCTTCATTTAACATTTAATTTTCCCAACATTCATTCATCCAGTCTTTAAATAAACATTTAAGTACTTATTGCTCTGAGTCACTGATTTAGGTACTTTGGTAAAAGTTACAATCCTAGTCATTTAGGAACTTAGAGGATGGAAAGCAAGACAGTATATACATCAGAAATTGAAATATGATATAATAATTGTGATATCCAGTCACTCATCCATTTAATCCATTTATTCACTGACTTTTTAAGTAATTATTTGATTCTTTTGTTAAAATTTTGGAATTTATCCCATATGTCATAGTTTGTAATACAAAGACAGATAAGATACAGTTTATAACATCAAGTAATTAGTCTATATGGAAAGATAGACACAAAAATAAAAAATTAAATCATGTATCAAATATATTAATAATAGAGACATGCATCAGGCCTTATGAGAGAAAAGTGAAAGGGAACTTTTCCTTGTATAGGAAAGAGTCAAAGAAAATTTTCTCAGTGATACCAGAAGGAAGAGGAAGAAGAACTTTTGAGACATGATGTACCACCTAAGGAAAGGCAGAGGCATAGAAATATATGGAATGTGGGAGGAATTATAAGCATTTTTGTTTTTTGGAAAGTTGCTCACAAAAAAGAGAGTGGTGAATGAGGCTAGAGATGTGAAGTGTCTGGCTTATGTAGGGGAAATAGGTTATTTTGTAGATCTTAAAATCTAATCTATAAAAATGAGGAACTATTCAAAGTTCTTAAGGGAGGAAGTAATGTCATCACATGTTTTGTTTTAGATAAGCCACATTAGAAGCTAGTGTATAGGAGGGAATGAGGCTCTTGCAGGAACACAGTCATTGTAAGAGGTTAGACTAAGTTCCAGGGATGATGAGAGAAGGGCTGGTTTGAAAAATACTGAGGAGGTAGTTTGGTTTACCAGTTGGATGGCAGAAGTTACTAAAGATGAAAAGTTAAAGTTGGGTGGATGATGGTGCCAGTTGAAGAGCAGCCAGTTGAAGAGGGACTATTTCAGTTTGGGTAAGTTCTGAATTTAAGGTTTGGTGGAGACTTTCAACAGGTGGTGGAATATATTAGCAGGCATGAGATTTACAATCATGAAATCTAAAGGTGGATGGAATCACCTAGGGAGGGTATGTACAGAGAAAGAGCACTGGGAATGGGGTCATCCCTGGGACAATCACCACTGGGAGTGGGAGGAAGGAGAACTCTTGCAGGAGGAATGAAAGTGTTGGTGCATGGGAGGGGTGTGTGTGGGAGTAAGGAAGTGTATGGAAGATCAGGGAAGCCTAGGTCATAGAGAATTTACCCACCTCATCAGTTTCAATGCACTATTATGTTTGATTAGATAAAAGCTGACAAATGGCTGATTAGTGTTTTATTGGTGATCATGGTTTAATCAATTTCAGTAACATTCTGGACACATGAGTCACATCTTGAGGGAAGCAGAAGAGACTGGGAAATGTGGAATGTGAAGACAGATAACAGATTGTGTTATTCTGAGAAGTCTGAATTAAGAAGGGCAGGGAGAACATAGATAGTATTTAGAAAAAGACATACATTTAAGGAAGAGTTATTTTTCTGGAAATGAGAAGCAAACAGTTGCTAATACACTGGCGAGCCAGCAGAGGAATGCTTAATGAAGATACAAGGTAGCATGTCTGGTAAGATAGCAGAAGACATGAAGACATGAACAGCTGAAATGGACCTACTTCCTTCCTAAAGGGAAAGCCGTATTGGGTATATAGATACAGCGTGACAATAAGAACCGAGAAGGATCCTGCCTGAGGGATTACACCAGCGAGGAACCAGCACAGACACTATACTTAGAGAGCAATGGGTCCACCAGCAATACATTCACAGATAAAATACACTGGATATGGGTCTTATGGAAGATGAGAGATAACTTTTTTGTTACTGCAACATATATCTATTGAGAATTTACAATGTGCTCGAACATAGCTTTTACCCTCAATGTGGTTACATTTAGGTGAGATGAAGAGCATTCTAGGGAAAGGATATAATATGCATAAAGAGGCAGGGGGCATATTAAATCTTGGCCTGTTATGGTGTCCTTAAATTCTGTGATATCTCTGAAGTGAAGAGTTAGATCTTTCCTGTAGCTAGGACAGAGTATAGTAATTGTAAGTATTTGTGTTTTAGTATGATGAGTCTGGTAGAAGCATAGGGAATGTATTATAGTGGGATAAAACAAGAGACAGACCCCTATCAAACAGTCTATTGCACTATCCAGAAAGAAGATGATGAGGATCTGAAATAAGACAGACAGTATTAACTGGGATACATTAATTTGACAAATATTTTATAGGCCTATTTCTAAGGCACTGTACTAATCATTTTAGAAAAGAATCAGATATATATGTGCGTACACATATATATTTTATGCATATATATATAAATAGGGAAAGCATTACAGTTACATTTATACTGTTAGATGTATCTCTAGCTTTGCTCAGCAAGAAATTAATTATGGTTTGCCTTCAGACTGCAGTTCTATTCCATGCATCTTCTCATTCTAAGTCCCATAGCCATGACAACGCAGAGGGGATGTGATCTTCCTCAATTCCTATTCTCATCCTCCACATATGTACTAAATACAGCCTTCCTTTAGTCTCAGAGCCTTTCAGCTATACTTTTCTTCATATCTCATCCTTCGCCTCTCCTCTGCAGAAGCAAGAAAGGACAGAAGTATGAAAGCTGGCAGAATCTTGTGATTCCCCTTGAAGTTTCTGCTTGGATGTGAAGTGTATATCTTCTCACATTATTCCACTGGCCGAGGCAGTCTTCCACATGTGTGTATGTATGACTTACACAGCAGTGATAATCAAAACTCATAACACATGGTATGGTGTGGGCACAGACCAATTAGAATTGATGCATTGGAGTGTGGTGGGGTTGGCCCCTTGCTAGCACATTATTACATTAGCTACTGATGTGGACAAGACACTAGTGGATCCAGAGGAGAGTCTGGGATAATTAAGGTGATACAGGATCTGAGAGACAGAAGAATGTGGGTATTTACCAATCAGTAGAAAAGGATTCAGTATTTCGACAATCACTTAAGGTACATTGGTTTGTTGTAGCGGAAGGCCATCAGCCGTGTGTGTATGTGAGGTGTGTGTGTGTGTTTAGGCAAGTTCAACATGGCAATAAGGGAAATAGGGTGTTTTAGTATTATTCCTATTATTTCTGGCTTGGGTGACAACATCATGAGGTGATGGGAAAGACAATGCAGGAGAAAACTGATTAGGGGAGGGATGGTAAATTAGCTCTGGTTATATATTAAGTGTATACGAGCTAAAAAGTTCAATTATAGGTCAGTTACGTCATTCAGACCTCAGAGGAGAGTTTTGCTGTAGATAAACCAGCCATTGTATAACTTTCAGTATGTAGATCACTAAGACACAAAATGTAGAAGGCATTAAAAAAAGATTGATATGTTTGTACAAATCAAAATACACAACTTATGAATATCAAACATTTAACAAACCTTATAATAAAAGCCACACAACACTTGCAGGATGTAATTTAGATGGCAGAAAAACATTTAATTATTTTAATATAGAGAAAACATACAAACTAATAAACAAAATGCCACAAACCCAACATAAAAAAATAGGTAAGAATAACTATAAATGGCTTATAAACCTACTGGATGAGTCCAAGTCTTATAATTACATAATTGTGACTTTTAAAATATTTAACAACTGACAAGTATAAAAATATTTCAACAAAAATAGTTCTGAATGGGAGGAAGGAAAATGCACACCCCTGTGTGCTGCTTATAGAAGTGTTAATTAGTGTACGCTTTTTGGCAACCAGTTTGCTAATATCTATAAAAAATAAGAGAAATCTATGAGGAGAGTCTGCTTTGACTTTTGCAGGTAAAAAGTGCACACGTATGGACACATGCATAAACACATGCACATTTTCTTATAAACCATTCAAGAAACTTTTTGTTGTGTTTCCTCTCTGGAGAGAGAATGAGATACTCTTGAAAGTGGAAGGGTTCTTTTATGCTGACATAAAAGCATTGTGATGTTTGAAGTTTGATCATTTGCTTATGCTGTTTTTATCATTTTTTTGTTTTTTATTTTATTTTTTATTAACATAATGTATTATTTGCTTCTGTTTTTATCATTTTTAAAAGAGAAACATTTTGCATGTACAAATACATGTAAATATTTACTTGTTTCTGGATGTTTAGACCCGAGATAATCATGCAGATTGATGAACAAGGTTCAGAATATCCCTAAAACATCAAGTAATTTTCAAAAACAATGTTTTTAATGGTTGAGTGCAAACAACTCAAGTGCACATGAGTCTAATGTCTCTGGTTTTTGGAGAATTTAAAGAAAAGAAAACAACTTGAAGTAAAACTTTTGAATTTTAACCATCATATGTACATTTTAAAATGGAAAAATGGAAATGATTTGTATCTCTGTTTTCACTCAGTGTATAACATTCTTAAACTAACAGCAAATCTGGTGATTCTATACATTATCTGTATGCAGAGACTACAATGGAATTATGTAAAAAAAAGTAAAAAATTAATCTCCCTAACTTTTCTGCCACAAAAACTTAAACATTTACTCTTTCCCTTTGGCATATGTTTGCATAATAAAGATTTTATTTCTCCTAGATGTATTTTTTTATGGAACTGGGAGAAAATAATAATTATATCAGGTGTAAGATTTACATGTCAATACTAAATGAGGACAGGGCAAAATGGGCATGTTTAAGTCAGAAATTTGGGGAAAGACAATCTAAACATGATCTGGATTTGGTTTTTGGTCTCTCCTGATCGAGGCAGTAAAGTGAAATTAAAATACTTTTCACACTTCTTAAGGTACTCTTCAAAATTTGATATAGCAGAAATTTGGCCTAAAATTTCCTTTCTCTAGAAGGCCTGTTACTGTATATTAAACATTCTCATTCACCAGATAGACCGTACTTTGAAAAGAATGTTTCAAAATCCCTCCTACTGTTCGTGATGCGTGCTAATGCTCGATCCGTTTGCAGCTTTTCATAAACTCTGCAGATGATTGTCAGAGTAGAGTTACATTATTTTACCATATATGAGGTCAGATTACTAAATAGGATTGTCAGACTATTATTTCAGCATGTGTGATACAAATCTATATGTGATTTTCTGGGAATATCTGAATAAGTAAATGATTCCAAACACAGTTAAGAGATGGTATTGGCAAATGTTTAAAAAGCAAAAAAATAAACCTTTCTTTTTTTAAATTTATTTGACAGAGAGAGATCACAAGTAGGCAGAGAGGCAGGTAGAGAGAGAGAGGGAAGGAGGCTCCCTGTTGAGCAGAGAGCCCGATGCTGGGCTCAATCCCAGGACCCTGAGATCATGACCTGAGCAGAAGTCAGAGGCTTTAACCCACTGAGCCACCTAGGTGCCCCAGAAATCAACTTTTCAAGTTATACTTCTGCTTCTAAGCAGGTATGGTTATTTTGCTGTTACATTGTTTCCTCAAGTTATTCAAATTACCTGATTCTTTTTAGTGCCACATGTGATTTTCATTTTCTATAATCTTGTATCTCTGTGTTAATCTGCAAGATATATAAAAATAATAAATAACAATTAAAAATAGTAATAATAAATAATCTAAAACTTCGGGTTATTTTAATTTTATTCCTCAAACATTAAAACTCCACACTTACAAATGCATAGGTTTTGAAATAAAGTCTAAGTATAAAAAAAATTATATATATTGAGCTTCCTAAACTTGTTTCCAAGATAATTGTTCTCAATTTTCAGATGATGAAATTAAGAGTAAAGTAACTCGCCTAAGGATGCAAAGTTATTAAGAGACAGAGGTAAATATGATCTCTAAGCTGCCTGAGTGGAAATTCCAGTCTATTTTCAGCACCATGCAATTCTCATAATAGCTCTGGATTTTATCTTTTTCTCCTTACTTTTAAAAGGAAGCTGCACAATGTTCACTAAGTATCTTCATCATTTTGAAAGAGACTGTGTAATGACTTCCCCAAACAGATCCTGTGGGTTCCTGGTAAGCTGTAATGAAATCCTGGAAATTAGTGTCCAATAAAGCTTAACAGATATCAGCCCTCTGCTTGCCTTGAGGCCACACAATGCCCACAGGCTTGTCTACTCAATGTCCTCCTTCTGAACACTGTTGTAGCTACAAGGCTATGCTCTTGGGTACAAGCTGTGGCCATGAAATTGAAAGAAGTTAAAAGACCTACAAGGAACTGTTTCAGACATAGCTCCATAAAACCCTGGCACTGAATAAAATTAATCTATTTTCTGAGCCCGTTCCTATCTGGATTGCCAAGGAAGTTCCTGCAATCTTTTGGCCTGGAAGAAAGGAAGAAACTGAAGCTATGGTCCTAATGCCAATCTTCGACCTTGGTCTGATGCTGGAACAGTTTCTCCTTATTTATTTTTTTAGCATGGAGATTTTATAATTATTCTACCTGGGATGCAATACCATTGAAATATCAATTTGGATCCAGTAGGTGGAGAAATATTGACAATTAAAGTGCCGTATAATTAGAAAGTCTTATTTTACATAGGCATATCATGAAAGATGGGTTTCACTGATCTGTATAATGGTGTTCTGACTACTTCCTACTCACACCGCTGGTGGAGGAATCTTGTGCTGTAAGTAGTACAAGGTGTTCAAATATATGGTGCCTGCCACTGGACTCATGAGATTGGCAAGAGTTTATTAATTACATATATTCTTAGCCCATGGAAGGGCCACATTGCAACATGAACCAGAAAGGGCTGTGGAAATCAGGCTTTGTAGTAACACAAGGATGGGATGCCCCAGGTTCTTTTGGGAGGATGTGATTGGCTTGTTTGTATAATGTGATGGGTTGTTAGGAGGTAAAACCTATTAGGTTGTGAAGGAACCATTGAAGATGGGGGTGGGGGTGGGTTGGGGTATGAGTGGAAAGGTATAACTAGGCTGTTAATGGGGAAAATACCAGGGTAGGGAGCCTTTCCCACTTGTAGAGCAGCACTTGAAATTTTAGGTCTCATGTTACAATGTCTATAATAATAATTTCCTACCACACAGAGCTCTGAGGGAAATAAATGAAATAAATATGTGAAAATATTTAGTAAAATGAAATGAATTTTAAAAATCCTTAGTTATTTATGTAAGCCTTATTAGAAAAACTTGAAAATTCAATCCTTAGTTTATATTTATCACCCTTCATCTATATAATATTTTTAAATAAGAAGTGCAGAATATACTTTAAATCTTATTCATAAGTTTACCATCACTATACTCCTTGCCACTAATGAAGAGGACAGTGCATACTGCATTGCTGTTATAATGGCTATCCTCCATCAGACTGAATTAAAAAGGATTGTGTGGTTGTGCATAATAAAAAGAGAAATGGACCAAGGATGTCAAAATAGTAGCAGCCTAAAATAGTCAGGAGCTCCTGAGACCACTCTAAGGTTCAAAAATTTGCCAGAAGCATTCACAGAACTTGGAAAAGCCACTATACTCATGGTTATGGTTTATTACACCAAAAGGATACAGGCTAAAATTTCAGCCAAAGGGAAGGAACGAAGAAGCAGCATCCCAGAGTTACCAGGTGTGAGCTTTCACTTGTCCTCCCCATACGGTGTTGTGTAAACTGCACCTATTTCTCCAGCAACCACATGTGAACATATACATGGAGTATTGCCAACCTGAGAAGGTTACTCCAGCTTTGGTGTACAGAGTTTTTATTGGGGCATGGTCATGTACATATGGGTAACCACTTGCATGGTTGACCTTAGTCTCCTGCCCCTTCAGAGGATGAGCTGTCAAGTGTTCCAAGCACCCTCACCATAAATCAACTTATTAACATTGACAATCTATATGTCCCAAAGCTGCTGGGCAAACAAAGCCACTCTTGTTGAGCAGGTGATGTTCCGAAGGCCTGGAGATTACCTCCTAGGAGCCAAGGGCAAAGATCACATCTCTCTCTGGGCAAAGCTAATCCTTTACTCCACATGGCATTTTCTTTCTATTCTAACACTAATTCACTATCTTTTTTTTTTTAAAAGATTTTATTTATTTATTTGAGAGAAAGAGAAAGTGAGAGAGAGCACGAGAGGAGAGAAGGTTAGAGGAAGGAGCAGACTCCCCGCAGAGCTGGAAGCCTGATGTGGGACTCGATCCTGGAACTCAAGGATCATGACCTGAGCTGAAGGCAGTTGCTCAACCAACTGAGCCACCCAGGCGCTCCCTAATTCACTATCTTTAAAAGCATTGGGTATGGCTGTTCTCACCTATAAAGTAAGAGGACTGTGCTGGATCAGTGTTTCTCACTCTTCACTTTGAGGAGGATTAGGAGATTTTTTAGATTTAACTGAGATATTACTGAGTGTGGAGAAAGAGCTACCGGAAATCTGTCTCAACCCAAGCAATTCAAAGCAGTTTATGTAGTGAACTTTGCCCAACAAAGTATTTTTCTAATCACTAAGAAGTAGGAATTCCCTGGAAATACATTATTTCTGAAGTTTCTTCCAAGTCCAGTGTTAGAGGATAATATAGTTTTAAGAAAAGACAACCTATGGTCATATAACTAGATACTTCGTATTTTAATGTAATAATATGAAGATAGAATTTATTTTAATTCTAAAGTTATTATGGCCTCTTACAGTTTCTTCCAGAGCTGTATATTATTACTCATGTTTATAATAACAACATTCTTTGACTTATAGTAGTTTTTGTAACATAAACTACTTCTCTATAGATTTTATCTTAAACCCATTTATGTGTTATTTTTACAATTTTCAGATGAATATTTGATTAAATGGATAAAAATCCTCCACAGTCAAATTACTATAAACAAATATCAGTATTGAATACTTCTATAAGAGAAATATTACATTCTAGCAAATTATTAGAAAATATCAAATGAATTTTAACTGGATACTTTAGCATAGACCAAAGACTAAGAAGACAGAGGTAAATTTAATTTTCTATTATCTGGTCCAGCCTCATTCATGCAACTACTTCAGTGGACAAGTTGGGTCTAGGTCCTTGCTCTATCACCTTCTGAATTTTTGCACATAATTCACATGAGTTAAAATCCCAAAACGTTTCATTTGTAAATGAAGATTTTGACATATTTTCTTAGTCAAATTTGCAAGCTACAGTATCAAGATTAAACAAATGATGAATTCCTTGATTGAAAGTTTGAAAGATATCTTGAGGATACCTGAGCTAGGAGTTAGTTGACTTGGGTGTTAATTCCAGCTCTGCGACTCATAAATTCCATAACTTTGGGCACATAACCCCTTTTCTCATTGATTCCTCATGGGTCTAAAGAGTATATTCAACTGAGTTCTCTGATTTGTGCAATGCTTGATGTTGATTTCCTAGTTTTTTACAGCCTAGCTGTGTTAGGCACTTGCAACCAAAAAAAAACAAAAAACAAAACCCAAAAAACCTCAGGATGTTTTTTTTCCTTATTTTATGAAAAATCATTTCACCATATCTTAATCACTTGTCAGTGATTGCTTCACACAGGGAAGCCAGGTAGGTTCAAGGTCTGCTAGAACTCCACTTGTATGATTCTGTACATTTTATGTAATTCTTGGGTTTCTTTGCTTCCATCATAAAAATCTATTTTACTGTAGAAAAGGCTCAGCATTTATTTTCCAAGCATTTGACCTTTAAAAACAACAATCACACCCCTAGTTTCACCACTTCCATTAAATTACCATATATAAATGGCATGCATTCACTACTGCTGTCAATGATTACTAAGAAACTATGCCGTATGGTTCTAAGGCCATGTGGTGCTACTGTGTATTTAATGTGGTCTGCGCCATTATTCCATGCCATGCTCAAGTGTCAGTCCTACTTTGTTCTATAGCTGGTGAAGTGTGGAGGTGGGACCTGGCAATGCCTATGGTGTAACCTGATCTAGGTGACTATTACCGAACCATACCACTATTAGGTTTTACAAAATGGATCGTCTCACTCTAACGAGATAACATTCTGTGGAACACTCTGAAGCTCTTCATCCATCTTGTGTGTAAGCAGATGGGATTGTACATATGGATCAAATCACTAATTAAGTTTTAATCTGCAAGGCACGTCACCCATTCCAACCCCTCTGCAATAAGTAAATTTTAACTTAAAACAGCAACACACTCAAGTGAAAATGTTTCTTTGAAAGCAAAATAGTTACAGCCATCTCTGAATATATTAGCTAATAACCAACAAAAAAACCCCACAATTTTGCAAGAACAGCTACAGTTGGTAGCCAATACTTTAATGTCCACTGAGTTATTCTACATTAACAAGAAGTCCTGTATGTTCTCTAAGCTGTATTATAAAACGCTATATTTAAGCTAAAATCACCACAGTGATTAAAATGCACAGCACATTTTGGGTTCATTTTGAATGAGTGAGATTTTTCAACCAACCTAAAGTAAAACAAACTAATTAGGAAGCCATCTGGGTAAAATTAAATCTCAGGAAATGGCAAGTAGAAATGTGGACCCTTAACACTGCTGTGGCTTCCACTGTTTTTCAGAAAGCTCTACTATCAGAGTTAGGTAACACTTAACCTCGTAAGTAAGATTAGGATTTCATAGCCCTGGATAAGTCTTATTGTCACCTGGGCAAGTAAAAATAAATATTGATGCCTAAGCCCCATCATAGATACCACATTTTAATTGATCTGTTGTGGGGCCCAAGCATTGGATATTCTTCAGGTAACATTAATGTATAGTTAGTACTCAGAACACCTAACTAGATGTACTAGATGGCTTACGTGATCAAATTTCCATTTCTCCCTTATGCAGTAAGTGACAAATTTCCATTTCCCTAGATGCTGGAAATTATGTTACTGTAATGATGTCACCAGTTAATTTATATGTTGCATGTGGACTTTTTGAATATATTGATAATATACTATAGAATATTTTCTTAATGTCACCAGAATGTTAACATTGTCAAGCATTCTTGTACACTAAGAATGGGTGCTTTCTTTTTTAGATTTTTCCCTTAAGGATGTTGGTCTTGGATTGTACAAAATCAGAGAGTGAGGCATAAGAGATTTTCTACCAAGTAGATGTTTTTAGTGTTACATTGTATAATTAAGTTCTTATAAGACTTTTGGAGTTTAGGGATGGGGCAGGAATAGAAGAAATAATGAATAGGAAGGGTAGATTCAGTGGCATCAACTGTATCCACAGAACATGGGAAGAAGTCATTTTGTTGAATAAATAAATAATTGATGGATTGATAATGAACAGTAAGTCTTGAGATTTGGTCAGAGAACAAAACTTGAGTTTATGAAAGCTCAGATGTAGGAAACTTCTGGTGAGGAAAGTGTTGAGATAGAACTGTGCCTCCACACAGATGTGAACTAATTGGGTTGTTGAGAAGTTAGAAGGAACCTCACCTTAATGACTGGTATCACCACAGGGGACAGCGATAGTCTAGAAAGAAAAGTTGGGAGACAAGTGCTGAAATCCTTGAGGGAAAATGAGGGGTGTTTCATGTAATGGAACAGGGATGTGTAAAGTATGATGAATGTGACATAGGCTTCAAAAGGACGCACCATTAAGCAGTGACCCAAAAAGGCACATTGGAGAGAGAGAGAGAAAAAGAGCTAGAGAGAGAAAGCTAGAGAGAGAGAGATTCTTTTTTTTTTATAAAGATTTTATTTATTTGAGAGAGAGAGGGAGAGTGGGAGACAGCATGAGAGAAGAGAAGGTCAGAGGGAGAAGCAGACTCCCCGTGGAGCCGGGAGCACCTATGCGGGACTCAATTCCGGGACTCCGGGACCCGAGCCGAAGGCAGTTGCCTAACCAACTGAGCCACCCAGGCGCCCCGAGAGCGAGGTATTTTTAAGCATCATTGAGTAATACATATGAAAACAGTCTGAAAACTATAAAGGGCAAAGCTATGCAGACACTGGCTAAGGAGCTCATATTTGCACTAATGAAAGTGAAATAATTTTATTTCTTTGTACACTGATACAGATGATTTTTTAAGAGTGGTCAAGATGGTAACTGATTTAATTAGAGATCTTAGAACAATTTCAATTAGAGAAAAATTTAGGTTTTTTTCCTGATGAATGGCATGGATCGCTAAAGTCCATCTTTAACAATAAGCTGGAATGACTTTTTCCAAAAACTTCTAAAAGTTTTGAAGAAAGGGTGTTTTAGACTTGGGCTGGGGGTGGGGAGAGAACAGTGGTGCAAAGGCAGGCGTGAATACAAAAAGCATCTTGTATGAAAATTGGTCTATAGTCTTGTGTAGAAAGAATTGAGAGAATTCTAAGGGCTGAGACTCAGATACAGAGATATAAGAAAAAAATAGCATTCATATTTGTAAGAAATGAAAGCTGTAAACCAACATTCTCATACACCAGCATGGGTCAGAGGTGCTATTTCCATTATTTAAGTAAAGATGGCTCTCTGGACTGATGAAAGATGAGATCAAAGAAAAGGGCAGCTATTAGCATTTTATATTCTAGTACACTGTATACTTCTACTTTGATTTTTCTTTTTCAGGGAAAGAGGAAGACATTTGACATTCATCCATCCAATATGTTCCCATCTTTTTCAACATCCCTGTCGTCTTGTGTACGTAAGTTTACTGCTGTCCCACTCCCCTCAAAGGAACCCCTGTCCTGTGGAAGCTAGGTTTCTTCCTAAGCTCCTTGAATCTGTAGGCAAAAATGGGAGAAAGAATGATTCTTTCCTCATTAAGGTATAGTGAGGATTAAAGAAGGAAATCGCTGGTAGTACTGTCAGTACTACTAGGTTATATTTATTGAACATTTATTATTGCCAGGAAAAAAGTGATAAGTTTTGGCAACAAGACCAGCTACTCTAATTCTATAGTCTTCCCTAGCTCTTGTTAGGCTAACTAGTTGCTTCTAAACCTCCTATGTAATGATGCTTGCTTGCCTGCACTGTTGGTGTTTAGTATATGATGAACTAAGTGAAGGCATGAATCAATGTGTGAGTATGGCCTCTATGAGTGTTGTTCATTGTTGCTTTACTCTCTGCTGTGGCCCAGAATATTACCCTTTTTATTGATGCTCCAGCCATGCTGTAGGAACAGGATGGACCCCCCACCCCCAAATAGGTTCAAATGTCAAGACTGATGAAGTCACACACACACACACACATACACACACACACACACACCAAAAAAGTAGAAAGAGATTTGTGTAAGTAATTACATAGTGAGGCCCTGTGGAGAGAGAAGAGCAACCCTTTAAAAATTGGCTGATAATGGTATGAAACAGAAAGGAAGGGAGACTGGGATTTTTTGGTGGTTCAGGAGTGTGGCTGGGCTGAAAGTTTCCATACTGGAGAGGATTTTCATAGTTTGAAACTCTCACAAATGCCAAATGTGGGAGCACTGGAGATTTCTTAGTTTGTCCAGATGTGTGCACAACAAGAAGAGGAAGCTGTGAGGTTTTGAAGATGTTAGTAATCAAACGTTTAAAAAAAGGTGGAGTCAGATTTTATTAGAGCCAGACACTGATGTTCTGCTTAAATCAGTGCACTCCCTTTTCACCATCATCTCTTGACTATAGCCTAGTGACTGGATTTCTGCAGACCTCTTTCATCTGGGATTATAATTCCATGCACACACTGCACTGGTTGTCTAGATTAACCCTTAGGTCATAGATCTCCTTGGTATGGTTATTTCCACTTGTAACTAAAGTGGAAGAATTACCAAGTACCAAGGCTATGATCTCATGGAATGTATCAATGGCATTTGAGCAGGAAACAAATTTATGAAGCATTTAAAGAGCATTATGTTTGTGACAAGACTCAAGAATGAGAGCGTAGTGTTCAGCAAACCAGGTGGGAGTCTACTGACAATTTCTGAACATGAGACTGCAAGGCTTGAATGAGTCACTTGATGGTGTATTGGAAGGAAAAAGGGGAATATGAGAGAGGTCATGTGTGAGTGACTAAGAGCAAGCCTGGGTAGATTTCATCCTTCTTTAGAAAAAAATGTAACTTTCTTTTTCCAACAGTGATTTAGACTGTGCCCTCAAAGTCTTTCTCTCTGAGGACTAAAGAAATATTAAAATAAGAAACAAACTCTATCAACCCCGTAAAATATGGAAGGTTGACACCCATGAGCCAGGAACTTGGCAGATTTCCTGAAAAATATATTGTTAAGGAGACTGGATACTGAGAAACAGAAGTAGCCTGTCTACATTCAGCAAACACAAAGGAAACTTTTACCCAGGGTATGCTAGATTGAACATAAAGAAACATTTTTGATTCCCTATCTTAGCTCATCTTGGCCTTTTGATGAGAGGTGGCAGGAAGGAGGTGGAAGCAAGGGTCAATCATCAAGTGGTAGGTAACGGGGGAATTTCAACCTTATACAGGTTTTGAGAAGTATAAGTATTGGCATTGAACTTGTTTGTCTTCTCAATTTCCTTCTAAATTTTTATTGACATGGATGTATGTCAAGTAAGGCAGGGATATTGACAATGTAGAACCTTAGAAAGGATAGTCATATCAGTAAGAATCCATGAAATTTATTTAAAATTTATGTGAATTCTATGCTCTTGCCAAGATATGTGTGAATTCCTAGAAATGCAGCTCAGGTAATCACCTCTGATTCTGCTCTCCTGCGTCTGTGAATTCTAGACCACACATCTCTTTCTCTGCTTTATAACCCAAAGGAAGGATATGGACTAACATCTTTGATTTCTTACAGTGCCACTCACTATAGACTGTTGCAGATAGCTGATTTTAATGAAGCTGTGGTGGAACTGAAAGGAATTGTATGACAGAAAAATAAAATAACAAGAAAATTTTCAAGGTCAAGCATTCAACACCCCTGGTTTTAAAAATTCTAAGGCTATTCTATATTTTTTAGGTGCTGATGTTTCTCATGAAGCATTTTTACATTCCTTATTCCTTCTCTCCTCCCTTTTCAGTTGACATCCCTCACTTTTCTTCTCTGCTCTCCTTCATTGCAAAAGTCTCTATTTTCTGAGCTAAACATTTTAATTATTTCTGTGTTTTGATATTTCCTTCTACACCACACTATACGGATCTCACCTTTTACATTCACAGCACAATTTCAAAGTATTTTTTTAATAAGACAAGCTGACATATTGAGAGAAATTTATGATTCCATTAGGAGAAGAAAGAATTACAATTCCCTGTGGTTTAAAAGAGTAGATTTTAAGACATCTGTTACACAGAGAAAGTACCCCATAAACTTTTCTTCTACAAGCTGTATCCAAAGTCAAGTCCTTTCCAACAATTGATTACTTACTAGAGTGTCTATCATAATAAAAATCTTTAGATATTATCAAATTTTGCCATATCTCCATGATTTACACTAAAATATTTGAAGTGTAACCTGAAAAATCTTGAACAAAATCCATTTCAAATCAGAAAATATATAAATTTAATTCTGTGAAGAACAGTAACAAAAACTTTTTAATAGACTTACCCCAAGAAACTTAAGGGGAAAAAAAGGATTCCCAATGACATTTTAGAAGACATATTACCTAAGAAATGGGGTGGGTGTATATAAGATGAGGGAAAAATAGTTTTATTTAAGAAAAACTTCATTAGAAAATTTCTACTTTTTCCTGCATAACTGATGGGTCAGAGTGAAATTAGAGACTAGGTAGAAAAATAACAATAACTTTATAATAATATGACATAACTTTAGGCATATGGTCAAAGTTGTACTCTGAGGCAAAAGCATAGCTTGACTTTCCTATTATTAAATAAAAATGTTACAGTAAATGAACTAAATATTTAAAGAAGTCATAAAAAAAGATTAAAAATAAACCTGAAGACAAAAGTAATCATACAGCTAAAAATATAAATAATAAATTTAAAAGACAAGTGAGGTTCAACTGGATATATCCAAAATATGATTCTTTGATATGATAAAATGCATATAAAATTTGCAATACTGAGAAGAGAAAAATAAAAACTCATAGACATGTAATATAAGAGAAGTGAAATATAATTGTAGGTGATTGAAAACATAATAATATACTTAAAAACCTTTATGAATGGATGATTATCTAGGCTCTTAGATCAAAATAGACCCCAGAAGTGATTAAAAATCTTATCAAGTTATAAAGGAAGAAATTAAAATATTTCTTTAAAAATATTGCCGTAAAAATCTGGACTCTGAGACTTTCAGGCCAAATTCTACATATTGGCAATAAGTAGGTCATTTTTGTGTCAATTTTTTCTAGAATATAGAGAAAAAAATAATCCATTTCCTTTTACACCAAAAGTATATAGTATTTTTTAAAAAGAGGAAAGAGCCATTTGTAAATACTCAGGCACTAATTCAAAATAAAATATAATCAAATCATTAAATCAAAATTATTGTATTAGAAGTAACATATTCTGACAAGTAACATTGTTTCAACATTAAGCTAATGATCCAATTTCAGAAAATCTAATTCCAGGTTCTGGAATGGCCTATTTTCCTGAACTGCCTGCTCTGAATGAACTCATCTCTATGGACTAAACCCAAGCTCACAGTTCGGCATTTTTCTGAGGTTTGGTGCCATTATGCCAGTTTCCTCCCCTACTTCCCTGACAGGCAGCAGTACCTCTCCAAGGCTTAATAATTCTGGTTTAGGGATTTTTCAACTGCATTTTAATAAATACATATTGGGACTTCTCCCTAGTATTCTGCAGGACTTATTTTTCAATTCTATGGTCAATAGAATATACACCATTAAAAGGATTTGATAGTTCTTGACAAATGATATTGGATTCCATAGGATATCTGAAAGGGATCGTAGAGATCATCTAATTAAATACCTTATTTCATTGCAGAGAAAATATGTCTTCAATTTTATTTTCAGGCTAAAAAGGAAGGAGGTGCCAATTTTTGACTCTGATCACTTAAGAAATGTTTAAAGAGAAGTAGTTTTGGAAGTGGGTGCTCCAGCATGTTAGCTGTGTTCCACTATCAGTTCTTTTTTCAATAACAATCTGGTCCTAATTTTTGCAGAGCACACAGTTGTCTAGAATAGTCAACATATCTCCATCCTTGTGGCAGCTAAGTGACTCTATCAGAGAGGTAGTACAAGCAGCTGCCTAGAATTGCCTTTAAAGAGCATGTTTTGGGGCACCTGGGTGGCTCAGTTGATTAAGTGTCTGCATTTGGCTGGGGTCATGATCTCGGGATCCTGGGAGCAAGCCCTGCATTGGGCTCTCTACTCAGGAGTCTGCTTCTCCCTCCATGTGAGGCCAGATCATTTATTCAATGATAAAGAACTTACCCTAACATAAATACTATAAAGACTTTAAAGTAGGAGACTTAACCCTTGAGATTTGTGGTTTAGAAATACAATCCTGATACCATTGCAAAATCAGGAGAGAAGAATAATGGGTGTGTATGGAAGGTATAGGGAGGATGGTCAAGGATGCTGTTATTGGCTGTTTTTAAAACTGACAAAGGGGACCGATGTTAGTGTAAAAGTGCACAAAAAATAAAGATCTGAATTCATGTTATGGCAATAGGAATGGAGACAGATAAAAGGATTTGAGACACAGTAAAGAGGAAGATAGAATTGATGATGCGATATGGAAAATGAGAGAGAGGCAAATATCTGGGATACCTATGTTTCTTGTTGGATAAAATATAATACTCATTCCATCAAGGAATGCAGAAGGATGAGCATTAGCTTTTAGAGAATAAAGAATATAAAATTGTAAGATACTCATGACCACCACGATTTGCACCTGTGATTTTGTTGAAACATCTTAGATAAAAAGACTAAAATTATCAACGAAAAAAAGGTAGAGGCTTACTGTACAAGGGAATTTATGATGGACTATATTGTGCCCAGTTATCTCTAAATTTTTAGAAAGGTACATGAAAAATTGTGGGGTTTTTTAATACAGTTGATTAGTGTTTGATATATACTCTCTAATACATACCTTGTGGTTGACATGAGCAAATAAATTTTATTGCAGGAAGTTTAAATTTGGCATTTATTAACTTTTACACACAAATATGAGCCCAAAACATTATATTCATGGTGTACGAATTAGCTCTTTTTTGTGATATATTATTAAGTGCTTGGTGTATGTAAATGACTGATGGTATTCTAAATATTAGCATAATAATAAGAACTTATAGAAAGATTTACAGATGTTTATATTCAGGCACCAGTGTTAGAGAGTTTCTCAATAGAATCTGGCAACACAGGCTTCTTCGGTTAGCTACTCTGAGCAGATTTTGAGGTGGAGATTGCATGCAGTAAATTTTATTAAGTAATACTCTTAGGAACCATACCTGTGAAGGACTGAAGGAAGGATGAGTGGGCAGAGGGAAAAGTTGAGCTGTGATGCAGTCGGAAGAAAATCTTCAGTTGATTCCATAGAGAGCTTTGGAGTTCATCCAAACTTCATGGTTGCCTTAAATTGAGGCAATGGATATGGGCTACCTGTAGGGAGAGATTAACCTTGATTGAGGCAGCTCTCTTTGGCCATAGATAATTTCTGGAAGGGATTAAGCCAATGCTAAGGGCAGCTGGAGGAATGAATGTCTTGGTCCTGTAGGAGACACCATGACATCTACAGCAGTCCATTGTTTGTGCCTCTTGCCGCTACTTGTATTACATAATATGTTCACTGTATTTGAGAACAGGTCATCTGGGGAAACCTAAAAGAAGTTTAGTGCAATGAACTATAGTCCCCATCACTGCAGTTGATCTCGGGGATACAACGAATATTCATGTTATATTTCCTTGACTGCCCATCCAGATTCGGCTCACCCTTGGCAATGAATCCCTGGTGGCTAGGCGGCTAGCCTGATCCAGTAACTCAGACCTTCATTCCTGAGAGGACTGATCGCCTGGGTGCTGTAATTTTATCGGACTGCTGCATTTGTTTATTTACTATCAAAGTCAGGCAAGGAAGTACCAAGAGCTGTCTCCAGTGGACCAACTAATTGCCTAATGTATTTTTCCCTTCCCCAGTGTGTGCTAGAAGGCCTGTCTCCTTCTGATGATCAGGGTAAATTACATCTGCCAGGATGATGACTTCTCTCCTGCCCTGCTGGTCTCTTGGCAAAAGAAGCCTGAAGCTGTGGCAGCTATAACTTAGTTTATGGGATTTTGCTATGTCCCTGGTGGGAGCATTTCTCTTCTAGCACTCAGGACTTTTAGAATGCAGAGTTCAGAGTTGTAGGATGGAAAGCATTAATTCCCTAAGCAAGTCTATGTGAGTGGTGGTAAGCAGTGCCAATAGTGCCTTAGTTCTGGCACTCATATACTCTGCCAATAAGGAACACAGCACCACATAATGGTTGCTGATTCAGGGTGCATTTTGTATTCTGTTAAATGTTGTTTTGTACCCACAGATTACCAGCTCCAAGTTGTCCCCTCGGCTGAGTCTTTTAAAGAGTGTTTCTTTGCCTCAGATCAGTCCTCCTTTTGGATGGTATGGCACTTGAGAGTAAATGACTCATCCAACCTATGATGAACCAAATTAACTTCTTATTGATGGTACTAGAGTTTCTTTCATTTTCTTTCCTTCTCCCTCCCTCCCTTCCTTTCTTTCTCTCTCTCTCTTCCTTCCTTCCTTCCTTCCTCTTTCTTTCTTTTTCTTTTCTTTTTTTTCTTTTCTTTCTACTGTACTTTGTACAGTAGAAAGTACTATATGATAGTACTATAGTACTAAAGTACTATACTAGTACTTTGTAGAATAGATTTCATTTCATTATTTAGGTATTTGTGCATCTATTTCTTAGTATATTGTGAAATAATTGGCTCTGACAAGTCCTCTTTAAATATCCCCTCATGGTGATTAGCTCAGTGCTTAGTGTTTATTCTGCTACTGAGTATTTATTTGGCACCTATTATATGTCAGGCAATGTCTCAGGTACTGTGATATATGGTGAAAACACATGGCATTTTCAATCTAAATGGTAGTTACTGAAAGGGGGAAAGGAAGCTAATATTTTCCTGCCACCTACTACATCCCAAGAATGGCTCTTAGGGATTTACATCCATTGCACATACTTCTTACAATCAACATATGTGTTTGATATTACTTCCTTTTATAAAGAGAAACTGAAAGTTTTCTTGCCTAAACAAAAATCGGAAGTCGTGGAACTTTTTATTAATGAACTCTCAGGTAGAGGAAACTCATAGGCCCATTCAACTCTACCCAACTTCCCTTTACTTTACCCCTCTGAGAAGAAGTGCAGCTAAAAACTTACTGAATCCAAGGACTTTACATTGGCCCTACTGAATAGAGCTACTGAAAAGGTTTGCACCTCTGCAAAAGATTGCTCAGTCTTGGATAAAGCTATGAATGGGTATGTACCTCTGCAAATGTTCACTCTCACTGGACACCTTGGCGGAAGGGGGCTCAGAGGTAGTTCCCATGGGAACTTATTAGTCCTACCAGTGGCTTTTTCAGAAGGGTGGAAGTCAGGCAGCTTTAACCTGTTTCCTCAAAGTATCAGGGCCAAGTTGTTCTTGCTTTACCCATCCTAGATCATCTCCCTCTTGAGTTTATATTATTTAGTTTTTCCTTGCATTTCAGGGAAATGTTTACAATTGGATTGGGCTTAGAGGTGAAGTTAATTTGACCATGTTAGTTTAAGGCACCGGGATACACAATTTAGATGAAAAGAGGCTCTGGATCCCAGACTAGTTCAGTAGAGTTCTAAATTGCAGTTGGGGGTCAAAACCAATACTCAGTTCCTTTGCTTTTGTTTGTTTTTATCCATATTTTCTCCTTGGAGAAATAGAGAAAAAGAGGTTGGTATTGAAGACAGGACTTGAGTCTTTCAGGGACTCTTGTCCAGTAATGTTACATCTGCCCTAGAGTTTTTACATTATTTTTTACATTTGAAAATTGTCCTAATGTCACTTGTGTGACTTGAAATAATGTACCTATTTTTGAAAAGTGTTTTATTATTTGCATACGGTCAAGTGTACAGATTTTAGGTGAATAGCTTTGTACTCTTTCACATGTGTATTCACCCATGCGATCATCATCTAGATCAAAATATAAGTAATTTCTATCATTCAAGAAAATTTTTTGGGGACCCATTCTGGTCATTTACCTTCATCTCCAGTGACAAGCCATCATTCTGAATTCTAGTCCTATGCATTAGCTTTGCCTGTTTTAAATTTTATATAAGTGACATTTGTTTATTACATTTTAAAATATTTTGTATCTGGCTTCTTACATTCAACATTATGTTTTGAGATGACTCATGCTGTTGCATGTGTCAGTAGTTACCAATAGTATCCACAGAGTGTTGACAGCATACAATACAACTGTTAATAGCACTCAAATGACATGTAGAAATAAATGTACAAAACCTCTATATTGAAATTCAGAAAACTCTCCAGTAACATATGCAAAATTTCTGCACCGGAAATCCAAAAAAATATTACTGAGTGAAATTAATTATGGATTGCAAAACTCAGTATTGTTAAGATGTCAATCCTTTCTAAGTTTATCTATACATTTAGTGCAATTCAGTCAAAATTGCAGCATCCTTCTAAAAAAAGATATTGACAAGTTGTACCTAAAATTTATATGGAAATATAAATAACATAGATAAGCCAAACAAACCTATATAAGAAATTTCGTAGAAGATTTATATTACCTACTACTCAGATTTACAATACTATGAATGTGTTAAGACAGTGTGGTATTGTTATAAGGATAGATATACTCAGAATAATTATATCATTGTTATGTAATAATGATATGTATTATTATTATATTATCTATTATATTATGTTACATTTTCCCTCTTAACATGAAGAATACACTGATTGATTTTAAAATATTAAATTGACCTTGCATTTCTTGAATCATTTCTATTTGGTGGCGAAATACAGTTGCTTCTTGAACAATATGAGTTTGAACTTCACAGTCCACTTACACACATATTTTTTCTTATAAATACAGTACTGTAGATGTATTTTCATTTCTCTTTATTACTTTTTAATAAGAATACAGTATGTAATATATATAGCTTATAAAATATGTGTTAATCGACTGTTTATGTTGTTGGTAAGGCTTCTAGAAGTTAAGTTTTTGGAGAGTCAAAGTTATATGTGGATTTTCAACTGCATCGGAGGAAGTTGGTTCCCAGTCCCAGCAGTTGTTCAAGAGTCAAATGTATTACCATTTTTATGCATTGTTGCCTTTGATTTTTTTAGGTGTTTAATGAGGATTTTCATGTGTATTTTTGAGAGAAATTGACCTCTGATTTTATATCCTTGAAATGTCCTTGGTTTTCATTTATTTATTTTATTTTTTAATTTTTATTAGGTTCAGTTAGCCATTGTATAGTAGTGCATCGTTAGTTTTTGATGTAGTGTTCAGTGATTCATTAGTTACATATAACTCCCAGTGCACATCACAACACATGCTCTGCTTAATACCCATCACCCTGTTAGCCCTACCTCCGAACCCCTCCCCTCTGAAACCCTCAGTTCATTTCCTGGGGTCCATAGTCTCTCATGGTCCATCTCCCTCTCTGATTTGTCTCCCTTTGGATTTCTCTCCCTTCCCCATGATGCTCTGTGCTATTGCTTATGTTCCACATATGAGTGAAACCATATGATAATTGTCTTTCTCTGCTTGACTTACTTCACTTAGCATAATCCCTTCCAGTTCCACCCTTGTCAATGCAAATGGTGTCATTTGTTCTTTAATCAAGCTTAGAACAATAAAATTGGCAAAGGTTTCCTCTTTAAGAAAAAAGTATCTGGAAGAAATTGTGTAAGATTGGTTAAATTTTTTCAATAAAAGTTTAGAATTATAATTCACATGGAAAGTCAGTTGGTGCTTGATGGGGTTTATTTGTGTGCTGGGGTGTGTGGGTGCACGTGTGAGGACCTTTTAAATTACAGATTACACTTATTTTATAAATTTATAACCATTAAGATACTCTGTTTCTTCTTGTATTGATTGTAGTAAATTGTGTTTCTGTCTAGAAATTAGTTCATGTAATCTACATTTTCATGTTTATTGGCATAAGTTGCTTCAGAGAATCCTATCACTGTTCTAATGTCTTTGGAATCTAAAGTGCAATTCCTTTTTCATTTCTGATATTTATAATTCAGGCTTTTTTTTGGTTGTTGGTTTTCTTGATTCGGTTTCCCTGAGATTTATCAATCTTGCTACTCTTGCCAAATAATCCATTTTTGGCTTCATTGATTCTCTTTAATTTGCTTTTGTTTCCTCTTTGTATTCATTTTTATTATTATCTTGGTAGCTTTCTTTCTGGTGTGTAAACTTTTCTCCTTATTTTTCTGTACATTTTCATGAATTTTGTTATCATGCTGCAGAGGAGAAGCTTGATTGTAGCTGATAGAACTTTATGTGTACATTTTATGATTTTCCTTTTTGACACTTATGGAAGTGTTTTATTTCTTTTGCATTTAATTTAAAAATTACCCACATGTGTGCAGTGAAATTTTCCTGTTCAGTAATTTTAACTACTAAGTGTGTCCTTTGACCTTAGATCAGGGAATTTTTTAATTTTTCTCTAATTTTTTTCTCAATATTTTCTTACATATTATTTATTTTGGTCAGTAAAGTTCTCTTATTTTTTCTTATTTCTTATGTTCTCTTGTAGTTCCTGTATGAATTTGTTCCATATATTTAAATTTTTTAATTGGAAGATTTTCCGGAACTTTTATTCTAATTTACCAATTCACTCTCCTGCTATTCTCAACCTGGATCTATTGAATCCATTGTTATCGATATAGTAGTTGTGATTTTAATCCACCTCATATCTGCTTGGATTTCTTTTTCTTTTCTTTCATTTTTATCTTTGGGATTGTTTTATCTTTCATAAAAGGAATTTACTATGGAATTTTGCAATTTTGTTAATAATTCAAATGAGAGATATTCTATTTTCCCCCATCCTTGAATTTAAATAGCATCCTTACAGTTTTTTGCAAAGGTTTTAAGATTATGTCTGAATTTGTCCATTTTTCTATTAGACAATGCAAATAGCATGATCTATAAACAATGGGTTTATTGTACTATAGTCCTAGCTTGATTTGGGTATTAAAAACAATGCAAAAAACCCAGGAAATTTTATCATTGTATGTTGCTTAATTAACCTGTAGGATGACATATCAGTTTCTTTCATTGAGGTAGAAATAATGTGGAAAATTAAGGTGTACTTGAACTTGAATCATGAATGGATCTTGCTGATGGAAAGATGCAGAAATACATCCTAAGAAGAAAGTTTGAAGGAACTGGTAAAATGTAAAAATGTCTTCAAAAATCTCAAGGCTGCCAGGAAGATGATTAAATCTACTATTCTTGTGTCGCCCTAAGAAATAGAAATTTGGATGGTACAATCCAAAAAGTAATATTTTTAAAATTCAGAGCCTGCCAAATGAGAAAATTTGGTCAGCAGAAGCTGCATGAATAAAAGAGATATGTAGGAGAATCCAGGCAAGGACGGAAGAACTCACCCAGGGGATCATCAATGTTCCTTCTGATAATGAGCTGCTGTGATTCTTTTTTCTCCCCCTTTTCAATCCCCGTTCCTACTGCAAGACCAAATTTCATAAATCTGGTATGGAAAGAATAACTAAGATGCTTTGGGGTATAGGAAAAATTTTTTTTCTTTAAAATGTATTATGATTAAAATATAATTTACATGTTTTCAGAGCTGGTGAAGAGTCCATATAAAACCTGCATGTGAATGTTGACAGAAGCTGTATTCTTAGTTGCTAAAAACCGGAAGCAACCAAGTTGTCCTCGAATAGGTAAATGGATAAACAAACATGGGTACATTCCTATAATGAAATATTATTCAGAGATAAAAAGAAATGGGCTATCAAGCTATAAAAGGACATGGATGAATCTTAAAAGCATATTGCTAAGTGAAAGAGGCCAATCTGAAAAGGCTACATACATAGATGATTCCATATATATAATGTTCTAGAAAAGGCAAAACTAAGGAGATAGGAAAAGGATCAGTGGTCGCCTATGGGTCAGGGACGAGGGGGAGTAAGGGATGAAAAGGTTGTGTACAGAGGACTTTTAGGACAGTGAAGCTACTCTCTATGAAACAGAAATGATAGACACATGTCATTAAGCATGGGTCAAAACTCAGGGAATATAAAACACAAAGAGTGAACCCTATGTAAACTGTGGACTTTAGTTAAATAGTGTATCTGTGTTGGTTCATCAACTGTAACAAATGTACCACATCATTGCAAGATGGTAATAACAGGGAAAACAGTGAGTGGAGGAGGGGGGAGGTCGTATACCAAAACTTTCTGCTCTATTTTTCTGTAAACCTAACAATTTTCTAAAAAAGAAAATGATGCCTACTCGTTTAGAAATATGTATAACTACTTGTACACTTTCATAACTAATGGAGGAACCTTTAAAAAGTGAATCAATGCAATATTAAATGGAGCTCTTTCTTTAAAAAAGGAAAAGATAAAATACTCTAAATCCTGAGTGTTTTTTCTTTCTCTTTCTTAAAAGCTATAGGGGTGCCTAGGTGGCTCAGTGGGTTAAAGCCTCTGCCTTCGGCTCAGGTCGTGATCTCAGGGTCCTGGGATTGGGCCCCACATGAGGCTCTCTGCTCAGTGGGGACCCTGCTTCCCCCTCCCTCTGCCTGCCTCTCTGCCTACTTGTGATCTTTCTCTCTCTGTCAAATAAAAAAAAAAATTTAAAACACAGGATAAATTTTACTGGTGATCACTGCTGATACCTTAGGGTTCAATCTCCTTTTGTTTTATGCTCTGCTGTATTCGGCATAGCTAGCTAGGATTATTTGCTTTTTTATTGAGATGTGTTATTTGGCTGACTTTATCACTTTTTTAAAATACAAGGCTCCAGGGCATTTCTTGTTTTCTCTTCAGTTTAGATTTCATTCTTATGTGGGAAACTCTTAATTGATGTAATCTATATCCAAACTATAATATGTGTATACGCTATACATTGGCATGTATGATTGTTTATTTATGCACACACGTACCGGCTTTAGAATCAACCATGAGTTACTTAGAAATTGCAGTACTGCCCAAGAGATGTTGTGTGGGCTTTCAAAAATATTTTCAGCTGTGCATTTGAATCTCCCTGAGGCAAGTCTTTTTAAAAGCTGGGAATCCGCTTCTCTGCCTCCAGTTAATTCATATGTGGCAGGAGTGACTGGAAATAATTCATTCTTTAAAATGATACAATAATTGGGAGAATTTGTGCAGTTGGCAAATTGTTGCTCTTGACTATTATTGTGTCTTCTCCTTTGGTGGCCAAAGCGGATACACTATTTTTAAACTGAGTCATTTTCTGTTTCGGTCTCTGGGTATAGATCCTGATGAGTTTTTTAATTCAATTCAGCCCAAGTCAAGATTCAAATCTAAAATTTCTGTTTCCTTAGAAACCTAAAAGACACTTCTTTCTAACATGGAGACTCGAAGCTTTTGGCATCAGTTGTGTCTAATTCTCAGGCCCAGGCTTAAAATACTTGGATAAGTCTCTCACTTTTGAGGATGAGGGGAGGCAATCTACTTCTATGAATCTCCACTGCTAGAACTGTCTCAGTTCTTGATATAAATGAGGAGACCCACTGAATTTTCTTTATATGTAGCACCATTAATTAAAGGTGTTCCTAAACATCGTTGTGCCTGGGAGGTTCAGTCAGTGGATCATCTAACTCTTGGTTTCAGCTCAGTGAGATCAAGCCCGGCATCAGGCTCCGTCCTCAGCAGGTCTGCTTGTATATTCTCTCCCTCTGTCCCTTCCCCTCCACTCTCTCTCTCAAATAAATAAATAAATCTTTAAAAAAGTGTTCACAAATATCAGTGGAAATAGTTTTTATATATATCATTTGTCACTTTAGGGAAAGGTGCTATTCCTTGGAAGGATACCAAAAGGGTTTAAAATATGTAAAAGAAAGTAGGATTTTTTTTTTAATATCTTATTTTGTAAAGAAGTATTCTAGATTTTGACTCTGTTTATAGGAGTGTTCTATACCCTTAGAATCTACCAGAATTACCTGGAAGGCTTGTTAAACACAGATGACTGAGCCCTACCCTCAAAGGGTCTGGTCCTGTCGGTCTCAGGCGGCCTAAGAATTTACATTTATGACAAGTTTCTAGGTGTAACCTGGAACTTCCTGAATTTCCTGATAAATTTATTCTTATTTTTTACCAGCAGTAGTTCAGCATAGGTTCTACAGATCCTAAACAATTAATTGATGGCTGACCCACAGCCTATGCTCTATAGATCTAAGCAATTTAGATCCTAAGCAATCTAAATCTGTATAGATCCTACAAGTAGAGGCTCAGACACAGTCCTCTACTTGTAGGAATTCCTGGCCCTCCAGAATTGATGAATAACTTCAGTCCAGTTTTATAAATTTATACACTGAATACTACTGGATTAAATTAGGTAGATTATATAATGTAGAATGGTTTGACAATGGGACAGTTTGATGGAGATTAAATCAACTAACTTTTGCAACTAAGATCTAGGGTCTGCTTTCCTTACTTCTTCCTACAGTACAGGTCTGGTAGTCTTTGCTAATTCATGTGTGCATGGAAATAATTGAATCTTTTCTACCTCAGGCTAGACCGGCTATTGCAGGCCTAGCCATTATGAACTCATAAGGCACTGAATACTTTGATCAGCGTATGGATTATAATTCTTTTCTTTAAAGCAAATAAAGGAAAGGAAAACTTTATTGAGATATAATTCACAAATCATACAATTCACCCATTTAAGTTATATAATTCAGTGGTTTTTAATGTATTTGCAGAGTTGTGCCTATATCATCACAACATAAAGTTAGAACATTTTTGTCATAAACCATGAGACTCCTAAACTCACGAAACAAAGTAAGGGTTGCTGGGAGGTGGGAGGGGTAGGGTTATGGACATTGGGGAGGGTATGTGCTATGGCAAATGCTGTGAAATGTGTAAGTCTGATGATTCACAGACATATACCCTGGGGCAAATAATACATTATATGTTAATAAAAAATTTAAAAAAAGAACATTTTTGTCATGCCAACAAGAAACTACCCATGTACTCATCATTTACCACACCTCCAATCCCAGGCAATCACTAATCCGCTTTCTGTCGGTAAAGCTTTGCCTCTTCTGGACATTCTGTATGTGTAGAATCCTAGAATACTGGTCTTTTGTGATGGGCTTCCTTTGCTTAGCATAATGTTTTCAAGGTTTATGTATGTTGTAGCATATATATCAGACTTCATTCCTTCTTTATGATCCATTAATAGTCCATCTTATGGATATATCACATCTTGTTCATCCATTTGTCAGTTAGTGGACTTTTGAGTTGTTTCAAATTTTTGGCTGTTGTGAATAATGCTATAAACATGTACAAACATGTTTTTGTGTTTTCATTTCCTTTCTAGAGTGGAATTGCTGGGCGATATGGTAGCTATATTAAACATTTTGTGAAACTACTGAACTGTTTTTCAAAGTGCCAGCTCCATTTCAAATTCCTACTAACAATGAAAGGGAATTCCAATAATTGTCTATCTTGTTGATTACAGTTGTCCTAATGGGGGCAAAGTGGTATCTCATTTTTTATTTTGATTTGCATTTCCCTAATGAATAATGGTATTGAGTGTTACTTCATGTGCAAATATTGTGTATTTTCTTTAGAGAAATGTCTAGTCAAACCTGTTACAAGTGTTTAATTTGAGTTGTCACTTTATTATTGAGCTGTAGGCATTCTTATACACTCTGGATACAAGTTCTTCATCAGGCACATGATTCACAAATATTTTTTACCATTATATCTTTGTCTTTTCACTTTACTGCTTATATAACTTGCAAGAACAATCTCGTCTGGTTGAGACATGGATTCTCTTGTTAACAGCACAACACGGATACACATCTATATCTGAAAACTCTCAACTCTTTGCACCAGTTCAAAAGCATCCACACTCTTTAATGCAGTAAGACTTTACTAAATAACTAGTTTCCTTTTTATTATGAAAGTAATGCATAATCTTTAAAAGTCAATACAAAAATATATAGAATAAAAATTGAATTTCTTATCTTATCCTTATATCATCAACTAACTCCCTGGGTATTTATAGACGTATGATTTACTAATCAAATAATTAGATTTCTTTTATTTGGCATTGTAATTTTGGGAATTTGCAATATGTCATGCATATTTTACAAGGTAATAAAGATAATTTATTTTGCCATTTTTTCAATTAATATATTTAAGATCTTTTTTTTTACAGTTGAAGTTGACATATTGATAAGGCATAAATATTTTCACTATGCCATTTTGTTTTAATTCCTATAATAACTAATATTATTGGGTATTTGGGGGGTACATGTATTGTTCATATATGTTCTTTTATGAATTACTTTTCCACTTTAGCCATTTTTTTCCCAGGTACTTTGTCATTTTAATTTTGATTTGTGTAAACTCTGAATATACAAAGGATATTGTTCTAGTTATCTATTCCACATAATAAACCACTCATAAAAGTAGTTGCTGAAAGAATAATATTTATTTTATTCATAAATTTAGAATTTAAGCAGGGTTTGGTAGAAACATTTTATTTCTGATCTGTGCTGTCTTATTTGGTCCAAAGCAAAGGTTGAAGACTTCTTCACTTCCATTTATCTTTGTTGATGCTGGCTTTCATCTTGAAAATTAGCTAGTGCTATTGACCAGATACTGACACATGACTTCTCCTTGTGGCTTGGGATCCTCACAACATGGAGGTTGAGTTTTAAAAGCAAACATATCCAGGGACACCTGGATGGCTCAGTCGGTTAAGTGTCTGCGTTTGGCTCGGGTCATGATTTTGGGGTCCTGGGACTGAGTTCCACATCAAGTTCTCTGCTCAGCGGGGAGCCTGCTTCCCCCTCTGCCTTCCTCTCAAGAGAGATCAGGGTAAAAATAGTACTACTTTTATCTCTAAGAGCATTTTTATATCATTTGTGCCCACCTCCACTAATCTTCACATAATTTTAATGTGGTCCTCATTTTTCCAATTCTCTCCTTCTCAAGATGGTTCTGGAAGTCCATTTTTTCCCACCTGTTTGGCAGAGTAAAGCAATAGTTTTCTTTTCTTGGTGCCATGATGAGCCTTACTTCAGTGCTCCCTATTTCACACCTGTACTTCCTCCACCCTCCCAGAACAATTCTGTCGATTGCTTCAGGTTTTTAATCATGTCCTCTGGCATATTTTCATTATTTTCCACATTTTGGTTGTTAACTCTCACCAGCCCTGTTAGGAGGGCCCAACCTTCCTGGTTGCAGTAAGGGTAAGAATAAGTTATTAACTAGTAGGCAGCTGTCGCTGCTCAGATCCCAAGGCAGGAGGACAATGTGTTTCTATACATTCCAAACCCTGTTCCTCCCAGGCTGCACTTACTCCCTAATGCAATGGTGAGCGATGGAAAGAACCAACTCGTGAGATATCACTGGCCTGAACTAGCTGGAGAGGTTTTTATGCCATCCAGACTTATTTTAATCATATAGGCTCAAGATATTTCTTTACATATTTGTAAAAGAAATTATTTTTCCTGTACCCCATCCTCTGTATCATAAGTCACTCCGAAAATCCTCACCAGATACCTCTCAGGGCAAGGCTAGGCAGCCCCCTGTGACATGCCTCTAATTATTGTTTACTTCATTGTCAAAGTTAAAGCCAATAATACTGTCATTAATTTAAAGTGGAGATTCTAGTGCCAGGATAACTGTCAGTGGAAGAGCTGAATGTCAGCCCTTTATTGAGGCATTGACTATTTTATTTAAACTGCACTGTCTTTGCTGTCAGTACTTTTGGAGTAAAAAAAAAAAAGACAATCACCAAAACATTCCACAGTTCTGTGATATGTCTTTCTTGCTTATGGAGTTTCTCTTGAATTTATACATTTTTAAGAGATTTTTTCTTTCAATACACTTGATTGCTAATTTCTCTTCTGAATGTTCCAGTTTAAATAGTATTTCACTTTTGTTTCAGAAAATATTATATAATTTTGCTACTCATCAATGAAGTAGCAAATTTTCATAGTTTTAGGTGGCAAAAACTCATATATAAGGATTGATTTTTTGTTTCTTTGGTTATCTTAAATATATGCATTGATATATATCATATATTAACATACCAAATGATATACATGTGTATATATGTTTTATGTACATCAATTGATTCTCTATATACACACACTCATATATTCATTTATGTATTATATATATATACACATATATATCTCAATTGATTTTCAAAATTATTGACAGAATATTTGCCTTTTGAAGACTTCTGTCTATAGTTACATTAGTTTCCAAGTTATTCTTGTATATTATTTTTTGTCAGGTAGTCCAGATTTTATTTTCATCTGCTTTTGTTTCTTAAGGACTAGCTCTTGATTTTATCTTATTATTTTTACTTTATATATTCTTTTTGTTTTTTTTAAATTTTATTTTGAGTGTTTAACTAATTTATTTTTAGTGTACAAATACTCTGTATACTACTATTCTGCACTAAAAATGCTCTGTTAATCTTTTTTTTAGTAAATGAACTAAAGAATGTATTTTCCGTCTAAACACTATAGATTACATGTATAGAATGCTCTGTTATATTCATCTAAAAAATCTCTAATTTTAGTTTTAGTTTCCTTTATAATCCAAGGTATATAAAAACATATATATTTAATTTATAAATTAAATATTAATTAATAATGTTTGATAATTGTTAATTAATATAGATATTAATAAATAGTAATAGCATGGTTATTTGGGTCATTCTTCAACTTTTAATTATATGTTATTTTATATTGTTTTGTTTTTTTATATTGTTTTTATGTAACTTTCCTACTTGTTTCTTTTTTTTTTCCTACTTGTTTCTTTGTGTGAGTTTTGAGTATCACTTACAGTACTATATCTATTTGTATTTAAATTTTTCTTGAGTATCTCGATATATTTTACTTTTATTGGATAAAAGACCCCCAAATAAAAATATGTGTCTCTTAAAAACCTTTTATTCAATTTGTTCATTTATTATATACACCTCGTATGTTAATAACTGAATAACTGTATAATTCCTACCTTATAATTATGGTTGTGCCATGAAATTTCTACTAACTATTAATTTCTATGTTAACTATTTTTCCTATATTTATTTAGCATGATGTCTTTTTCAATAGGATACCTTATTAACAGGGAGTATGTGAAATTAATGCTAATTTTTCTAGTATCTAGTGGTGGAAATAGAAATCACTTTCAACCATATTTTTGTTCTGGAAAACAGTCATTTGTGTGTTCTTCTATTTATTTCAAATGTAGAATAAGAAAGTATCAAAATATTTTGTAAGTATGTTTTATTTTCCTACAGAACAGCTTGGCCCAGACTACCTCAGTCTGTTATTCAGCAAGTTCTGCTCTGGAAAACACGACAAACTTGCAAAAGCTGGATTCACTTACTCACGAGTGAAGTCCAAAATCTGAGGTGGGGAAGACTATTGCAACAGCAAAGTAGCCCTGACCAGCTGGGTTCCATTGGTGGGGATGGCCAGGGAAGATTCTGAAGTAGTATTTCCATGAGGAAAGAAAGATGGGCAGAGGATAGCCCCCTGGCTTTGAGTCAAGGGTAATTTATAACAGGTGGCAACAATGTAATAAGAGCATGTCATAGGACATCTAGACTAGGCTGGGGAGTTGGGGCAGGGGAACGTTTCTTGAGAAAGTTGAAGTTTGAGGGACAAGTCCCACTTAACTGGCAGTTCTCTTTTTAGCACCACAGTACTGAACAAACATAGACTCTTTTGTAAGTACATAAAAAATGTTGAGCAGAATGTAACAACGACAATAAAATAAATATGTCTGATATCAAAAGAAAGTTGTGGAATCCTCTTATGGCAGAAATAAAGCAGAATCTTAAAACCTGCTTGTGAAGGGATGTAGCAAGGACCTGGGGAAATGCCAGAAGTGAATTGAGCCTGGGGATTTAATACCTACAAGGTTGTAAGAGATGTACCCACTGGGCCTCTGAAAGGGGCAGAGAAGCTTGAAGGAAGGTGGAATCAACAAAAGTCAAAGTGACAAAGAAGCTTGATTCTGGGTGATGCCTGTGAGAGACACTGGAGTGAAGTCCTAATCTAAATACCATCCTGCTGCTGGAATCCTCAACATGGTAGAATTACTGTGAGATTATTCTAACCAGTAACACAAACAACTGCAAAAAATACACACACTCATGAACACAAGGCACTTGGCAGGAGGAAATTAAAAACCATTCTGTAGGAATGTTGTCAAAATAAAGAACATATTAGAGTCCCGTGAGAGGATCAGCATTAGGAAAGAGATCGAATTTAAGAATACCCATGATGTGAATGACTAGAGCAATGTGAAAGTCACAATCAAGTAAATACGTTGAAAGGATTAAACAGATAAAGAAAGGATTAGAAAAAATGGAAACTGTCAGAAAAGCAGCCATATTTTAAAAGGAATCAAATAAAACTTTTAGAAATAAAATTATAGCGTCTGATACGAAAAAACTCAGTGAATGTTAAATAACAGATTAGGCACATTTAAGGAGAGATTTAATGAACTGAATGATGGATCTGAAAAAATTATCCATCTTGCAGCACAGAAATGGAAAAAGAAAATATAAGAGGTAGGAGATATAAGGAAGAGAATGTGAACATATCTAAGAATCAATCGACCACTCTTGTGTGAAGCTTTCATAGAGAAAACCTTAATACTTTACAAAGTACATAGCAGAAGGCTTGTATTAATAGAGATATATCTCATTTCATGGCTAAAAGACTCAATATCTTAAAGATGTCAGATCTTCTCAAATGCAAATAAATATCTAAATGTGTTTTTCACAGAGCTTAGCAGCGTGGATCTTAAATTCAGACAGATGCATAAATGTCTGATAACAGTTATGAAAGTAGTAGAACAAAGGAAGGTGGGAGATAAGTGGAGAGAAATTGCTATGCTAGGTAACCAAATATGTTCTAAAGCGATAGTGATTTGAATAGTGTGATATTAGCAGTGGGGTGCGTTTGTGGGCAAACAGAATAGAAGAGGGAGTCTAGAAACAGACTTTATTGGAACTTGGCATATAACAAGGTCCAGTTTTGTAAAACAATAAACGTTTGAGTATTCTGGGGATTGGCAGGTTTCTTCTTAAAGGTCCAGGTAGTAATCGTTGAGGTATCGTCTCTGTCGCAACTACTCAGTTCTGCTTGCTGTAGCGCAAAAGTCACCAAATATAACGTGCAGAACAGAAGCTGTGTTCCAGTAAGACTATTTACAAAAATAGGCAGCTGGCCACAGTCTGCCCATCTTGGGTCTGTTTAATAAATTGCTTTCAGATATTTGACAATTTGATTTGGAAACCTGTGAGATTAGATCCCCACCTTGCCCTGCACACTGAGGAAATTCCGCATGGTCTGGTACTCTAAACATGAAAGGAAAACTTTAGAATGCTTAGAGAAAAAACATGGGAGAATATCATGGTTAAGATAAGGTTTCTTGAACAAGACATGAGCACAAAAAAATTTTTTTTTAATGTTAGTAAATTTGGCATTATAGTTTTAAAGATTCTATATGGGGCGCCTAGGTGGTTCAGTGGATTAAAGCCTCTGCCTTCAGCTCAGGTCATGGTCTCAAGGTCCTGGAATCGATCCCCACATTGGGCTCTCTACTCAGCGGGGAGCCTGCTTCCCCCTCTCTCTCTGCCAGCCTCTCTGCCTACTTGTTAGCTCTCTCTCTCTGTCAAATAAATAAACAAAATCTTTAAAAAAAATAAAGATTCTATATATCTAAAGACTTTGCTAAGTGACCTAAGTTTTAAAGTAGGCTACAGTTTGGGAGATATATTTACAACATGTAATCCAGAACTAGCTCAGGATGAGTTAAAAAAAAGATTATAGAATACATGTATGTAATCAATAAGACAGACTAACCAAAAGAAAAATCGAATGGGTAAATGACATCTAGAGTCAAATTAAGAAGAAGAAATTCACATAGCTAATACTCATATGAAAAGAAACTTAATCTCTAGTAATCAGAAAAGTACAACTGAAAATGTTAGCTATCATCTCACAGGCATCAATATTGTGGGTTATGAGGAGGTGGAAAGTTAAATATTGCTGCTTTAAGCTTAAGTACCTACAGCTATTCTGGAAAGCAATTTGCCAATATTTAGCAGTGTTGAAGTTGTGCATACAGTACGATCCATCAATTTTCAGTATATATTTGGAAGAAACTCTTACATATATGCACATGGAGACATATCAGGATATTACCTTGACATTGTTTACAGCAGCAAAAAAAAAAAAAAGCAAGCAAAAATAAATATTTCATCTACAGAGAAAAGGTGAATATTTCCAGTGTTAATGCATACACTTTTCTATACATATTGATATTTACGAATATCAAAATTTTAACATTGAAAACTTCCTTTTTTTAAAAGATTTTATTTATTTATTTGACAGAGAGAAGAGAGATCACAAGTAGGCAGAGAGGCAGGCAGAGAGAGAGGGGGAAGCAGGTTCCCTGCTAAGCAGAGAGCAAAGAGCCCAACGTGGGGCTCAATCCCAGGACCCTGAGATCATGACCTGAGCTGAAGGCAGAGGCTTTAAGCCACTGAGCCATCCAGGCGCCCCTAACATTGAAAACTTCTTGTAGAATTATAATAAGATTACTTTTATGTGATGGAAGGTGCCAAAAGCATTGCAATATATTGCTGTTTTAGTCAGAAAGAGGGGGTGGGGAGAGAGAAAATAAATGGATAATAAATATATACATGGATTCGTGGACTTGGCTGGATAGGATAACCACAAGTTTCAGGTGAGTGGATGCGTCTTGGGAAAGAAAGAGAGGAAAGGAATTAGAAAGGGAACATCTAAAATATTTCATTTTTTAAAAGTGCCATTTAACAATTTTGACAATGGTCCCCTTAATATATATGTGTGGTGGGTACCCCTGGCATCACAGCTTTTTGAAATCTTCTTCATGCTTAAATAATTCAATATTTTTCTAAACATGTAAAAGAGAAAAATATATACATGTTATAAATGGGTCTGTAGTAATATGTGATGAGGTATGTTCAGGGAGGGAAGGTGTTACACAGTGTTGTGATTAGTCTCAGTCTTTAGACTCTGGATTATGAACTCAACAGAATTTCTCAGCTTTTGTTTTTTTTTTTTCTTCCCCCTTAGTTGGGACAGGATGACTAGAGTGCTGGCTTTCAGATTTCCCTTCCCTATGTTAGTTAAGCTCTGATAACACCCCAGCTGGTTAGGCTCTCGTCTAATTCCCCTTGATGTTAAGCCTTGTTAAGAACAGTGCTCTAGCATACTACAAAGTGATTTCTTCCCTCCTTCCCCGCTGGAAGCCTGAGGAGATAGTTCTCTAATATTTACTGTGGGCATCTGGTTGACCTCCTAGAGGTCAATCTCACAGGCTTGTGGGATCCTCTGCCATTACCAGGTCCTCCTGGAGTTTTGAACTCTCAGAGTTGCCCATACAGAGCCCCCAACAATGCCTTAATTCCAGGGTGGGTTTGGTACCCTGGCACTGGTAACCGAAAGTTTCAGTTTGGGAGTCTCTGCCCTCTTGAGCCATGACTGCAGGGATTAGCTTGTATGTCTCTCCGGTCTTGGGGCCAGTCATTTTCCCTGTGTCCTCCCTCTTTTATGGATCCAAGCAGAGTTGATTTCTCAGTGTGCTCAGATTTTTACTTGTTAGGACATAGTGGTTGGGCTCCTTACATGGGGAACCAGAAGCTTAACAGGTCCATCTTTCATGTCTCAAGAATCTTTCCTGTTTTGTGATTTCTCCTTTTATATACTCATCTTATAATCGCTACATTACTTAGAAATCACTGGATACTAATCAATATTGTTATTTGACCATCACCCTTGTGTGCTGCATTCTTTCTTTCCACTAGGTTGAAATGTTTTGCTCATTCATCTTAGTGCTTCTCTGATATGTAGTTAATTTTTTTTTTCAAGTTCCTGGAAAGTTTTGATGGTTTGTTCCTATTTTTCAATGAATGACTAAATTAGTCACTTTCAGTATTTGGCATACATTTACTCAGCAGCTGAGACTAGCTATTACTGCTACGTGCATTTTCACAGGATGTAACTTCTGACCGCAGGTTTGCACAGGTAAGTGGGCCAAAATGCAGGCTGTCATTAAGTTACAGGAGCAAGGAGCTTCCAGGAATTAAGAAAATCTTTCATCCTTCAGCTGAGAGGTTTATCCATTGCAGTCATGGGTTAGCTGTCTCCTTGCTCCCCAACCCTTTTGTTTTTTCTTTATGTTTTTTGTGGAGTTCTTATGTTACATCCTTGTGGGATCTGCTACTCTTGTATTCTGGCCTCAACACCAGTATAAAGGGCCATCAAAAGCACATGTAAACTTTAGAGCCTGGGGCTCTGGTTCTCAAAGTCAAGTCCAGAGCCAGTAGCAACAGCGTTTCCTGGGAGTCTGTTGAAATGCAAAGTCTTGGACCCTGCCTCAAACTTACCAAGAAAATCTGAGGGTCAGACTTAAAACTCTACATTTGAACAAAACTTCTAGGCAATTCTAATGTACAATAAAGCACGAGAACTACTCTTCAAAAGGAAAAGATACAGAGCTAACTGCTCTGTCTATCCAGCTGAGAGTTGAGATCCTGAAGGATCGCCCCAGATGGCACACTTCTCAACGTATTGAGAGCAAACTATTCCCTCAGTCTATTGCAGAATTGGGCTTATCTGGTCATTGTGTTGGGGAAAATGGCTTTTATTTAAAAATCAGCCCTTCTGAGGCTTATTTCTGTTTGAAATTTTTTCATGAATCCGTATCCAAGTTCTTCTGGGTCAAACTTCCTCAAATTTCAGTATCCCAGACGTGGCCTGCTCTTTTACACTGTTTTGAAGTTGTCTATACATATGATCTGTGTGCATACGTATTCATATATACGTACATATATGCACACACAATAATAAAGAAAACGTGTATAGTAAACAGGTGTGTATATATATACAGATACATTTATAGACGTATTCCCTCCACGCCCTTACTAGACACCTGCTACGCTGGCCTGTGTGGAACTGCACCTTGGATCCCTTAAAAGCACTTGTCCATTCTGCTACTGAATTCTGTGGATTCTTCCAATTCTCTTCCCTCTTCTGCAGCTCCCCTGCTGCCATATGTTTTAAGGTCTTTTTGTTTTTCACTTAAATTATTTCAACAATTTTGTCAATATATCTTTTGACTTCTAAACACTTATTTATAGAAGAAAAGTGAGGGCAATGAGTACCTGGAAGAAAAGGACAGGGGTGCCTGGGTAGCTCAGTCACTTAAGCAACCAGCTCTTGATCTCAGCTCAGATCTTGATTTCGGGGCTGTGAGTTCAAGCCCTGCCTTGGGTTCCACTCTGGGTATGGAACCACTTTAAAAAAAAAAATAGTAAAGTAAAAAAAGAAAAGAAAAAAAAAGAAAAGACAGACTTAATGAACCTTTCCGAATATGTTGGCTCATTTGTAAAATCATGATAATACAATGTTAGGGTGAGCAACACTTGTTATTTAATGAAAAAAAATCCAGGTATGTTAAATAATTTTTCGCTGTACTAGATAATGATATTCTGGGTACCAACAAATAACACTTTTGCGTGAATTACTTTTCCAATCAAGACCCACTAATTATAGGGTGTCCATTTTTTTTAAAGATTTATTTATTTTGGAGAGAGAGAGAGAGAGAGCATGCATGATGGGAAGGGGCAGAGGAAGAGGGAGAGAGAGAAATTCAAGCAGACTCTGCGCTGAGTGTGGAGCGCAGAGCTCCTGCGCTCCTGAATAAGCTCCTGCTTATTCCCACAACCAGGAGATCATGACCTGACCTGGACCAAGAGTTGAACACTCAACTGATTGTGCTGCCCAGTTGCCCCTATAGGGTGTCCAGCTTAGTGAATTTTAATTATGTTTCCTTAATCCTGAGATTTTACTGTAAGACATAACAGTAATTTAATAACAGCTTTTCAAGAAAAAAAAAGAGAAAAACCCACAACACTAAATAAATACATAAATTATAAGAAATATTCCAGTTCCAGAAACAGTAAAATGAGAAGTGTGTAAATATTAAAACAAGAATCATGGTGGGTAGAGAAGCAGTAACCACGCAATTTCATGTTAGCTGTGGGGTGTACCTTAGTTCTCTGCAGTTTGCGTGTTGATCTCTCCCATTCTGTAGAAAAGGAAATTGAGGGTCAAAAGAATTCAGTAATTTGCCTATTTTACGAATTGTGGGAACATATGTCTCAGTGTTTTCCAATTCCAGGCTCTATTTGTTGCACTGTGCTGCCTTTGTAGGTCAAAAATTACCACCACTTAATCACAACAGAGGCATTGAATTCTGTGCTCTTATTTACCTAAATGAATTTAACCTACTTATTAAGCTTATTATTATTTTTAAAAGATTTTATTTATTTATTTGACAGAGAGAGAGAGACAAAGTGAGAGAGGGAACACAAGCAGGTGGAGTGGGAGAAGCAGGTTTCCCACTGAGCAGGGAGCCTGATGCGGGGCTCGATCCCAGGACCCTGGGATCATGATCTGAGCTGAAGGCAGACACTTAATGACTGAGCCACCCAGGTGCCCCAATAAGCTTATTTTTTAATTTTATTTTTTTTTAGCCTCCTTAGTAAGTTTAGAGAAACACATTTTTTTTCATTCTTCTCACGTGTTAACCATAAAAATGGCATTACTTTTCCTTGGAAGTGGAAACAATCCCAGTTTCTCTTTGAGAATTTTATCAACTTTTACCCTCCAATAATTTAACAAGCAAAGTAAATCCCTAACAACTTGGTCTGTGCTCAAAATGCAGGATTTTTTTGATTTGTTTTATTTTGTTTTACTCCCAATTGAATTGGAAGTAAATAAAAGTTACAAAGCTTCCTGTAAATCCGTGTATTTTCTTGTAACTTTAAATGGAAATCACATTTAAGTACTTTCCTCCTTATTTCCAAAAAAAGACCACAGACCTTTCTGACTATAACTGACTGAAGGCAGATCCCACCTCATGGTGAACTATTGGAATTTCTTGGTATATTCATGGTTAGTCTTTATGTGGTTTCTAACGTTTTCTTAGCCCTTTTTTCCTCTTTCAGGTAAATCCTTGACTACTTCAACTAAAAGTATGTGGATGCAGAGTACACATTTTCTGTTGCTAATCTCAATTCTTGAATCTGTTGTTTTCCCTTGCATGGCAACTTGTATTACTCCAAATGTGCTATTTCCCTGTTTTTGTTCCTATCTGATCTCAGATTGTCCCAGTGTTATTCAGAGAATAATTCCTTAATAGACTATTGCTTAGAGACATCATCTATAGACTAGTGATTAAGAGAGTCTGCTGTGGAAAAGATTGGGATGCATTTCAGTCTGTTATTTAGTAGTTAGGCATGTGATCTAGTCCCTCTTAACTTCTTCATCTTTGAGATTGAATTAATAAATGAAACTATTATCTGTAATGAGAATTAAATGAGACACTGTGGGTAAACTTTAATAAATGTTAGCTACTGGGGCGCCTGGGTGGCTCAGTTGGTTGAGCAACTGCCTTCGGCTCAGGTCATGATCCTTGAGTTCCAGGATCGAGTCCCACATCGGGCTCCCAGTTCCACGGGGAGTCTGCTTCTTCCTCTAACCTTCTCTCCTCTCATGCTCTCTCTCACTTTCTCTGTCTCTCAAATAAATAAATAAAATCTTTGAAAATAAATAAATAAATAAATAAATGTTAGCTACTTTTCAACACATGTACCATTGAAAGCCTTTTCCCCTAATCTTCAGCTTCATTGCCTGGTACACCTGCTAACTGACTCATACACATGCTTTTTCTTTAGAAATAGTTTTATATTAATAATTGGATTTCCCTTTTCCCTTCCTTCCCCCTTTATCTTTTCCTTCCTTCCTTCCTTCCTTCCTTCCTTCCTTCCTTCCTTCCTTCCTTCCTTTCTTCTCCCTCCCTCTCTCTCTCTCTCTCTCTCTCCTTTCTTTCAGATACCAGGAGAATGAAAAGGAGAGAAGGAGAGAGAGGGAGAATCTGGGAAATTCCAGATATTTAAGGGAAGTATTTCTCATGGCAGAGGTGTGTCATATTCATGTCTAGTATCTAACAAAAAAAAACTGTGATGTCCAGCTGACTGATTCAGTCACTGGGGTTTAGATATCTATAGTATCAATTAATGCTTGAAAATGGATTATAGTATGTGTGAGTTCTTCTAAACATTGCCTAACTTAGATACATTTAGAAGCAGATGGCATTCAGGCATTTGGGGTAACATACAGAAGATTTAAAAATTTTAGATGAAAACTGGTTTCTAGCTGGGTATTCAAATAATGTTTAGAGTCTCTTCACAGGGTTCAATAAATTCTTATCCTAGTCAAGGCAGAGGTTATCTCCCTAGGCTATGACTTTTCTTCCACTCTTTGTTCACTGATGCTCCTAATTTTATTTTTAATCCTTTGTCTAAAGCAGCTAGGTTTTCAAAATACCCAATATTTCTCCCTAGAGTTCTTCATAGGTGTTTTTTTCTTTTTCTTTTTCTTTTTAATGAATAGTGGAATTAGATTGGGTAAGGAAGGAGGATTCTGTAATTATGAAGTGCTCCTTAGGGTTTTAGGAGTCACATGATAGGAATTTGCACTTGCTAATTTATTCCAATTATGTAAACTAAGAGACCTGGAGAAAGTTGTTGCCAGTCTTCTAGTTCTTCAACATTAAAACCAGAGGCTTACAAGATGATTTTTGATGCCTTTTTTAGCATACCAAAAGGAGACATCTATAGATGGAGAATCTTCCAATCCCATAGTTGTTGCTAAAGATGGATATTGGGCATAGTGTTTAGCCATTTCGCATATTACTTAATGAGGAAGTAAAGCCATGCAATTAAAGAGATTGTTTATACATAGCTTTCTGAAATACACACACATCTTGAATGTGTAATGATTTTTAAATGGCAGCTTAAGGACATAAGTGATATGTGCTAAAGTGTAAATCATGGATTTTCACCAAGTAAAGTTGTAAGAATAAAAGATTCTAAAAATCTATATAACATTTAGATGAACAAGAAATCGGAAAGGGCAAACCACACATTTATGAATGCTGATTTATGCTTCCAGTGAGCATAGACAGAGTGACTTTTTGAATCAAATGTAAATCGCATAGCCTCTTCCAGTGCTAAGATTCCAGAAAGTGGGTTGCTCACAAATAATCTATTAAAGCAGTTTTTTGGGGGGGGTAGGGGGCTATGTAAATAAAAAAGAGTCTCATGATACCAAATATCTATTTTTATACATAAAGTTTATGAAGTTAGTGTTATATATGAATTTTCTTTAAGATAACAATCCAGTTATGTAAATGTTACTTTTATTTTTTATTTTTTAAAGGTTTTATTTATTTGTCAGAGAGTGAGAGACCATGAGAGAGAGCACAAGCAGAGGAAACTGCAGGCATGGAGAGAAGCAGGCTCCTTGCTCAACAGGGACTCAATCCCAGGACAATGACCTGAGCCAAAGGCAGCGGCTTAACCAACTGAGCCTCTTGGGTATCCCTAAATATTATTCTTAAATAACCAGATAGACATTTGCAGATATTTAGTGACTCACTTGAAATTACATAGCCAGTAGGTGACAGATATCAGAAGATGTCAGATGTCAGAAGCCTGATTCCCTGAAAAATGCTGCTTCCCTACTGAAAGCACCATTTGATCCAAGGAGATGGACCTTTAGATCATTCTGTGTTTTTCTCCAATGCTTCTTCTCACTGGTACTCTAAGATGCCTGCTGCTTGGTCATGGGCTGAATTAGGAGTTTCCTGGGGACATGGTCTAAGGATCCTGGTTTGGGGATCATTTAATGAGCTATGCTTTGTTAAAACATCTATTTTCCTGACACTTGTTAAAGTTGATAAGAAAGACTCTATTCAAGAAGGACTACTGTAGTAGAGCAGAGAGATTGGACTCAACTCCAAATACAAGGACAAGTGGGGATTTTTAGTCAAGGAGCAGGGTGGGGGCACTCAGTGGATAGAGAATTACTAAGAGGAAGTAGCAGGGGTAGGGGAGATTCCAGCTAAACAGACTTGACAGAAGTCTTGCTGAAGGCAGGCCAGGGTGATAATATATCAAGGGTGGGGAATGAGGAATTTGATTAGATATTGAGGGTGGGGGATTCTCACTAAACTAAAACGGCAGAATTCTTGTTCAAGCTGGATTAATCTGGTAAAGGACAGAGCTCAAGGCCACGACCTAGCTTATACCAGGGCTCCAAGGAGCCTGCCTCAGGTTTGGTCAAGAATGGGTCTTGCTCATCCAAATGGTCAACAGACACATGAAAAAGGGCTCAGCATCAGTGGGCATCAGGGAAATACAAATCAAAACCACAGTGAGATACCACCTCACACCAGTTAGAATGGCTAAAATTAATGAGTCAAAAAATGGCAGGTGTTGGCGAGGATGTGGAAAAAGGGGAACCCTCTTGCACTATTGGTGGGAATCCAAGCTGGTGCAACCACTCTGGAAAACAGTATGAAGGTTCATCAAAAAATTGAAAATAGAGCTACTCTATGACTCAGCAATTGCACTACTGGGTATTTACCCTAAAGATACAAATGTGGTGATCTGAAGGGGCACATGCACCGGAATGTTTATAGCAGCAATGTCCACAATAGCCAAACTATGAAAAGAGCCCAGATGTCCATCAACAGATGGATGGATAAAGAAGATGTGGTATATATATACACAATAGAATACCATGCAGCCATCAAAAAACACAAATCTTGCCATTTGCAACAATGTGGATGGAACTGGAGGGTATTATGCTAAGCAAAATAAGTCAATCAGACAAAGACAATTATCATATGATCTCTCTGATATGAGGAATTTGAGAGGCAGGGCAGAGAGCGGGGGTCATGGAGGGAAGGGAGGGAAAAAATGAAACAAGATGGGACCAGGGAGGGAGACAAACCATAAGAGACTCTTAATCTCAGGCAACTAACTGAGGGTTGCTGGGGTGTTGAGAAGGAGAGATAGGGTGGCTGGGTTATGGACATTGGGGAGGGTATGGTAAGTTCTGTGAATTACATAAGACTGATGATTCACAGACCTGTACCTCTGAAGCAAGTAATACATTATATGTTAATAAAATTAAAAAAAATGTGTGTTGCTGTCAGTTTCTTTGATCTTACTGGGACAAATAGAACCTTCTCCTCCTTGCAGCACTCCCATTATGGTTATCCTTTATCTGGCCTAATAGGAAAGATGTGTAGGCAAAGGGGCAGATGTTAATCTCCCCTCAAACAAGTAATTTAAGATGCTCTAAGGAAAAATGTCACTGCCTCTCTCAGTAGGTAGTGAACCAATAAACCTTGTCCTTGGTAAACTTTTTTAGAGCAGCCCAAGGCCAGGGAAACTATTCACTCACCATGGATCCTGAGAACAGAAATATCCAGAATGACCATAAGTGTGTAGGTGAAGCTTAATTTGTTCATCTTCCATCTCATACTAGTTTTAAAGCACTTCAGATACTTATGAAAGGAAAATTCATTCTTTGTTTGCTTTTACTTATTTTGGCAAAAGATTAAAGGTAGAAAAGTTCTCTGCTCTCCTTATATTTCAAATTACAGGTATGGGATTGTGATTGTAATTCAATTGTTTTTAGCTACAGAGCCTCATGATTTTGTTTTGTTTTGTTTTCCATTACTCTTTGCTCTGGGAGGTAGGTTTCCCCTCTCTTTTATCTAGTCCAGCGTGGTTCAAGCTGTCACCAGTGCTCCTTGGGAATCACAACCATGTTAGGTCAAAGTATCAATACCTGTTTGAAAAAAACTCCTATGCGTGGGAGTAGGTGTAGAGACCTTTTATGTGCTTCTCAAAGCATTTTCACTGATCCTGAAACTGCGACATTAGACAAAGCAAATGTATTTTTACTTCGTGTTATTTTATAGTGAATTCAGAGCCTTCTTGCCACATATCAATTTCCAGAGGTAGGGAAAATTTTTCTTTTATTTAGCTTGTCTCAAAATTATCAAGGTTGAACTTGATCAATTGTTCTGAAGTCTTACCTTTGAATCCTAGAATGTCTAGAAGCTTTTGTGCTTTGGAAGAATTTGGTGGCAGGTGCTGTTTAAGACTGATACATTTTTTTCATCTTAGATTTAGTGTAAATGTTATTATTATAACTCACAAGTGCAGAGACTTATTTATCCAGTTTGGATCCATGCCTAAAATAATGCAATTTAATGAGACAAAATAATTTTATCAAAATACATTGAGCTTCACATTGAGGAATTCATTCATGTACTCATTGATTCATTTATTCAAGAACCATTAATGAACACCTCATAAATGGCAAGCATTGATGTCAAATGATGAGCAAAAAACCAAAACCAAAAACAAATAAGAAATCAGACACAGTCCCAGCCCACAGTTCATTATTTTTCTTACCATCTTTGATGAGAAACAAGATACAATAAACTGTATCAATTTAAATTGTTCAATTCGTTGCTTTTGAAAATAATATAGAAATATGAAACCACCACCAAAATCAATATACAGAACATTTCTTTCATGGCCTAAAGATTTCTTATGCTCTTTTGCAATGATCCCAATCTTTCCCTTCATGCACAAGCAAGTATTGATCTGCTTTTTATCACTAGAAGTTGATTTGCATTTTATAGAAATGGAATTAAATTACAGAACTGGATGCTCTTTTGTATGTGGCTTTATATCGTAAATTGTTTATAGTGTTAATTATAGCTAATCAATTATGCTATAATCATATTATATTATCTCACTATATATTATATATAATTATATATTGTTTATTGTATATATTGTATATTATTATATATAACATATATGATTATAATCATGTTGCAATTAATTATTATGTATAATATAAAACACTATTATAATTATAATCTAATAGCGTGTGATAATATATGATATGATATGATAATATATATAATTTAGCCCCTCTGCTTATAATTTCTTCCATTCTGTGGCTTGCATACATATTTTCTTTGTTGAATTTGTTTTGTTTTATTTTTGGCTTTTTGGGGGAACAACAGTTCTTAATTTTACTTATTTATTTATTTACTTAATTTTTATTCATTTTTTATTTTTTATTTTTCCCAATGTTTCAACTAGTAGTTCTTAATTTTAGTAAGTTCCTTTTATCATTCTTTTCACTTTTCATGACTTCCATGTCCTAAAATCAGGTTGCAGATATTTTCTTCTATATGTTCTTAAAAGACTTTTTAATCTTAGTTTCTACATTTAGGTTCATAATTCATTTCAAGGGAATTTTTCTATATAGTGTGAAACACTTGATGTTTATGCTGTAACGATAACCAGTTGTTTCAGTGCAAGTCTTGAAATTATGTCATGTACGTCTGACAACTTTGCTTTCCTTTTAAAACATTGCTTTGGATATTCTACATTTTATAAATTTCTTCATGTATTTTAGAATATATAAAGAATATTTTTAAAATGTATGTCATAATTTGAATGTGAATTGAAGTTTTTATGTATTAAATGCCCATTCTTAATTTTTAATGTATGTGTTTTAGTACATGTGTAAAAAATTTTGTTTTTCCATTGTTAGCTACTTGTGCATAAGATACAATTGATTTATGTATATTAGCCTTGCATCCTGTGACCTTATTCACTTCACTTTTCAATTAGAGTAGTTGATTTGTCAAGACTGACGATTTTCTGTGTAAAACCATGCCATCTGCAAAAAGAAACAGTTGCAAATCTTTATGATCTTTATTGTTTTTCTTTTTTGCTTTATTGTATTGGATAGTACTTTCACTTAGCAATGTTTTCTAGTTTGTTAGGGTTTAGCTATCGACATGTCCATTATTGAATTTTTTCTAAGTATTTTATGTGCTTTGGTATAACTGTAAATGTATTTTAAATGTTATTTTCCCTTTGTTTAGGTATTGGGCTCTCTATTCTTTTCCATTAATCCATGACTATTCTTTCCAATATTACATCATTTCGGTTACTGGAATCTTAAAAAAAAAAATCTTGAGAGCAGTACCAGAAGTCCTCTAACTTTCTTCCTTTCTTTTTTTTTTTGTTAAGACTTTTTAAATTTTTTTTTAATTTTTAATTTGTTGTTGTTGTTTTTTTAGAGAGAGACTGAGAGAACCATGGGGCGTGGAGCAGAGGACGAGAGAATCTTAAGCAGGTTCCACATTCAGCATAGAGCCCAACCCTGGGCTCGAGTTCCTGACCCTGAGATCAAGACCTGAACCAAAACTAAGAGTCAAATGCTTAACCAACTGAGCCTGCCAGGAGCCCCTGTTAAGACTTTTTTAACAAGCAGTTTTAGGTCCACCGTAAAATTGTGACATTTCCCATCATGCCACCTGCCCCCACACATTACCTTGAAATTTGTCCTGATATAAGGATTTTAATAAGTACTTCATCTAATTGACATGTCTTTTTCTATTTTGGCTCATTTTAACCTTTAAATATTTAAAACAACTATGTGTATTAACTTCTTTATATATGTCTTTAATATCAATTAAAAGAGCATTTATGTTATCAAAAAAACACATAGTTTTAAAATCTATTTTTGTATATTTGTCTTGATTGTTATTCTGGTTGGTTTTTAAAATTACTTTTTATTGTGGTAAAAGACTCATAATCTAAAATGTACTATCTGAGTCATTTCTAAATGCACTGTTGAGTGATGCTAAATATAGTCACATTTTGTGCTACCAATCTCCAGAACTTTCTTATCTTCAAAATTAAAACTTTCTAGCCATTAAATAACAGCTCCCATTTCCCCCTCCCCCAGCCCATGATAAGGACTATTCTACTTTCTGTTTCTATTAACCTGACTACTGTAGATACCACATATAAATTTGCACTTAAAATGTCTTCTGACTGGCTTATGTCACTTGGCATAATGTCAAGGTTTATCCATGTTGTGGTATGTGTCAGAATTTCCTTCCTTTTTAAGGCTGAATAACATTCCATTTATATTTATATTTTGTTTATATTTTTGTTTACTGTTGATGGACCCTCGGGTTGCAGACTCCTATTGGCTATGATGAGTGGGGCTTCTATGAACATGGGTATACGGATATTGATTTGAGGCTTTACTCATTTCTTTTGGGTAAATGCCCAGAAATGGAGCTGCTGGAACATATGGTGGTAACTCTATTTTTAATTTTTTGAAGAACTGTCATAGTGTTTTCCTTAGCAGCTGCATCATTTTACATCTTCCATTTACTAGCAGTGCACAAGAGATCCATTTTTTCCACATTCTTGCCACCTCTTGTTATTTTCTTTGTATTTTTTTTTTTAATAACAATTAGGATGCCTGGGTGGTTCAGTTGGTTAAGCATCTGCCTTTGGTTCAGGTAGTGATCCCAGGGTCCTAGAATCGAGTCCCGCATTGGGCTCCCTTTAGAGAGCTTGCTTCTCCCTTTGCCTGCTGCTCCCCTTGCTTATGTGCGCTCTCTCTTTCTGAAAAATAAATAAATAAATAAATATATTGTAGAATAAAAACAATGATTTTAATAGAAAAATGGGAAGAGCCGTTTAATAGTCATTTATAAAAATAATAATAAAAGAGCAAAAATATTCTATATTTTTATTCTTTTTTTCCCCAAATATGTTTATTTTATTTTTTCAGTGTTACAAGATTGATTGTTCATGCACCACACCCAGTGCTCCATGCAATACATGCCCTTCTCAATACCCATCACCAGGCTTGCCCAACCCCCCACCACCCCAAACCCCTCAGTTTGTTGCTTAGAGACCACAGTCTCTCATGGTTCATTGCCCCCTCTGATTTCCCCCCATTCACCCATCCCTTCCTATTCACATTGCCCTCCATGATTTTCTTCACACTCCACACGTAAGAGAGACCATAAGATAATTGACTCTCTCTGCTTGACTTATTTCACTCCACATAATCTCTTCTAGTCCCGTCCATGTTGATTCAAAAGTTGGATATTCACCCTTTCTGATAGAGCATAATATTGCATTGTATAGATGTACCACATCTTCCTTATCCACTCATCTGTTGAAGGGCATTTTGTTTTTTTCCACAGTTTGGCGATTCTGGCCATTGCTGCTATGAACATTGGGGTACATGTGGCCCTTCTTTGTACTGCATCCGCTTCTTAGGGGTAAATACCCAATAGTGCAATTGCAGGGTCATAGGATAGCTCTATTTTTAATTTCTTGAGAAATCTCCATACTATTTTCCAAAGTGGTTGCACCAACTTGCATCCCCACCAACAGTGGAGGAGGGTTCCCCTTTCTCCACATCCTCTCCAGCATTTGTTGTTTACTGTCTTGTTGATTTTGGCCATTCTAACTGGTGTAAGGTGGTATCTCAGTGTGGTTTTGATTTGAATCTCTCTGATGGCTAAAGATGATGAACATTTTTTCATGTGTCTATAGCCATTTGTATGTCTTCTTTGGAGAAGTGTCTGTTTGTGTCTTCTGCCCATTTTTTGATGTGATTATCTGTTTCATGAGTGTTGAGTTTGAGGAGATCTTTATGGATCTTAGATATCAGACCTTTGTCTGTAGTGTCATTTGCGAATATCTTCTCCCATTCTGTGGGTTGCCTGTTTGTTGACTATTTCCTTTGCTGTGCAGAAGCTTTTTATCTTGATGAAGTCCCAAAAGTTCATTTTCTCTTTTGTTTCCTTTGCCTTTGGAGACATGTCCTGAAAGAAGTTGCTGTGGCTAATGTCATAGAGGTTGCTGTCTATGTTCTTCTCTAGGGTTTTGATAGATTCCTGCCTCACGTTGAGGTCTTTTATCCACTTCGAGTTTATCTTCGTGTATGGTGTAAGAGAATGGTCAAGTTTCATTCTTTTACATATAGCTGTCCAATTTTCCCAGCACCATTTATAGAAGAGACTGTCTTTTTTCCACTGGATATTTTTATTCTTTGGAAGTAGGAATTGGGCGCCTGGGTGGCTCAGTGGGTTAAGCCTCTGCCTTTGGCTCGGGTCATGATCTCGGGGTCCTGGGATTGAGCCCCACATCAGGCTCTCTGCTAGGCAGGGAGCCTGCTTCCCCCTCTCTCTCTGCCTGCCTCTCTTCCTACTTGTGATCTCTCTCTCTGTCAAATGGATGGATAAAATCTTTAAAAAAAAAAAGAAGTAAGAATTAATAATATTTTTATCTTATAGATTAAAACAATTAATGTATTCAAGTGTTGGTTTGAATGTACACCAGCAATATTAAATGCACATTAACTTGGTAAGTAAATTCATTTTGAGTAAAAATATAATACATAAAAAGCTTTTAAAATATAAAAACTGAGAAATTAATTATAATTTCAGGAATTTCTTATGAGAGTACCATAATGGATTATAAAATGGTGTACAAACTAAATGTATTCAATATGGAATTATTCATAATACTGTAACACTAGAAACCACATTAATGTAAAAAATTTGAGAAATCATGAAGGATATGATGTATTCATACAATGAAATACATACAAATATTAATAAGAAGAATGTCTACTTTTAATCATCATGAAACACCTTTATTATTTTATTTAAAAACACGTAATGTGTACAGAATATTACAGTAAAATCCCATAAGTGTGTATATGTATCTTGAAGAATATATGTGTAAATATTGCTAATAATGCTCATCTCTGAGTAGCAGTGCTTCAGATAATTTTTATTTCATCTAATTTCCTTTCTCAGAATATCTTTATTTTCTAAATTTTTATAATAGCCACACATTAATGTGCTCTTTTTTTAAAGATTATTTTATTATTATTTTTATTTTTTTAGAGAGAGGGAGCAGAGAGGGAGGAGAGAAAGGATCCCAAGTAGGCTCCACGCTCAGCATGGAACCCGATGAGGGGCTCAATCCCTCCACTCTGAGATCATGACCTCAGTTGAAATCAAGAGTCAGAAGCTTAACCAACTGAGCCACAGAGGGGCCCCAGTATGTTCTTATTTTTAAAGTATTCAAATAATTAGAAGAAGTTGTCTCTACTCTGTGTGTGTGTGTGTGACAGAGAGAGAAGAGAGAGTGAGAGGGAAAGAGAAGAGAGGAAAAAAAGAAGAGAAGGAGAAAGAGAGGAAAAAAAAGGAAGAAAGAAGAAAGAGAACTTTTCTATGTAAGTTTGACTCTTGGTCTGGTTGAATATTTTCCCATTACAAAATGCTTGCCTTCCTATATCCCATCTGAATATTGTCATCAGTGTCAATGAAATCTACTGATGGAAAGGTGTGAGTAACTTGAACTAACTGCTTGCAGTGTGACCCAGGAATTCTTTTCTTCACTGTAGCAACCCTAAAGATATATAGTCAACAGCCTTAAACCGAAGGTTCAATAACAGTGGAGTAAGGCATTGCTGTAAACTTGCACATCCTGACCATAAAATATCATTGGCAAGTATTAGCCATTTCTCTGCAAATGCAAAGCCCTCATTTATCATTGCTCCATAGAAATGATGTTAAAAAGTTAGCACATTTGTTGTTTTATATCCCCTATTTTTTATGACCATTTCTTCTTTCACTACAGAAAGAATTGTTATATGAGCTGTTGAACTGCTTCTGTTTTCGTATCTTCCCGTTTCTCTGCTTTACTGTGTCCGTACTCTCTTCATTCATCTTTATTAGATCTGCAAAACGCTGAAAAAGCCTGTCTAGTGTGAAAGTTCTCGTCAATTATTTAAGGAGGGAAAAAGCTGTTTAAGACAGATAGGCTTATGGAATTGTTCTAGTTTCTTTTCCTTATGTACTTAGTCAATATTTGCTGCCCTGCCCCACAATTCAAGAGGACTCAGATTTTCTTGAAAACCCTATAAATCATGGCACAAAATCTTCCAGCCCAACTGAAACCAGAGGGAAATGAGATCTCCTCCAATGGTTAATGAGGTGTGCATGGTGGTCTGCATGGACTAGACTGTAATGACGTGTTTAAAAAAGTTGGCCTTATTCAGAATTAGACTAATTTTAGCCAATCCAGATAGACCACCATTCACCTTGGCTTCTGATCTCAGATATTTTCTCAATCCTGATAATAAATAATAATAATAATGTTTTATTATTTGGGGTTTATCAACCATTCTCTTTTGGGTACAGCGCTCAGATGTCTAACACAGAAAGAGGATGATGCCTGGATAAAATGCCTCATCAGCAGAGCTTCCGGCGGGGGGAGGGGCATGGGACCAATTTGGGCATCTAGGGGCCAAGTTAACCAGGGTCTGTTGCCAGGAATGCAGTGAAAGAGGAAGAATATAAGCCAAAAGCCAGTAAGTGAACATACAGATGAAGTGCCAAGAGACTGTTAAGCAGACAGTGAGACTCAAAAATCAGAATGTGTGAGAGACTAGAGGACCAAAGTGAGGCTCATAGCCAGAGAGTCAGAGAAATCAAAGCTAACACCACATACAATTCATTTATTTCCATATTTTTGCTGGGCTTTTAGTATTCTTATATTTAATATTTCTCTATTCATTAAACTTTATCCAACAAATTTTTGTGAAATATGCATGTAAAATTTAGTGGTAAAAATTGCTAGTAATGCTTTGATCTTAAGATAATTTCTGTTGATAAATTAAATTTTTTTCCTGGGGTACCTGGGTTGCTCAGTTGGTAAAGCATCCACTCTTGGTTTTGGCAGGTTGTGATCTCGTGAGCTGTGAGATTGAGCCCAGCATTGGACTTCACTCTCGGTGGGTAGTCTGCTTGATATCCTCTCCTTCTGTCTGTCTCCATTCTTGCACTCTTCCTCTAAATAAACAAATAAAAAATAGCTATCCTTATTAGAAACATAAGGTATCAATCAAGACCCCAATGAATTTCTCTTTTTAAAAATAAAATTTCAAGAGGAAGTCTGATAATGCCAATTGTTCCTTACCCATTATTGAAGCAAGTTTAATTTGAAAACTAATCTAGAATTCCCATATCATGCTGAACTTTCATGTATCATACACCCAGCAGCTCCATTCTTGGGTATAAACCCATGAAAACAATTTGTATGTGTAACAAGTAGCATTTATAAGAAAGCTAATAATAGCAAAAATTCTGGAAACATCACACACGTCCCTAGAAAAGAGAAAGGACGCCACAATATGTATAATGGCATATTCTCACAGTGGAATACCCAAAGATATTTAAAAAAAGAATCACAACCACACAGTGCTTAAAGTATCATAGTATAATATCATGTAAAAAGGAAAGTTAAAAAAGAAATATGGGCGCCTGGGTGGCTCAGCTGTTAAGCAACTGCCTTCGGCTCAGGTCATGATCCTGGAGTCCCTGGATCAAGTCCCTTATTGGGCTCCCTCCTCACTGGGGAGTCGGCTTCTCCATCTGACCTCTCCCTCTCTCTCATTCTCTTTCTCTCTCTCTCAAATAAATAAATAAAAAAAATCTTTTTAAAAAAAGAAATATATTGCATGATATCATTTACGTACAATTTTCAAACAGGAAAATCTGAGTAATTTGTTGTATATATATATATATATATATATGAAAAAAAGAAAGAAAATATACACAGTTGAGTACAGTTGTTATCTCTGAACAGGAAGATAAAGAGATGGGCATTAAGTCAATGTAATTTCTTTGGTGTTATTCTAGTTTCTTACTTGGACAGTCTAGTGTGTATTTTATTTCTAAATGCCAGTTTAAAATCTGATTTCGGATTGGAGACATTGGATTGCTAGGTGTAAAACAAACAAACAAACAAACAAACAAACAAACAAACAAAACCAACCTTCCCTCCTCAAATTCCTGGACATGCAAAGGTAAAAAAGAATCCTCCAATCAAAATAAAACACATAAGCTAACATATCACTCTAAGAGAGATAGCCAACAAAATTAACAACAACCAGATGATGAATTTAGTCCAAGGAAAGTAAAGTAGTATAAGAACCTGAAACTACTTTAAAATAAGGCTTCTTAGTTTCTAGGATTTCCAAAAAGATAAGAATAAGAATAAACCCTTGAGTAAAGTATATAAGAAATTATGAAACAAAGTAGGCAGAACTAAAATGAAAGCAGTTGGATATAAAATAAAACCTGGATATAAAATTAGAAACATGTTGCTTTAAATGTGAAATAGGAGCTCTAGTTACAAATAAGGGCTTTTTTTCAATATACAGTGACTTGTTAGAGTATGAAAAGCCTTAAGTCGTTCAGGAGTTGGTCAGAAATACTGAATGATTTTAGGTTTATTAGAAAGAAAACATAGCCATGCATGTATATGGAACATTTAATGGCAAAAGATTCTAATATTAAACTCCCTTCTTCCTAAAAATCTATAATTATCTTTTCACATTTATGTTAATTAACTCTCTGGAATATATTTTCATGCTTTATATGAAATATGGATCTAATATTTTAAGAGAATTTTCCACTTAGAAAACCAATGGTCCTCGCATGAACTCCCAATGGTCCATTTTCCTACTGATTGATGATAGTGACTCTATCATATATCAATTTCCAAATATGCATGAGTCTATTTATAGGCTGCCTACTCTATCCTTTTACTATTTGATTACCCCTAAATAAATAAAATGCTATGTTTATTATGATATCTTTGTGGAAAAGATTTATATACTATAAAGAAAATCATCCTACCTCATTCTTTCTTGGAATTGTTTTGGCTATCCATGCTTAACCCATTGCCCTCATATTTATAACTGTTTCCAGTTATAAATGTCAGTTCTAGCATACATTTTGTTGGATATTCTTGGACCCATTGTACATTTTATACTATAGTGTATGGAATGTTTAGCGGATTTCCTAATTGATTTTGAATATTGATCTTTCATCCACCATCTCTGCTGAAATCTTTTACTACCTCAAAGAGTGTATAGATCATTTTGTATTTTCTACATGGATAACTGTATTGTTGGGAAATAAAGACAATTGTGGTCCTTTCTTTTCAATTCTTATACTTTCTTATCACTAGAATCTCTAGTACAACAATAGAAGTAGTTATTGTAGGCTCTTCTTATGTTCCTGACCTGTGAAATTTTGTCCCTCTGCCCAGTTGTTTGCTTCAGAATCTTCATATATACTACTTAGCACATTATGAAAATTCCCTTCTATTTCCTATTTGTTAAGAGTTTTATTGTGAATATTTATTGGATTTTGTCAGATGGATTTTTCTACATTTATTGACATGTTTCTCTCTTATCTATCAATACACATTTTCCTTTGTACATTGTTTTAGCCATTGGAGAGTTTGTTATAGTGTTCACCATGTTCTCTCTTCCCATTCCCTCTAGGGGGTTATACATCTGTGCCCATTGTCATGTGACTTTCTGTTTTGACAACTGTGGGAAGACCTTTGCTCTTGTCTGAGTAAATGCTTTGGTTACAGCTTCTTGAAGAGGCACACAGCCTGGAGCAAAGCTGCAGCTTGGAGCAGAGCCATGACTGACCTGTGGCTTACATGAAGAAAAAGTTATAGAGAAACTGGGTTTAGTCACTGAGATGGGAGAATTGTTCGTGTAGCAAAGTTGACTAAAGCAACCTTATTAGATAATGTCTGTTTCACAGTATTTTTAATACCATTATTTCCTATAAAGTAGTTTAGCAAATTAGATTTTGCTTTTTTTTTATTTTTTATAAATGTTCCCAATATTAGAGTTTATCTGGTTTCCTATTGCATGGCAAATTTCACTATTTCATTTTAAAGTATGGTGGGTGGGCACTTAGGGGGCTCAGTGAGTTGAGCACTGGACTCTTGGTTTCAGCTCAGGTCATGATCTCAGGGTTGAGATGGAGCCCCATGCTGAGCAAGGAGTCCAATCTGTTTGAGATTATCTTTCCCTCTCCCTCTACACCTCCCCACACTCACACACACTTGCTCGCTCTCTCTCTCTCTAAAATAAATAAATAAATAAATCTTTTAAAAAAATAGGGTTGGGTTGTATTGTTTCAATGAATTTTAATTTATTTTATTTACTCTAAGGTAAAGTTTTAATCAATTTCCATGAGCATTTAAAAAGATATTTCTTTCATTTTTAAATTATGAATAATCTTTTTAATGTGCTGTTGGATCCTATTAGCTAGGATCTTGTTGAGAGTCTTGGCATCCATATTCATCAGGGATATTGGTCTGAAATTCTCCTTTTTGATGGGGTCTTTGCCTGGTTTGGGGATCAGGGTAATGCTGGTTTCAGAGAAAGAGTCTGGAAGTTTTCCTACTATTTCTATTTTTTGAAACAGTTTCAGGAGAATAGGTATTATTTCTTCCTTGAATGTTTGGTAGAATTCCCCAGGGAATCCGTCAGGCCCTGGACTTTTATTTTTTGGGAGGTTTTTGATCACTGCTTCAATATCATTACTAGATATTGGTCTATTCAGGTTGTCAATGTCTTCCTGTTTCAGTCTTGGAAGATTATGGGTTTCCAGGAATGCATCCATTTCTTCTAGGTTGTTTAGCTTATTGGCATATAGCTGTTGATGATAATTTTTGATGATTGTTTCTATTTCCTTTGGATTAGTTGTGATCTCTCCCCTTTCATTCATAATTTTGTTAATTAGGGTCCTTTCTCTTTTCTTTTGGATTAGTTTGGCCAGTGGCTGATTGATCTTATTGATTCTTTCAAAAAACCAACTTCTGGATTCATTGATGTGTTCTACTGTTTCTTTAGTTTCTAACTTGTTGATCTCTGCTCTAATCTTGATTATTTCCCTTCTTGTGTGTAGGGTTGGCTTGATTTGTTGTTGATTTTCCAGTTCTTTAAGGTGTAAAGAGAGCTGGTGTATTTGAGATTTTTCAATTTTTTTGAGTGAGGCTTGGATGGCTATGTATTTCCCCCTTAGGACCACCTTTGCCATGTCCCATAGGTTTTGGATTGATGTGTCTACATTCTTATTGGTCTCCATGAATTGTTTAAGTTCATCTTTGATTTGCTGGTTGATCCCCACATTCTTGAGCATGTTGGTCTTTAGCCTCCAAGTGTTTGAATTCCTTCCAAACTTTTTCTTGTGGTTGAGTTCCAGTTTCAAAGCATTGTGAGCTTAGAATATGCAGGGAATTATCTCAATCTTTTGGTATTGGTTGAGTACTGATTTGTGACCCAGTATGTGGTCTATTCTGGAGAAAGTTCCATGTGTGCTTGAGAAGAATGAGTATTCTGTTGTTTTAGGGTGGAATGTTCTATGTATATCTATGAGGTCCTTCTGGTCCAATGTGTCATTCAAAGCTCTTGTTTCTTTATTGATTTTCTGTTTAGATGATCTGTTACTATGGTGTGTTAAGATCTCCTACTATTAATGTATTCATATCAATATGACTCTTTATTTTGATAAACAGTTTGTTTATGTAGTTGGCTGCTCCTATATTTGGGGCATAAATGCAATTGCACTTGTATTTACCCCAAAGAAGCAGATGCAGTACAAAGAAGGGCCACATGTGCCCCAATGTTCATAGCAGCAATGACCACAATTGCCAAACTGTGGAAAGAACCAAAATGCCCTTCAACAGATGAATGGATAAAGAAGATATGGTCCATTTATACAATTTATGCCTCCATCAGAAAGGATGAATATCCAACTTTTGAATCTACATGGACAGGACTAGAAGAGATTATGTGGAGTGAAATAAGTCAAGCAGAGAGAGTCAATTATCTTATGGTCTCACTCACGTGTGGAGCATAAGAAAAAACATGGAGGACATTGTAAGAAGGAAAGGAAGGGTGAACGGGGGGAATCGGAGGGGGAGATGAAATATGAGAGACTGTGGACTCTGAACAACAAACTGAGGGTTTTGGACGGGTAGGGGTGGGAGGTTGGGTGAGCCTGGTGGTGGGTATTGAAGAAGGCATGTATTGCATGGAACACTGGGTGTGGTGCAGGAACAATTAATCTCATAACACTGAAAAATTAAAATAAATGTATTTGGGGGGAAAAAGAATATATTAATTCTGTGTGTATGTATTCCCTCATATATGCATATATATTAAAACTGCCCTATTATATCATTTCAGATCTCTGTTTTAGTTACTTATTTATCTCTCTGGTGTTGCAGTGAAAAATAAAAGTCTACAACAATCTGGAAATATTCATTGCACACCTTCACAAAGGACTGTATCATTTTAATATGAAACAACTAATGGATTTTTTTGCCTTTATTTTAATATCATGACTATTCCTTGCTTTTCATTTGCAAGTACCTGCTCTGTCTTTGTTCATTTTTTAAACATACATTTATGATATTACTTTATTTGGATATTTTTTGTTTAAATTTTTTGTTTAATCTTTATTTTGATTATTTTTGTATATTTTTAAACTATCTGTAGTTCTTTCACCTTTAAAAGTCTTATTTTGGGATGCATGGGTGGCTCAGGTGGTTAAGCCTCTGCCTTCCGCTCAGGTCATCATCTTGGGACCTGGGATGGAGTCCCCCACTGGACTCTCTGCTCGGTGGGGGAGCCTGCATCTCCCTCTGCCTGCCACTCCCCCTACTTGTGCTCACTCTCTCTCTGACAAATAAATAAATAAATAAATAAATAAATAAATAAAATCTTTAGAAATAAATAAACTCCTATTTGTGTTGATAAGTATGTAAATATGTTTGATCTTTATTTCTAGCATTTTCATTTGTTTGCTTTATTTTTTGCACATGCTTTCTACCATACTTTGTTGTGTCATATGAGTTTCTTTTTTTTGTTTGTTTATTTTTTATGTATGTATTTTCTTTCTCAGTATTTTAAACCCTTATATCCCTGTTTGTCTCTTTACAGCTGTAACTTTCATAAATAAATAGAAAAGTAAATGTAGTTTACATACCTGCATACATATATCTTTTTAACTTTTGTTTCTTTATTGTTAACTTTAGTCAGTGTAAAATTATTGCTGATTTAAATTTACAAAAATATAAAATCAGTGTTTTTAGTTTTTCAATATTCTCTCTTCTAAAATGCTCTTCTTGAGTGGTTATATTTCTATAATCATACATTTTTTTCTGCAAGCTTTTAATTACATTCATTTGAATAATATATTTAAACTGGTCCTTGATTTATCACATTTAGACTATATTATGTGAAATACTATGAAAGATGAGAACTGTGCACTCACACTTCCTTCATATTTCTTAATCATTTAAAATTTTATTTTTGTATTATCAAGTCTCATTAAATTTATATTCTATTTTATCCTAAAAATCCTGAGTTTTCTAGCCTTACTTTTATATTTCCATTCATATGATTCACACCAACTAATGCTTTATTATTGTTGTTTTTTGTTTTGTCACTGGTGATAGCAGCTTCTCTACTTCCAAATTTTAAATTTTATCTTATCTCTTGGATGGAAGAATTTATGTGGTAAATATGGAGATGATCATATGCTTTTTCTCCTTTAATGTTTCACATACTGAATTATATTGATTACTGAATGTTTAACAAAACCTTCCATTCTTAACCTGGGAAAAGCTACTTCGTTATTGTATATCACCTTTTTTATATATCGGGGATAAAATTAGCTAATGGGTTATTAAATATTTTTCATTTGTCCATGAGGGATATATTTTTTTTTTTTTCATGAGGGATATTTTTATGGTAACTTTTCCTCTTTGGTTTTGGGACGATGGAATTCCTTGCCTCATAAAATGAGGTGGGAAATGTGGTAAATGGAATAATGTTTTCCCCAAAGATGCTAAGTTCCTAACCCCTGGAACCTGTAAATGTGTTATCTTGCATGGCAAAAAGCACATTGTAGATGAGAATAAATTAAGCATCTTGAGGTGGAGATTATCTTGGATTATGTGGGTGGGCCTAATGTAATCATAAATTTCCTTATAAGAAAGAAACAGATGGGTCAGAGTCAAAGAAGATTTTAAAGATGAATCTTGAAGTCAGCAAGAGGTAAATTGTATCCCAACAATTTGAATGACAGTGGGTTTCTCTACAGAAACCATGGATGCCAGAAGAAAGTGACCATCTCATGTGATTCTAAACATCTGTGGAGAATATATCTGACAATTGTAAATGGGGAGGATAAATGGACTAAAGGGAGGCGATATTTCAATATTTCACTCAGACTAGTAAAATAACACTAGTAGACTATGATTGGGTACTGATTTGTGGCCCAGTATGTGGTCTATTCTGGAGAAAGTTCCATGTGCACGCGAGAAGAATGAGTATTCTGTTGTTTTAGGGTGGAATGTTCTGTATATATCTATGAGGTCCATGTGGTCCGATGTGTCATTCAAAGCTATTGTTTCTTTATTGATTTTCTGTTTAGATGATCTGTCAGTTACTGAGAGTGGCGTGTTAAGATCTCCTAGTATTAAGGTATTCATGTCAATATGACTTTTTATTTCGATTAACAGTTGGTTTATGTAGTTGGCTGCTCCTATATTGGGGTCATAAATGTTTACAATTGTTAGATCCTCTTGGAGGATAGACCCTTTAAGAATGATGTAGTGTCCTTCTGTATCTCTTACTACAGTCTTTAGCTTAAAATCTAATTTATCTGATATGAGAATTGCTACCCCAGCTTTCTTTTGAGGTCCATTGGCATGAAAGATGGTTCTCCATCCTTTCACTTTCAGTCTCGATGCATCTTTTGGTTCCAAATGTGTCTCTTGTAGACAGCATATG
>CM052812.1:33709628-33733010 GCA_028533885.1 Nasua narica | reverse complement strand
GGGGCGGTGGGAGAGAAGGAATCTGGAAAGTTTTCATGCGAGAGGTTTACTTCAAGTTGTACTTCCAAAGAAGGAAACAGCCCGTTTGGACTTCACACCTGTCCCACTGTGTGTGTAGAATCATCCCTCGCTTCTCCATCCAGGTTTGTCTATCAGACTGACCCCAGTAGATGTTGATCAAGCTCACTGCTTCACTGTCCTTTCTGTCACTTAGGGTAAGCCTCCTCTTATGTGGCTTGATCTGTTGGTAATTTATTCCTTGAAATGAGCAGCGAGTGAATGAGACCTCAATCAACAATCAGCCATAAAGACTATTCCTGCCCTGCATGTTAAACAGACACATTTTAATGAAGGAGAATTAAGAAGATTCAGGTAGCATTTTAAAATGAAATGGAAACCCAATCAAATAAGGATTATACTGAGGCAAAAACGTCTTGCATCATGGTCTTTTATAGGCAGTTAGTGACTAGCGGGAGAGATTGAAGGCCTCACACACCATATGGCGAGATAAATATGGCTTACTTTTAAAATTGCATTTGTGTCACACAATTAAACATTAGAACTAAGCACTCCTAAAGATTCAGCTGCAAAACTTGAAGTTTTTGCAAGTTTCGCTGTAACCACTTTGGAGATTTTTGAAGACATAAAAATCTATCATTAGAAGCAGAATATCTAAGTCACAGGAAATTATTTTTAAAAAGATGTAAAAAAATAACTTGCAACTCAAGCCACAGAGGAGCTCAAATATTAACCAATATTTACTCCAAGCTACATTGCCCCAATGAGCAGAAGGCATTGGTGACTATGTCTCCCGGGAGCCCAGCAGAGGGACGAAGAGTTCCAGCAGCTGACTTGTCCAGAGAGGGAACCAAGCAGAGCTGAATTACTCCAAGTCTGATGGTTGTGTTCAGAGTCTAACAGAGGATTTTCAGCAGAATTGGAGTCAGGAAGGTGTGTTTTGACATCATTTTGCTACAGAAGCAAAACCCAGATTGGCTTAATCAGAACAATGAATCTGACTTCTCATAGATATCATAACAAATCTACGGTCCAAATAGGAAAATTGGTATTTGGTTTCTGCACCCTACCTCTAGTGAATTTGGAAAAGAAAAATCAAATAATTGTCTCCTTAAATGTTTTTGTTTGTTTGTTTGTTTAAATATCTTATTTATTTATTTGAGAGAGAGAATGAGAAAGAGCACAGAGGGAGAGTGAGAGGGGGAAGCAGATTCCCCACTGAACAGGGAGCCCGATGCAGGGCTGGATCCCAGGGCCCTGAGATCAGAACCTGAGCCGAAGGCAGACACTTAGCCAACTGAGCCACCCAGGTACCCTTAAAGTTTATAAAGTTTTTTAATCTAAAAAATTTTTGTAATTATTTTAAGAAAAAGAAAATCCCCCTCATGTTTCTCTTCCTTGATTCTGAAAATTGAAAATAACTTAAGACCACAAAAAGTACCATTTAATCAATAGTGCCAAAGTGGAAACCTAGAGAAAAGCTTTCTGAGAAAAACACTGTGACTTTGTTTCTTTTTTACAGTTATTCTTATTATGATGATGACTGGGGTGTTATGGGTTTTTTTTTTAATAAAATGGACATATGATCCCAATAGTCCAGGGTAATGGCTAATTCAAATAACATTGAATAGTATCTTACATCAGATGAGCATTTAATATGCACTAAGTGCTTTATATAAACTATTTTGTTTAACTTTGATAATCATCGTATTAGGTGGGTATTATTTATCCTGATTTTATAGTTCAAAAATTTAAGACTTAGAAAGATCAAGTCAGTTGTTCAACATAAGATTAAGTCATTGGCTGGAAAGTAGCTGCATCAGCATTTTACCTAGGCGATCTCACTGAAGCAGCTGCTTTTAATAACTAAACCCAATGTCCAAAACAAACACAGGCAGAATTTATAATGGCCAAGGGCAATATGCAAATCATGTGTATGCTAACCTATATATCCTACCCTTCTGTGTAGGATTCCAGAAGCAAAGTCGTATATGCCATTTACATCACAAATATAAATCATGGCAAATGTATACAAAATATACAAAGAGTTCACCACTTATTTGGGAATAAAACAGCAATCAAAAATACCATTAAGACCTCAGAGAATCTCTTGTATTTTGAGATATAAGTACTTAGGTTTAAAGCCTGGAGTCCCTCTACTGTCCTTTTCCACAGTGCATGTGTATGTGTAAGCTCATGTTTTGATACTTGCAAAGAAAAGAGGCAGGGATCTGTTGAGATTTCAGGCTAAATTCATATGGATGCTGGCAAGAATGGCAAGTTAGTCTTTATGGTCTCTCCAGAGGCTCCATATGAATCTTCCAGGTTGAAACCCCAGGTGACCCCTTGCCCATTCCTGTCTCCCATCTACAACATGGCAGATGAGCATCTAAAAGGGCATGTGCTTCTTCCTTAGACTCCAAAATGTTGCCAATGCTACTGGTAACATTACTGACTCTACTTAGAGGACAAAAACACATACTTTCCTTCTAAATTAAAACTGTCTACAGCTCATTTAGAGGCATTACTTATGGACACATGAGAACTCACCTGGTTCTTCATTCCCAACCACATCTTCCTTTTGGACCTCATTGTTGGGGTTAATGTAAAGCATGAACTCAGCCATAATACCTGGCTGCTAAAAGTAACACGGAGGTGGGGGGGGGGGGGTTGGAAAAGGGCGTAAGCCTTTGGAAGGAGGCCTGCGGGACCACTCTGCCTTTGGAATGCCGCAGGGAGTTGCCTTCCTGAGCTTTCTCAACCCTAACAGCTGCCCAGCGATCTAAGAGAGGTATGCATTGTCTCTGAGGCTATGTTTAGTAGAACAGGCAGATTAGCATATTTTATCTCTCCCGTATAGTTTCTGTAAGACCCCTTGTCACATACCACGTGCTTAAGAAACAGTGATAAGGATTTGAGAAGGGCCAATAAAAGAAGAGCAAAGGGTCTTCGCCTCTGAGTGTTGACCGTCTTACCCTCCCCTCTTTCACAGCAAATTTTGGAGTAATCTTTCATCTGTCAGTTCAGAGATTGTTGGCCTTCCATTCCAGGCAGGTCATGTCCTTTTTCTTTTTTTAAGAATTTATTTATTTATTTGAGAGAGCAGAGAGAGTGGGAGAGGGAGAAACAGATTCCCTGCTGAGCAGGGAGCCTGATGTGGGGTTCAATCCCAGGACCCTGAGATCATGACCTGAGCTGAAGGCAGCTGCTTAACCGACTGAGCCACCTAGGCACCCCCAGGCATGTTATGTCTTTAAAAAAACTTAATCCTGGGGTGCTTGTGTGGCTTATTGGGTTAAGCGACTGTCTTCGGCTCAGGTCATGATACTGGAGTCCCAGAATCGAGTTCCGCATCGGGCTCCCTGCTCAGCAGGGAGTCTGCTTCTCCCTCTGACCACTGCGCCGCCCTCACGTGCTCTCTCCCTCTATCTCTGTCAAATAAATAAAAAAAAAAAAATTTAAAAATATAAATAAAATAAATTTTAAAAAAGCTTAATCTTGGCATCTTCTGTTTTCTATGGACTCTGAACAGACTTGATGAACCTGTGTCATATTAATTGGCATCTCTAATACTTTCTGCTTGCTTTTACTTGAGCACCCAGGCAGCCCCTGGCCCACCCGAGGCCCCTCCCTCAGCCCCTCTATGCCACCCATGCCCTGGTATAACTTTTTTTCCCTTCCACTGATGTGGATATGGCACATCCACCATGAGATTTCAGAAACAAAAAAATCACGGCAGTGGCAGGAAGAATGAAAACCCACACATGAAAAACTGTACATGGTAATGGGGTGAAGACACAATTCAGGATCTCGAATGTACTTGAATTCCACCACTGACTTCTGCAGTCCTCGCAGAAACGTTCCACTTTCATAGACCTTGCAGCTTACTTGTACTTATACCTAAATGGCAGCCACTTGGATATGAGGTATGTACTCTGGAATTTAACAGAAGAAACAGGGTGGGCAGAGCTACTACATAGATCGACTATAGGAATCTTCCTAGATTCCTAGGAATCTAGAAGAGAGATTCCTTCTCCTAAAGAGAAACCCCAAGATCTTACAGCACAAGCACTGGAAAGAAGAGATTACCGAGGGCCGGCCCAGCTCTCATTTCAAAGACTGGAAGCTTGATTTTATATCTGACAGACAGAGCTTACTGAGTAGCAATTATTTCTTTGCTAGGATTGTGTAAATAGTTTGTGGATTACTGATGTTGCAAGAGTTAAAAATTCAACATACCCTTAATTCTGAACCCCTCACACAGAGGATTTTACACAAACTCTGTGTAAAATATTAAGACCATCACACTGGGGGAGAACTCCTTGAGGGAGTTAGCAGGGAGCCACATTCCTTCTCTTATCCCTCTATCACCCAATATCCAGGTTCTTGACTATTTTGAGAACAAACAAAAGTAAAATCAACCTTGAAATTAAGTCTACTTTTTCATTCTCACCAATTGTTAAACACAAACCAGTCTCTTCTGTTTAGCTACTTACCTCCTCTCCCTCTTGTAGTTCCTACCCAAACTAAATAAAATAATACATTTCATTATATAAAATAAGTAGGGCCAGAGCTAAAATTGGGATGTAAATCTGATATCTTGTATATTTTTAACTATGAAAGGAAAGCAACTGTGGTAATTTCTGAAGTTCAAGACCCCTTCCATCCCTCTCTCCCCTTGAGTTTAAAGCCCCAGAGGTAGAATTAAATCAGGGTACTATCCCAAAGATGCCTTCTGGGTTTAGCTGTCAGAATTTGGCTTTCTGGATCTCCTCGATTCAAATCTCGGATATAGCATTACTGAATTCTCAAAGATCCAAATACCTCATGCTTTTCCTATGGTTGGCCAGTGGCCAATGGTTTCTACAGATAAGCTTTATTGGCTGTCAGTGTAAAGGCAGTACTTAGAGTCAAAGATTTGCCCACAGTAAGAATAAGAAGGGACCTTATAAATCACTGTAATTAAAAGTACGATCCAGTTATCTGCAGCAGAATTCAGAGAGGGGTTTGCAAGAGTGAGAATCACTGGCCTCCCTCAATAGCCCGAATCAAAATCTCTAGAAAAATTTCTGAGCATCTGTATTTGAAAATATTCCTCATTGGGATGCCTGGGTGGCTCAGAGGGTTAAAACCTCTACCTTCGGCTCGGGTCATGGTCTCAAGGTCCTGGGATCAAGCCCCGCGTCGGGCTCTCTGCTCGGCAGGGAGCCTGCTTCCCCTCTCTCTCTGCCTGCCTCTCTGCCTACTTGTGATCTCAATCTCTGTCAAATAAATAAATAAAATCTTAAAAAAAAAGAAGAAAATATTCTTCATTAATTTTTAATACTGGAAATCCTCAAATCACTATTATAAGTCATCTCATACTTCGGATAACATCTGAGCATATGTGCACAGACACAGCAGACATACATAAACATGTAAATATATGTATTTTCCCTTTTGTAATTTAAGTAAATGAAACAATGCCACATTCTTGTTTCAACCATGACTATAAATCCTGTGTCATGTCTGTTTATGTGTGCTCTGCACTAGATTGATGAGATGATTTTCTAAATTATTATAAATTCCCAGACCCTGAACTGAGTGTTCAAGAGATATGATTTCCACTGCTAGCTTTACCACTTACTTTCGGAGTGACATCAGATATCATTGTCCTCATTCTAAAATGAGGGATTGGTTATCTTTGAGAACTTTATCCATTCCAAAATTAGATAACCATATCGAAGGGTTTGAAATCTGGGGAGCTCTATGGTTAAGAGACAGATTGTGAGACAAATGGCAGCCATCCACTCATGTGCTCTCAACAGAACACTAGGAAAAATTGCAATCTCATCTGCCTAATTAATTCTCTAATTTGATTAAAGATTACATTGGATTTGATTTGCAAAGGGCACCGACATAGACCTTATCGATGGTTCTAAAATGCATGGTCTCCAAATGCCCGGAAGGCAAGAGTTCCCTGTACTGAGATCAGAGTTTCCCCAAGCAGAGAAGTTCGATGCTTATATGGCTGATTTTGATTTCAGAAAAATATATTAAATTCAAAGATATGGGCAATATAAATATCGGGTGGTGGAGTGACAGCTTAACTCTGGTCAGAAGCAATGGAGAAGGTAAGTGATGAAGAGTGACAGAAAAACCACAACTGAATAAACTTTGTTCTCCTCTAAAGCTGTCAAGTCCGCCAAGAGTTGTACAGGCATTCTAAAACAGTCCATTAAGCTACCACAAAGGAAATGCATTGAAATAGAAATCTTCTAAGATTGTTTATGTGAATGCTTAGGAGACCTGAATTGTTCCTCATGGTAGTTGCTCTTAGCAAGTCAATAAATTGGAATGAAGATATATACTTGCCATTTAAGACACTTCCCATCTCATACTCACATTTGACAGCAGATTTTCATTTTTTAGATGTGTTATATTTAGGCTGAGAATGGATTGAAATATCATATATTGGACACAAGAGTCAGAAACAGGGCTCAAAAGTCACACCAGGAGTGCCAGGCATTGCAGATAAGAGGAGTGTAAGAACCGAGGCCAGATTTGGAACGTGAGTCACGGGGGATGTGTTAGCTTTCTTTTTGTTATTCAAGAATGCAGATGCATATTGCTGAAGAGATTCTGGCTTTGAAATGAAAAAAATTAGAGGCAGAAATATTCATGATATATAAGGTGCTCTTAGATACATGATATACTTTCCTTTATGTGGCAATGGATTTAAGGTATGTGTAATCCTTCAGCCTAGTCAGATACAGCAATCTCAAGACAGTGAAATATTGGATTTTGTGAAAATAACTAAATTTGGGCTTCGGTTACATTTGCTCAGCACCTGGTTGCCTGCCTCAGCATAAAAGCAGCTGGCAGCTGTTTTCGTTTTTTTTTTTTTTCTCGTTGTTTTGTTTTATAAGACTTTGTTATTTATTTTCTAAATGCTTCATGAATTTCCAAAAGCAGAAAAATTCGGACCAGTGAAAATGGAGGTAGTTTTTTGGGTTAATAAGAAATCTTACCTCAATCTATGTAAGTAACTATTCTGTGGTATAACTATTCCTCTGCCTACTCCTTCATTTGAAGATGTTCAGCAGACAACTCCAAAAAGTCCAAAAAGTCAACACGCCATCTTGCTTTATGTCTTAAGCTCTGCCCGCGCATCTCATGTGACAGCCATGTCAGCGTGGACTGTGACAGCAGCATACCTGCTTTCTCCCTCACAAAGGAAATGCAGGCCCTTCTTGTGTGAAAGACTCTCCAAGATGATCTCGGTGTTCTCCCCGGGATTTTGTTCCTGAGGTGATTAAGAACGCGTTCAGAATTTCAAGTGCAGCAGAGCCCTTGAACTGAAACCAGGTCTAACTAACAAATGGTTTTTAGGTAAAGGAAGTGTTAGAATTTTTTTTTCCTTAAAACTTTTAAAAAATACCTGCCCCTGGCTTAGATTCCTGGAATATTATGCAGTACGTATGGTGTCCAGGACTGTAATCGTCAAGATCTGATTATTGTAGAATATTCTTTAGAGGGCTACTATTCAGCTGCCAAGCAGAGGAATGGAAGGAAAAGAAAGCCATTTTCCTGGTCTGGGAGGGAGGTCAATGGCAGCAATGCCAGGCGCTATGTAACACTTTTGTATCACATACTTGTTAGATTTTGACTGCAACTTGGTAAAATAGGTATTGTTAATTCCTTTGAATGGACTGAAAAAAAAAAAAGGTAAATCGTCTTTCCAAAATTTTAGAGTAAATGAATGAGATCCAGATTTCTACTAACTATGGTACAGTTTGTAAAATTTTCCCACTAAACCAGAATTCTTTACTCTGATCCCGCTGGCAGTCCGCACACTCAGTCTATCGCTAAAAGTACCGAATGCCTGGAGATTATTTTCAATAATCAAAATGCTACCAGAAAACTTATGAAACATACGGATGATCACTGTGAGTTTTTTCTGAGCTGCACACGGGAGTCCATGTTTTAGAATAACAAAAAATTTTAAACAGAGTATTAATGTTACGGCTCACCTTATAAACAAATTAAAGAGCAGAATGAATTTATTCACATGTATTCATTAAACATGTACTAAGCACTGGAATAGGTACACCATGGGTTGACAGGGGAAGAGCTCACAGTCCCTAGCCCCAGGAAGCTTGGAGCATATCTTAAGAAGCTCATATCAATAAATAATCGCAATGCAATGATAATGTATTCAAATTGAGTTATGAACAGGGAACAATAAGGAGACAACTCAAAGTATAATTAAACAGCTGGAGAGGATACTAACATGCCAGGGAATTCTTCACAAAAGGAAAAAAAAATTGATTTGAATACCGAAAAATGACCAGGTTTTTATCCAAAAGTGTGTGTTCGTATCGGGGGCAGGAGTGCGGAGGCATGAGGGTCTATGCCTATTTGGAAACAGTGCCTGTCATTTCTTGAGATCAGCAACAAATGAGACCATGAGTATGGGACAGGTTATGAGGTTCTTTGTGTGCTTACTTTTGGATTTGGAATTCTGTATCCCCAGAGAGAGAGCACAAACTTCTAGCTTTTTGGACTGAAGGTGCATTCCTTCTGTTCAGGAGGATGCTTTTAAATCATTTGGCTACTCAGTGCTCTGAGACCTAGTATATTGTCTAGCATTCGTCTTGTTCATGTTACCTATCGAACTGCCTGGCCCTCAAAGGCATTTTGCGTGGGCAGCCCCTGTTATGAGACAGTGATCCATCAAACATAGTGTATCTAGAGTGACATAAGATCTGGATTAGTAAAACCATTCCCATCAAGGTGTATTAAAACAAAGAGAAACAAGCTTAAGATTCCAAAAGATAGATAATATGCACCTGAGCTACAATATGGCAAAAAAGATAGACACAAGAAAAAAGAATCTGTGGTAGAATGGACAAGATATACTGATTAATCAAATGTCAATAATTGTTATGGGAAGAGAGGAATTGATAAATCTTGAAATTCTAGCTTCATGCGGCCATACGTAATTACACAAAGTAAAAAAAAAAACAGTGGTAAACGACAATATTCCCTTGTCATTAGCTGTTGATAAAGGATTAACTGGGTATGGTTGGTGCAATTAAACAATTCAATATATTCGAGACTGTGCCATAGAGGCTGATAGGCAAAACATTGTTAAACCAGAAGTACCGATTAATTACTTTATTGGACCATTAAACATCTGGCTTGTCTTTGTTACTCACTAAACTTAAACAGTTCATTAAAAACCAATGAAACATGACAGAAAAAAATTAGAAGCTTTGTTTTCCTATTTTCTTTCAGTTTACCTATGGCTTAGAGGATTTCATTTCCTTTTGAACTCCCACCTCCAAAAGTCTAATGGAAAGTCACAGACTTTTCTCAGTGATGGGAAATTCCATGCCCCAAATCAAAATCAGAAATTGCAAGCCTGTAACTCTTTAGTGATTGCAAATAAATGAAGTTGCACAGGTCAGAAGAGAAGGAAAATTCTTTCTGCAATACACAGCACAAGCTTCCTGGAATTTATTTACAAGTCCAGTAAATGGTAGCATCTTGGCTACCATTTCTTTCAGTTATTACTTAACAACCACAAGTAGGTCAGAGCATTAAATGAATAGGATTGTGAATTCACATTTTAAAAAATATAAGCTAATAGTATAAATAAGTTACTAAAGTTTCACCATATTAACCAATCATTGTAATATTTAATTTATCTTCAGATATACCTGCATAAAAAGATAGGTCTATCTCCAGATCCAGAAGCTATAAGGATTGTACTATATGATCTGTTTTTTGAATTTTTACTTATCACTTAACATTTTCATTTCTGAATATATTTCTATATCAGATTCTTTTTTTATAAAGATTTTATTTATTCATTTGACAGAGAGAGAGATCACAAGAAGGCAGAGAGGCAGGCAGAGAGAAGGGGGAAGTAGGCTCCCTGCTGAGCAGAGAACCCGACGCAGGGCTCGATCCCAGGACCCTGAGATCATGACCTGAGCTGAAGGCAGAGGCTTTAATCCTCTGAGCCACCCAAGTGCCCCTCTATATCAGATTCTTAAAAAGTAAATAGTATTTTATTCATTTATTATTGAACCATTTAACCTGTTATTGTAAATATATATTGTGTTTAATTTTTGCAATTATAAATCCACTCCAGTGAAAACTCTTGCCCAAATATCACTGTGGTTTTTTATAATTATGCTCCTTGGATAAATTCTGATAAATAAAATTCTTTGGTTACTAATAAATACCCGAAGCTTTTATGCATATGGACATTGAAAAGCATTATCTAAATTGAATTAATTTAATTAGTGGAAGTATTAATTAATTATTAATTTCAAATGAGTACTGTGTGAAAATGGAGGACGTGGCAGCAGACATCTTGACATATCTCTAATTCTACTTATTAAAGCAAATAGAGTAAATAGATAGCAAAACCAAAGACAGGTGGACAACCGTTACAACAAAGCTAGGTTACAAATTATAACAGCACACCTCAAATTATAAGCAAATGAAGATAAACTACCAATACGGTATGAATAACCTAAATGGTTTTCAGTGTCCATCTGGGAGAGTACAAAAGGGAGCCAGAAAGTAACTGACAGACATGAGAATAATAGAATCTCAAAATAGCCCATAAATTCCCATTGGCTGGTATGACTGACAAATTTGAGAACAGTATCTGAAACTTGGCAGGTGGTATTGCCCCTTCCAGCAGGGACTCAACACAAGGAGATGAGAGTAGGGATTGGAGAAGTTGGATTGGTCTATTCCCTGTGAACTCCGAAGACTTACCTCCTGGAACTCCCTCCTAGGAGAGGACGGTAGGACCCCAACTGTTAGGTGTAGCATTTAAATTTAACAGGCCAGTGATGATGATACCGAAAAGCAGAGAGAAGATCCAGGAAATAAGGAAAGGAAAGAAAGAGAGTGCAGAAATTTCTGAAAGCAATCTACCATAATTTTGAAGTCTTAATGAAAAGAACAGAAGAGGAGCTCTGTGAAATGGAAAAAAAAAACACCCTGTATGACACCTCTTTCTAAAAGCTCTGGATAATTCATTTTACAAAAGACAGGCAATAGAAAAGTACTGAGATCAAGTGACACATGAAACTAACAAAAGAAAGAGGACAATAAGGGTAACGACATTTCTATGTATCTGAGAGCCTACTAGAAAGACACGACACAGAAAACAAACTCACACCTTAAAAAGGAGCTCAAAGACATTAGGAAAGCATCACAAGACATGGTAGAAAACATAAATCAGAATTTTAAAACCTCAAGTGAGAGGATAGAAGTCAGAAAACAGAAACAAATGAAAAGTTTAAAATGGAGGCGAGTTAGAATTCGTCTGAATTAGAATGAACACAAGAGTGGTTAAACACAACAGCTAATGCCTTAAGAGAAACAGGTGAAAAGGATGAAATTTTTAATTCCAAAAGGAAATAAAGAAACAAAAATTTTAAGAGTAAACATCAAAAAATGGGCATAAAACATGGACAGACATTTCTCTAAAGAAGACATACAAATGGCTAACAGACACATGAAAAAATGTTCATCATCTTTAGCCATCAGGAGATTCAAATCAAAACCACACTGAGATAGCACCTTACACCAGTTAGAATGGCCAAAATCAACAAGACAATAAACAACAAATATTGGAGAGGATGTGGAGAAAGGGGAACCCTCTTACACTGTTGGTGGGAATGCAAGCTGGGGCAGCCATTTTGGAAAACAGTGTGGAGATTCCTCAAAAAATTAAAAATAGAGCTACATTATGACCCTGCAATTGCACTACTGGCTATTTACCCCAAAGATGCAGATGCAGAACAAAGAAGGGCCACATGCACCCCAGTGTTCACAGCAGCAATGGCCACAATGGCCAAACTGTGGAAAGAACCAAGATGCCCTTCAACAGATGAATGGATAAAGAAGATATGGTCCATACCTTCTTCCATATCATCACAATGGAATATTATGCATCCATCAGAAAGGATGAATATGTAACTTTTGTATCAACATGGACGGGACTGGAAGAGATTATGCAGAGTGAAATAAGTCAAGCAGAGAGAGTCAATTATCTTATGGTCTCACGTGTGGAGCATAAGGAAAAACATGAAGGACATTGTAAGAAGGAAAGGAAGGGTGAATGGGGAAAAATCAGAGGGGGCAATGAACCATGAGAGACTGTGGACTCTGAGCAACAAACTGAGGGTTTTGAAGGGGAGAGGGTAGGTGGTTGGGCAAGCCTGGTGATGGGTATTGAGGAGGGCACGTATTGCATGGAGCACTGGGTGTGGTGCATGAACAATTAATTTTGTAACACTGAAAAAATAAAATAAATGTATTTGGGGGAAAAATCCAATAAAACAATTAGATTCAATTGGAAAAAAAATTTTGAGAGTAAGTTGCAAATAATATATTATATCCATCCTATAAATAATAGGGGTACCTGAAGAATAAAACCAAATCAAGGAAATAAAACAAATACTAAAAACTGTAACTGAGAAAAATATTCCTGAAATTAGAAAGATTTGAAATGCTGTATTAAAGAGCCCATTACATGTTGATAATACTAATCTGGGATGAACACCACCAGCTATATTCTAGCAAAGTTTCTGGGTTTCATTAAAAAAGGAGGGGGGATTATTTATAACCTAGATGGAAAAAAATCAAGATATTTATAAGGGAAAGGACACTTCTTTATCATCTTATGTTTCAAAGCAGCAAATGGACAACATGAGGAAAACAGAGTAACATGTTTCTATGCTCAAGAAAAGAAAATTTAAAGCAATTTATATACAGCAAATGTGACCTTTAGTCTAAAAGCCACATCCAAAAAAAAAAAAAACACTACTATTAATGAACACATGCTTAGCAATATTAGTCCAATAAGAATGTTTTGAAGAATCTACTAGATAAGGAGTTTAGGCAAACAGAATAACTTAAAAAAAACATTCATAAGAACTAGTGGTGATTGTTAAACATAGTTACTTCTGGAGCTAAGAATAAATTGGAATTAAAAAGAGAGTACATGTTGTCATGTTCAAGGGACATAGATACTCTCCAAGTATAGAAAGGGGAGAATGGAGAAAGTATATGAAAAATAAATGTTAACTTTTTGGTATATTGGTGGTGGTGGAATTAGCAACGTTAGTTTGAGATGGTTGTGGGATCTTTATTATTATTATTATTACTATTATGGGGTATTCTGTCTGTCATCCATTCCGTAAGAACCAGAATCCTCAGAAGGAGACATAGATACAATACCTAAGAGGTTACATTAAAAACTCTCTAATCCTGAATTTGAATTTGAAATATCAGTATGAACACATAGGTACTATGTGTGCTTCTGTGTTTTTAGCACAGAGTTCTTTGCTCTGTCAACAAAAAAGATTAGAAATACTGATCAAGAATGCAGAAATGATGAGTAACCCTACTGTCCAGATTATGATCTTGAAATACCACGTACCATTTAAAAAACAAACAAACCAGGGCGTCTTAGAGAAATAGCTGACTCCATGTCTGAAGCAGGAAATGTACATCTTGACATAACAGAGAAACTCTCGAAAACAACAAATGTCAAGAGCTAATTAGAAGAGGCTTTGACTGGCCAAAAATGGGATAATTTAAGCTTCAGGAAGAAAGTAATTTTGGTTTATAGAAACCTACCAAATGTGTTTGAGTCAGTAAACTCATAAAAATATTAGAACAATGGGGCGCCTCGGTGGCTCAGTCAGTTAAGCATCTGTTTTCGGCTCAGGTCATGATCTGGGAGTCCCAGATCAAGCCTGGAGTTGGATTCCCTGCTTATCTGGGACTTTGCTTCTCCCTCCCTCTCTGCCCCTCCCCCACTCGTTTTCTCTCTCTTTCTCCCTCCCCAAATAAATACTTAAAAATGTTCAAACAAAGGCTAATAAATCCCCTTAAGAAGGTAGTTGGAAGTAAGTCCTTTATCTAAAAGATGAAAATGAAACAAAACACACTTTTGCTCTCTTTCCTATATGAATTATACCACTGGACAATCAAATAGTACCAGCTAAAGAAAAGTGCCCTTTCATAAAAATAATTCTAACTCATAAATGACAAATCGGTAATAAAAGTTAAACATCAAGGGGCACCTGGGTGGCTCAGTTGGTTGAGCAGCTGCCTTCGGCTCAGGTCATGATTCCAGGGTCTTGGGATTGAGCCCCGCATCAGGCTCCCTGCTCAGTGGAGAGCCTGCTTCTTTCTCTGCCTCTGCCTGCCTCTCTGCTTACTTGTGCTCTCTCTCTATCTCTCTGTCAAGTAAATAAATAAAATCTTAAAAAAAAAAAAGTTGAACATCACCAGGTAGCAACCTTCCAAATATCAGTGGATAGAGGCAATGAATAGGCACAGAGGTGCTAATATCTCAAAGACATCCAGACTTTTGATCTTTCTTCTAGTCTCACTAGCTGAGTATGCATTTCTGATGGGGAAACGGTCCGGTCCGCAGTATCCGGGAAACCGCAGGTCAAAAGGCCAGGGTTGTCGATAGGTAAGCTGTAAGGAAAAGAAAGAGATGGGGCAAAAGGAGTCTGTGGACTAAAAGACCCTTAAAAGTCATCAAGACGCACCCCTGCAAGGTAACACCATGGACCGTGAAAGTCAGAATTGTGAATTCTTTTCAAGGGAGTGAGGGGAAAGCTGCGAGAGGTCAAAAGACAGAATTTCTTTTCTCGACTGCTAGGCCTGGGCTGTGGATACAAGGCTGTTTGCTTTCTAATATTCCACTGGGTAAGTCATTTGATGTTTTTCTGAATATGTTTCATTTTACAGTAAAAAGGTTAAAGCGAGAAAAAGGAAAAAAATCCTACCTAATCCATGTGAGATATTCCTTTTCTCCTACTACTGATACTGACCATGTTATTTTCAATTCTTTTCTTCTTTCTTTTCTCTCTTTCTGTTTTGCACATTGATAGCTTATTAGCAGCATGTTGCATTAATTTGCATTTATTTGATTTGCAGAAAAGTGAACATTTACTCATATGTGTATTACATGATTAATATTTTTATTTTTTCCTCTGAGAGAGTTTCCTCTTAGTATCTTTTTGCTATTTAATCATTGTTCTATGACTAATTTCCAATTGACTTGGAAGAATTCTTAATATCAAGGTTATTAATCTCATGAGTCATCTATAAATTATTCATGATTCAATTTTTTTCATTTGATATATATTCTAATTTATTAGCCATTCAAAATATTTATATTAAATACAGTCAGATCTGTATATTCTTCACTTTAATGAGCCTATTTTTCTTTTATGCTCAGAAATTCTTCCATTATCTGAAAATAGTAACAATGTCTGCTCTTTTTCTTCTAGTTCTTACATGGTTAACTGTTCCTGTTTACCCCCTTAAGGCATCTGCAGTTTATTTTAAGGTATGACTTAAGGTTAGAACAATAAAATTATACTCTTCCAAGGAGCCAGTTATTCCATTGTAACTTTGTGGAAAGTCTATAATTTCTCTCATGTACTTAAAATGCTCTTTATTATCAGAAAGTGTGTTTTTCTCAAGTGTGAAGATTAAAACAAAATTTTTAGACAACAGAAACTGGCATTCTCTCGTGTCTTCTTACTTTATTTTATAAACATTTAATGAAACAAAATGCATATTAAGTACAGAAATTCTTTAATGGCTCTATGTAACTGGACCTAAGATGAAAAAGCAAGCACCCCTCCTCCGAAACTTCCCTAGCCCTCCCGGTCATGGTCTTTCTTCTGTGGGAATTCTTAAGAACATCTGACACCATTGATTAGTTTTTGAAGGTCATGTAAATGAGATATTACAGTAGGCATTCCTTTTCACCAAGACTCTTCTGCTCAAACTGAAGTTTTTAGATCCTTCTCCTTGTTGTGAAATAATATTCTTTGTTGGAATGTGTCATAAATTATGTATCTGTTCTGTGATTGCCAATTTCTGTTACTACAAAAGACACCACCATGAACCTCATGGTACATGTCTTTTGGGAAACGTGTGCATTAGTTACACAAAACCCTTCAGAGTGGAAATGCTGAATCACAGGTGTACCTATATTCTGCCTTTGTAGATATTGTCAAGCAGTGTTTGAAGTAGTTGGACAAAATTACACACCATAGTTACATTTCTGTTGACAATTCCCGGTGTTCCAAATTCTCACCAATATTTGGTGTTAGTTTATTTTAAACATTTCTGTGATATCTAATGAGGTTGTGCACACTTCTGTATGTTTATCGACTACCTCAATAGACATTTTGTGAAATATTTCTGCGTTTTTCCCCTCGCTTCCTCCATTGACTATCTTTTTACACTTTATTTACATGCGTTCTTCATATGTTTTGGGTAAGACAGCTTTGTCAGAAATTTGTATTGCACATATAACCTTTAAAATCGAAATAAATCTTTTGTTAGATTTTTTTTTCCTAGCTATTTGAGTTTAAGGCTATTTTTAAGTGACACCATTTCTTAAATTTAACTTTCTAGGTGTTGATTACTAGTAAATTGAAATAAAATTGATTTCTTATATTGACCTTTATCTAGCTATTTTGTGAATTCACTTAATAAATCCTGCATCTTAATTGTAGATTCTTTTGAATTTTGTTCATTCATATTCATGTCATCTGCAAATAATGACAGTTTTATTTCTCCCTTTTCATGCCCTTTACCATTTGTTTCCTGTTTTATGACACTAGCAAGAACTATACTATATTACTGACAGAAGTTGTGCTAGCAGAGGAAAAGCTTTCAAAATTTTATTTGGAAATCTTTTTTTATTATATCAAGGCATTTCCCCTCTATTCCTAGATACAAAGAATTTCTATAATAAATAGACATTATGATGACCATATGCTCTTTCTATTCTGTTTTGTTATTATACCAAATGTTATGATTGATTTTTTAAAAAATATTCTGCATTCTTGGAAGAAACAGTCTCATGCGATATCCTTTTTAAACCATATTGAATTTGATTTTCTAGTTGACTTTGGAAAATTTTTATTCATGTTTATGAGAAATTGACCTCTAAGCTTTTCATAATGTGCTTGCCAAGTAATGGTATCAAAGTACTTCATAAAATATGTTGGAAATTGTAGTGGGTTGAATGATGGCCCCAGTAAGGTATGTCCATGTCTTAATTTCTGGAGCCTGGGAATGTGACCTAATTTGGAGAAAAGGTCTTTGCCATTGTAACTAAGTTAAGGGTCTTAGCATGAAATCGTCCTGGATTTAAGGCAGGCCCTAAATTCAGTAACAGTTGTCCTTACAAGAGAAAGGCAGCAGAAGATTTGAGACAAGAAAAAGGGGAGAAGGCCACTGAAGTCGGAAAGACTGCATTTACCTGGCTACAAGCTAAGCAACAGAAGGAGCCAAAAGCTGGAAGAAGCAAAGTGGGATTCCCAGGTCAAGCCCTCAGGAGGAAGGTGGCCCTGCTGACACCCTGATTTTAGACATATGACCCCCATAGTTCTGAGAATAGATTTGGGTTGTTTTCAGCCACCAATCATTTGTTGCGGCAACACTAGGAAACAAATAGAGGAAGTGTTCCCTCTTTTCTATCGGAGTTTGCATAAGATTACTTTTATTGCTTAAAAGTTTGGAAGAATTCATCCTTGAGGCCAGACAGGAAGGAAACTATGAAACTATTTTTATTCAAATTCTAGTTTTTAGACATAGAGGATCCTTTAAATTTTGTATTTAGTTTTGAATGACTTAGGGGAGAGGTGTTTTTCTAGGAAATTTTCACCTAATTTTCCAAATTTACTGCACAAATATTCATAATATTATCTACTATAGTTTCTTAATTTAGCTTTTTCTTTTGAGACAATGGAAGAGTCACACAAAGTTGGAAGAAGAATACAGAGATTGGTGTACTCTTTATTTAGTTTCTTTAGTGGTAAAATCTTGCAAAACTACAATACAATATCACAACCAGGATAATGACGTTGATACAGTTAGAAAACAAAACACTTGCATCAACCAAAGGTATTCCTCGTGTTGCCTTTTTAAAACTATACCCACTTCTCTTATACTTCCGTCCCTGCCTCAAAGATCCACAACCTCTAAAGTGTTTTCCATTTCTGTAATTTAGTCACTTTAAAAAATGTTACATAAATGGAATCTTGCAGTATGTAATCTTTGTTAAAAATGTTCCCGCTTGGTAGAATTCTTTGGAGATCCATCCAGGTTGGACTGTATATCAAAAATTCATTCCCTTTTATTGCTCGGAGGTATGCCATGGTATGTATGTATCACAGTTTAGTCATTCACTCATTGAAGGGCATAAGGCTTGTTTCCAAGTTTTGACTATTATGAATAAAGCTGCTATAAAGACTCATGTACGAGCTTTTATTTAAATGTAATTTTCATTTCCCTAATATGAATGGCCAGGAGCAAAAGTGAAATAGCTCAGTCACATAGTAGTTCATTTGTTCACTCGTTCGTTCGTTCCTTCCTTCCTTCTTTCCTTCCTTCCTTCCTTCCTTCCCTCTCTCTCTCTCTTTCTTTCTTTCTTTCTCTCATTCTTTCCTCTTTCTTTCAAAACTGCCAAACTGTTCGGCAGAGAGGCTGAGCTGGTTCATGTTTCTATCAGCAACAGACAAGCCATCCGGTTTCTTCACATCATCACCAGCATTTGACATTGTCACTTTTTTTTTTTTCAAATTTTCATTTAAATTCTAGTTAGCTGTCACTATTTAAGGTAGCTATCCTGACGGGTATGTAGGGAATATCACTTTGTGGTTTTAATTGGCATTTATCAAATGCCTACTGACATTAAACATTTTTTAATATGCTCCTTTATTCTTTTTTCCCCAAATATGTTTATTTTATTTTTTCAGTGTTACAAGATTAATATGCTCCTTTAATACCTTATTCCTCAGCTTAAGTGAAATTTCTTTTTTTTTTTAACCTATACTAATTAGATTGTTTGGGGATCATTTTATTTTTTTATTTTTTGGCTTTGGTTTTGGATCTTTTTTAGCTTAGTTTTTTTTTTTTAATGATGAGTATTGAGAGTTCTTTCTATATTCTAGAAACTAGTGATGAGTGAGATACATGGTTTACCAATTTTTTTATTTTAATTTTAATTTTTAAATTATTTTTTATTATTATATTCAATTAGCCAGCATGTAGTACATCATTAGTTTTGGATGTAGTGTTATTTTCTCTCACTCTCTAGCTTATCTTTCCATACTATTAAGAAAATATTTCACAGAGCAAAAGTTTCAATTTCGATGAAGTGTAACTTCAGCTTCTCTTACAGATCATATTTTTGAGGTCAACTTGGGGGAGTCAATTTTATTTATTTTATTTTTTTATTTTATTTATTTTTTTTATTTATTAGAGAGAGAGAGACTGAGAATGAGAGAGGAGATGGTCAGAGGGAGAAGCAGACTTCCCGCAGAGCCGGGAGTCCGATATGGGACTCGATCCCGGGACTCCGGGATCATGACCTGAGCCGAAGGCAGTCGCTCAACCAACTGAGCCACCCAGGCGCCCAAGGGGGGAAGTCAATTTTAAAAACTATTGACATATCCCTAGATTCTGAAGGATTTTACTTACACTGTTTTCTAAAAATTTTATATTTTTACACTGTACATTTAATCCTGTGATTCACTTTGAGTTAATTTCTATGTAAAATGTGAGGTTTAAATTGAAGTTAAACTTTTTGCCTATGAACAGCCAATTGCTCCAAAACTATTTGTTGAAAAATCTATCTTTCCTCTACTGAGTTGCTTTTGCACCTCTGTCAAAAATCAGTTGGACAAATCTGTGTATTTCTATTACTGGGTCCTCTGCTCTCTCCCATAGTTTTAAGTGTATCCCTCTGTTGATATCACAGAGTCTTGATTATAGTAGCTATATAATAAGACTTGATATCATGTAGATTTATTCCTCCCATTTTATTGTTCTTTTTCAAAATTACTGTAATTATTCTATTTCCTTTGCCTTTCCAAATAAATGTTAGTATAAAGTTTTTTATAAAAAGAAAAAATCTTGTTGGGATTTTGATAAGAAATTTAGTACACCTCCATATCAATTTGAGGAGAATTGGCATCTTCACTATGTTGAGTATTCCAAACAATGAACATGGTACTTCTCTTCATTTATTTAGATCTCTTTTAATTTCTTTCATTAGTATTTTGTAGTTCTCAGCATGCCAATTAGGTAAATAATTTTTAGACTTATAGCAAACTATTTCATTTATTGGGTAATTGTAAATGGTATTCTTTTTAATTTTTTAAATTTTTTTTAATTTTTAAATTTTTTTAAAAGATTTTACTTATTTATTTGACAGAGAGAGAGAGAGAGATCACAAGTAGGCAGTCGGGGAGGGGGGAGCAGGCTCCCTGCTGAGCTGGAGCCCTATGTGGGGCTCGATTCCAGGATCCTGAGATCATGACCTGAGCTGAAGGCAGAGGCTTATCCCATTGAGCCACCTAGGTGCCCCAGTATTCTTTTTTAATTTCAGTGTCTACATGCTCATTGCCAATATTTAGGAAGATAAGTGATTTTTGTATATTGTACCCTATAATCTTGCTGAACTCACAAGTTTCTAGGTTTGTTTGTAGCTTCCTTGGGATTTTTTTATGTAGACCATCTTGTCATTTGCCATAAGGACAGATTTATTTCTTCCTTCCCAAACTACATGATTTTTTTAAGTATTCTTTTCCTTTATTTTCCTTTTCTTTCATTTCTTATTGCACTGACCAGAACTACCATCCCTCCATAGCATAAAACTGGTGAAAGCAGACACTCTTGCCTTGTTATCAGTCTCAGGGAGGGCAGTGTTGTCTTTCACCATTAAATATAATGTCAACTATAGATTTTTAATATGATTTTTATCAAGGTGAGGAAGTCATCATGTATTTTTACCTTTCTGTGATTTTTTTTTATTTTGAATGAATTTTTGTCAAATCCTGAATCTACATTGACTGATACAGTTCTGTAATTTTTCTTTTCTAGCCTGTTAATATGAGTTCATTGATTAATTTTTGGATACCAAACCAGCCTTGTATCCCTAAAGTAAAACTCATTGAGTTATATTTATTTGGTGTGTAGTTCTCTTTATATATTGCCAAATCTACTTGCTAAAGTTTTATTAAGTATTTTTTGCATCTACATTCATATAGCCACAATGGATTTTTTTTCCTTAGGTCTATTTGGTTTTGGTATTGCTATATTATTAGCTTCATAAAATGAATTGGAAGTGTTGCCTCTCTTTTTTTCTGAAAGATATTTTGTAAAATTGGCTTTAATTCTTTAAATAAAAAAATTCTCTAATAAAAACATATGCACCAGGGCGCCTGGGTGGCTTAGTGGGTTAAAGCCTCTGCCTTCAGCTCAGGTCATGATCTCAGGGTCCTGGGATCGAGTCCTGCATAAGGCTCTCTGGTCAGCAGGGAGCCTGCTTCCCCCTCTCTCTCTGCCTGCCTCTGCCTACTTGTGATCTCTCTCTGTGTCAAATAAATAAATAAAATCTTTAAAAAAAATACACCTGGAAATTTTTTATAAGGTAAGTATTATTCAGTTTCCTTAATAATTATGGGACCATTCAAATTATCTATTACCTAAGTGAATAAAGAATTATGGTAGTGGTGCCTCGGTGGCTCAGTCAGTTAAGTGTTCTAAGATCCCAGCTCAGGTCTTGATCTCTGGGTCATGCTAGGAGTGGAGTGGAGCTTATTTAAAAAAAAAAAAAAAGGAATTACAGTAGTTTGTGGTTTCAAGGAATTGGTCCATTTCATCTAAGTTGTAAAATTTATGGGTGTAGAATTTTTCAGAGCATCCTTTCATTCTCTTATTATCCTCTTTGTGTCTGCAGGGTCTATTAGAATATACTTTGTATCTTATCTGATATTCATTATTTGTGACTCTTTTTGCAGTCAGTTTTTCTTTGGCAATTTTATTGATCTTTTCAAAGCACAAAGCTCTTTGTTTCACTGCTCTTCTCTATTGTTTATGTTTTGATTTTATTTATTTCTGTTCTTATTTAACTTCATTATTTCCTTCCTTCTGCTTTCTCTGGGTTTATTTTGCTCTTTATTTTCCATAGTCTTTTGGTAAGAACTTAAATGATTAATATTGACCTTTTCATATTGACCTTCTATTTTTTTCTAATATAAGCAGTTAGTGTTATAAATTTCCCTTCTAGTGCTTATTTAGCTCCATACTAGACATTTTTATGCTGTATTTTCATGTTCATTCAGTTCAATATATTTCTTAATTCCCTTTATATTTTACCTGTTAAAATAAAAAACAGAGAGTGGTCTTAAAAATTCCCTGAGTAGGCAAAACCAGTTTCGTCATGCATGCAAAGTTTAATTTAGCTTATTTTGCAAGATTAACTTAACCTGGGTCATTTCTTGCTTATGCTTCTGGAAATCACAAGTTAAAATTTAAACTGTTTCTCAAATTTGGTATGAGGTAACCACTAACAAATTCTCTATCTTCTGGGGAGGGGGGCAAGATGGTGGAGAAGTAGGAGATCCTGCAGCAACCAGTCCCCAAAAGTGAGCTGGATATCTACCAGAACACGCAGAACACCCATGAAATCACCCTGAGGAGCAAGATTTCTCACTCCGGGATCTCTCCGAGAGCAGAAGACAGCAGTGGAGAGTATTCACTTGCTTTCACATTTCTTTTTTCTTTTCTTTTTTTTTAACTACTTAACATTACAATGAGAGGTTTAATAACAACTATAAACCCAGGAGGACCTGAAATAACCTTCTTCGCCTGCGAGGAGTTATAACCACCCTCACATCTTATCCCTCTGTCAGTGTTTCTACGTATCTGCTTTTGTTCCGGTATTACATAAATCTTATTCTTGGGGTTCATTCTGCTAGGTTATTTTACTTCTTGTCATTGATTCGTGTTGGTTTATATGTTTGTTTGTGCTTGTTTGCATACCTTATAAACCTTAGTTTTGGGGCCCATTCTGGCTGGGATTTCCTCTTTTTCTCCTTTTCTCTATCTTTTGTTTTTTTTTATCCTTATTCTTTCTTTTCGGTGGTAAATCCCAATTGCTCCAAAACCCTCCAGGGTGCACCCTGCCTGGATCGGGGGTGATATATCCAGCTATACATCCTTTCATCCACTTTTCATCAAAATGACTAGAAGGAGGAACACCCAACAGAAGAAAAACCCAGAGACTACACCCTCTCCTTCAGAACTATTGGACATGGACATAAACAGTATGTCAGAAAGGGAATTCAGGGTGACAATTATCCAAGCAATGGCTAGGATGGAGCAAAACATTATAGAAGCGCTAAGGGCAGAAATGAGATCCAGTATAGCAGAGGTAAGAAGGGCTATTAATGAGATCCAATCCAATCTAAATAGTCTAACAGCTAGAGTTATGGAGACAGAGGATAGAATTAG
>CM052812.1:33585075-33709128 GCA_028533885.1 Nasua narica | reverse complement strand
ACTAACTGATGTGGATAGGGACAGGAATCATGCTACATGGATACAAGAATCCTGCTAGCCTGTCTTTTATGAACTTTAATATAGGCATGACAAGCATTTGAAATTGTAGAAACTTGTCACTGCAGGGAGGCTAGGCATTGACTTATTTATTCATCCATTCATTCATCATTCACTCGGTTATCACTTTAATAAAGAATCTAAACTAATAATTAAGAACTCACTTCTTATTATTTCTCTATACCAGTGGCTGGGCTTAGGAATGGGTGATTTAAATAAATGTATTGTACCACTCACCCCAAGAAGCCTATGTTCTAGAGTCTTATTCTAGCTATAAGATTAGAAAATTTATCATTTCTTTTGTTAAATGTTTTTTTCTCTTTCATTAAGTGTTATATTACTTCTCTTAAATGAAGGGGGATTTCTAGTTTTCATGTACTTACTTGGAGATTTCCAATTTTTACAGATGTATCAAGGACTCTCCTTTTTCTCTGGGGGAAAAAAGGTGAGAATGTTATTTCTTATGAATTACTTACTTTATTGAGGTACTGCCCATTTTTCCAAACACAGTTCTGTTAAAAGAATCCTCTCTGCAGTTGGGAACTTTAATAGAGAATCTATATTCACACTATTCTATGCTAAGCTAAGGATTTTGACAGTCACACTAATAGTATAGTAATAAAATAATACATCCAATTTTCTGGTAAAGCAAAAGGAGAAACTGTTCTACTTCTTGGAAGTGTTGAACTAATTGGGAAAATGCTTAGGGTAATCACAGTGGCTTATTCTGATAAGGTAGCTGTAGTAATTCTATTTTTTCTTTGGTATATTGATAATGTCTATCACTATAATGATTAATGTGGTTAAATACTCATTTAATTGATTGAATTTTATTATTTAAGAAAACTCTTTATAGGAGGTTATTAAATATTTGAATAAATTGTTTTGTGTCAACTCAAATGCACTTGGCTATTTAGTTTCTATAACATGAAGAAAGCTAGTATTATTAACCTTTGATATGATGGGAATATAAAGAAATCTGAGTTTCGATAAATTGATAAATGGCAAATTAGGATATTTGTGTAAATGACTGTTATATTTTGAAAGGAACTTGAAATTCATTCAGTTTCTCATTTTGCATGTGCTGAATTTTGTGGAGGAGAAAACTGTATTGGTTTTGAAGAAACTACTTTCTCCAGATCACAAATGTGTAAGAGTTGATAAGACAGAACTAGATATATTTTGAAGATTTATTTGTTTATTTGAGAAAGAGAGAAAGACAGAGGGAGAGGGAGAGAGAATCTCAAACAGACTCCCCACTGAGCGTGGAACACAATGCTAATAATAAGTGGTCCATATATGCTTATTTTCTTTTCTAGAACTTGAAACTAACATGAAAGAGCAGCAAGAAATTGAAAGACAATGAAGAATTGGTTTATCCATTGCTGTTGATATTTCAACCTAATTGCATAACTATTGTAGAATTATATTAACTCAGTATTTACCATTAGAAAGCTTGGAATTCTTTTGTGGCTGTGGACTTCTCCAACTAAACTAGTTAACTGTGCTGAGTTGCAGTTTCCTCTATTGTGGACTGGGAAATATCTTCCTTATAGTATTATTGCTAAGATTAGCTAAGGTTAAATACTATGTTATTTTTTTTCAATTATCAATTATTCAATTTATTTCAATTAAATATTTTTCAATTAGATAGCACAATATAAACACACAGCCTATTTTTGCTACTTTTATTACTACGATTGTTCTCAGTTCTTGTGACTTTGAAGACCTGTGAAGAGATACCTAGTAAAAATTCACTGAACATTAATGTGCTTCCTATTCTACACACCCAAGTTGACAAAACCAGGAAAAGGTCTAGGGAAAGCACAAAAATAAGACTAAGAAAAGTACTTACATTTTGCCTGAAATAAGATGTAATTTAAGAATGCAAACTATAGGGCACCTGGGTGGCTCAATTGCTAAGCATCTGCCTTTGGCTCAGGTCATGATCCCAGGGTCCTGGGATGGTGCCCCACACTGGGCTCCCTGCTCAGCGGGGAGCCTGCTTCTCCCACTCCCACTTCCCCCGCTGTGTTTTCTCTCTTTCCCTGTCAAATAAATAAATAAAATCTTTTAAAAAAATGCATACCATATTATATGATGTGCAATTTTTTTAAAAAGAGATAGACAGTAGGTTAGAAACTACCTTCCTTGCAATTCTATAATCAGCCCTTTCAAATATGAAAAATTGTGACATTCTATTTAAGGTAGTGAGTAGCCCGTTAAGAATTATCGTTTCAAAATTCTCACCCTGTTTTCCATAATTCACAACAAAATCTCATCTCCTATTTATGTGGGAACTCTTTGCTCCAAATGCTACCTCTTCCTTCTGATCTCTCATAATCAGGCCAAGATGTGCTCGTGCTAAAGCATCACAGCAGTAACCACAGCCAAGAGCTCAGGATTTCTAAACTTGATTAGTTTCTGCAATTTATATTTCATCATTGACATATCAGTCTTTAAATAGATCGAGGACTGTGAATGTTTGAGATGAAATTTACACATTTAACAACCGAAGAAGATCGTTCATTTCTTCAAGAAATTAATTCACTTCTAATGAAGAATGAAAGACTGTCTGAATCATTCATTAGTTTAACCTTTTCCATCTCCTAGAAATCAACCCCTCATGTATAGGCTATACAAAGAGAGTATTATTTTCCATATACTTAATACTTGGTCAAAATCATGACTTCAAATTTCAACTAGGCATTTTACCTATAACATTTTATTTCACCAAATGGCTAAAATATGAATACCACACAAATTGAGAATAAATAAAATTGGCACTGAGTCATTCTTTTATAATTTCCTCAACAATACTTATAATGACTTATGAAAGGAAAGTACTTTCAACAAATACTAAGACAGAATATCTTTTACAAGATTTGTAAAATAATTTAAACTAAAATTTTATATAAATAATACAGAACACACAATTTTTTTAAAGTTATGCTCATTTTATTTATTTAGAACATGCAATGTTTTACACATAGAGGAAATTTATCAGATGAACCCTCTGATGGAAGACACTTAATTCCTCTTTATTCCCTGTAGGTTTAAGGAATTATACCAACCTGAAAACTGTCTGTCCAGTATATTATCTGCATATTCTGTGTGTGTGTGTTTGTGTGTGTGTGTGTGTGTCCCACCAGAAATGGCTCTTGCTTATTTGCCCCACTTCTATCACTTCTCATTTTGCTTAGATCTGGTAACAATATCAGTAACCGAAAAATAAGGCAGGATGTAGAATGCCCTGAAATGGGATTTTACCCTGTTTATTTCCTCTGCTATGGTCAAGAAGAGGAATGATGTTGCTTTATAGGGATGGCAGGCTTTATTGTCCCTTATTTAGTGTCAGCTAATTCGAATTCACTTTATTTTTGATCAAAAATTTCAATTGCATTGATCCAGTTAGTGGTCACATTTCATTAGTTTCCATTTACAACAACTCATTTAATGTTCAGATTCATAACTTTAGATAATAAAATTATTCTTTGATGAGATATTTGAATTTCCTGTATTCCATTTAATCATTTGACATAACACTGAGTATGCATTAAAAATGAACTAACAGCCAGGATATTGTAATCGCTTTGTATGTATTACCCTACAAATTTTATGAGAAAGATATTTTCATTGTATTTATTTCTCAAATGATGACTGTGGAATATAGAGAAGATAAATATAGGGCTCAAAGGGACCCTAAATAGGAGATAAAAAGTGAGTGTATTCTCCCAGGGCTCTTGTCCTCAGTGCTCTACTGCTCCTATGTTCTCCTCCTTAAGGACACAAAGATCTTCTTTTTGTGTCTCCACAATCTACCTTCTACCTTTATCAACTTTTCTGGGATATTTTAAGTCTTTGTACTTTTCTTTTACATGTTACAGACCTTCTTAAACGTTTCCTCCGCATATGACCTCAACATTCTGAATCTGATACATTTTTTTACAACTTTGATGACACTATATTTCTTTATCTTATTATTTTGGACTTCATTTTTAAATCTCAAGATCTGCTCTCTCATAGATTTTTTTCCCCCCTGCTTCTGGCATTAACATCATCATCATTGTCATCATCATCACTCTCTTCCTTTTATATTATACTTAGTCTATTATCTCCTGTTGAGAATTTGTTGTGTTTCATGGCTTTAGGTGGAGACACCTCCATTTCTCTCATGGCTTCTCTGTGCCTTCAAGACGTCCCTCGATTGATCCTAAAACTGCATAACTCCTATGGGTGCCATCATTTGCTAGTTGCAGTTATGATGTGTTTTCCATCCTATTATTGTTTCAATTTAGTAATTTTAGTAGGATTCTATACGAAGAGCTAAGACACCTGCTTTTATGCCCCCATATTTTCCAAGTCAGAATTTTATGTCCCCTTGAAGCTTATTAAAAGCATAATTAGGTCGTACTCATTTTTTCTCTTCTCCCTCATAGTAAAACAGTTTATGAAGGAGATAATTGCAATACTGTCTCACAGTTTAAAAGTGATTTTTGTCCGTGTTTGCTCTTGTTTTTAACACATTAGATTGGTGAAAGGCATTATTTAAACTTTACCATCCCAAATGGAAGTAGAAAGAGCTGAGTTAGTTACCCTAGATGAGGCCATATTAATAAATTGACTCAAATATGTAATCAACAACATACTAGATATTTTTGATTGCTCACATCAAGGTAGATGGTGGTTCCATTTCCAGGGCAAGAGATGAGAAGGGGTGGGGAAGCTGTATTTAATGTAAACTTTGGAAGGTCCATGCTAGGAGTAACTCTGTTATTCTTATCACATGGAGTCCTACCTAGGAGCCCTGGATTGCCATCTGTCAACAAGGAGAATGATATGAAGCATCACAGGAGGATTTTTTTGGCCAAGTCTAGAAAAGTCATATATCACACCTCACATTCCATGTGTTAGAGCCAATTGTAAATGAGTTTGGGGTATATTGTCTATGTGTGTTCCCATAAAGAAGAGAAATTATTCTTGGGGGAAATACTTAGCAGCATGTTATACTTAATATAGTGTGATAACTACCTATTTAGAAATTTGTCAGCTGTATGTGGGTTTCATATATATTTGCATAGTGCATATGCTAGGATCAAGGGTTACCATGAGTTTCCCCACTAATTGTAGCCTGCACTGTAAGACATTCTTTTCATGGGGCCTCCTTCCCATAGATAATGGAAAGGTATCCAAGTACCACACACCCATCTTCCAAGCTGTATTGTTTCCAATGTTTCCACATCACATAAGGTTGTATTAGTTGTTAACTGGGGTCTGCTCACCAACTTTTCAGCATTCTCTTTTTCTTACAATTTAGAGACTTAAGCATGAGTCTTTTACTTGCAAAAAATAAATTTTATACTTAGAAAAGGTGGTTAGAATTTTCTTGATTTTACTTCACAATAATTTTCACCAATAATAGAGTTTTCTATTCTTAAAATGCATCATTTACGTGGAAAACTGGGATAGGGGTTAGTCATCTGTTCTCACTTTGCCTTTTTGCCTAGAAATAAGACAGTAACATTTCATGCAAAGATTAATCTTGTTTCCTAATGATGCCTGTTGTGGAAGATTTTATGATTGGAAAGAACAAGCAAATCTTCACATATCTTTGGTATGTGTTTTCATTTACATTTCTCCTCCTTTTGCTTAAATTGATATATACTTTTAATCTTTAATATACATAAAGACTGTCGGTTTTAATTTTGTCTTCTAAAGATATGAGAATTTCCATTATTGAGAAGATACACTAACAAAATATAATTTCCAAACAATTGTGGAGTCCAGTGCTGGCATAGAAAAGCTGATGACCCAACAGGCTGTGAGAAGAAACATAATATGAGTTCTGCCTTCTTGGTGTAGAAGAAATGAATGGCTATGATGCTTTCTAGATTGAGGATTTGTGATTTCCGTGGTTAAGACCTTCCTCATTTCTTCTGCATTTATCTAGACTATACTGTCTTTAGATGAATAGCAAAGGCCCAGTTAAAGTGTGTAATGATAATTCAGATTCAAACTTGGCAAGGTAAGATGAGTGGAATTAGACCCTGATTTTTAGTTATCCTATTATAAATGCACAAATACTATTGAACTTAAATAGAAAAGACTTATCCATTTGATATTAATATGCATAGAATTTCAAAATTGTGTAATGTTTCAGTGCCAGTTTTGAAATGCAGATTAAAATACTTGGATATTTTTTTTCTTTAAGATTATCCAGAGATTTTGATGGAGGCAAGGGTGACTTATTTGCCAGCTTTATTTGACAACTTTGTCCTACCATCACCAAGAACATCTCCCAGAAGGACCACTCTGCAGAGCACTTTTTAGAAATGCAAATAAAGGGGGTGCCTGGGGGGCTCAGTGGGTTAAAGACTCTGCCTTCAGCTTAGGTCATGATCCCAGGGTCCTGGGATTGAACTGCGAATCTGCTGAGCAGAGAGCCTGTTTCCCCCTCTCTCTCTGCCTGCCTCTCTGCCTACTTGTGATCTCTCTCTCTCTGTCAAATAAATAAATAAATAAAATCTTAAAAAAAAAAGAAATGCAAATAAAGAACATAAACATAAACCAAAGTTATAATATCTTACATGCTCATAACTCTTTAACTATTATATTCATTCTACTCTTACCTTATGCATGGATTATAAGAGCATTTTCATCAACTAAATAAGAACCAACCACTTTTCTTTGACAAACTATTAATAACATTTACACACTTTGCATCCAAATACCTTGCATCTTCTCATACAATAAAGGGGGGACTGCCAGCTCAAGAATCAGGTTGGTGACCATGTTCTTTAATTCTGCTATTTTGTTATGTGTCTCTTTTATTTTGTGACCAGATGCGATATAAGAATGAGAACATCTTTGTAGTAGCATGAACCTAATAAGCTGGGAGAAAGCTGGAGGGCGTTTTCTGACTGGCTAAGGTTTTCTTGTCCACTCATTAACATCAAGTCTGAGGAATCTTGCTTTCATTTTGAATAATTTGGCTTTCTTGGGAAGAACTTGTGTAGGGGAAGAAAAATAATTCTCCTAACCTTCTAGGTTCTTCAATGAGATCCCCTATAATAAGATAAATTTAATTACATGCATATAGGCACCCCACTAAGGTATGAAACTACAAGCTAGCCAACCATTCTGAGCTTAAAAAAAAAAAGAAGAAAAGGAGGGGGAGAGGGGTCTGGGCTTCAAAAGGGAGGAAAGCCATTGACAGGAATGTAAGAAGAGCAAACATTTGGTAAATGAATTTGCCCTGCAAGTCTCTCAGATGAAGAACTTATCTAGCTTCTTCCTGGTATAATCCCCCTTTCTAATTTCTTTAAGCAGATCAAGGGAGGTAAAAAGCTTTTCCTACATCCCCTAAGTATTCACTGCCTTCAGCTCAATTCCAAAGGACATATTGTGCGGTGGCTCATTCTGTTGCCCTTCACTTATGTTGTCATTTGCAAACACCTGTATCTTCAATTGCCATTATATATATATAATATATATATTATATATATATTTGAATATATATTTTATATATTATATAAATATATTTTATATATTTATATATTTTATATATAATTATTTATTTTTATATTATATTAGTAATATATAATATATAAATATTATATTTATAATTATTTATATATAATTATTATATAAATATATTTTATATAATAATTATATAAATATATTATATATACATATTTTACACTTTTTTTTTTTTTTTAGATTTTATTTTATTTACTTGACAGAGAAGAGAGAGATCACAAATAGGCAGAGAGGCAGGCAGAGAGAGAGGGGGAAGCAGGCTCTCTGCTGAGTGGACAGCCTGATGCAGGGCTCGATCCTAGGACCCTGAGATCATGACCTGAGCCAAAGGCAGAGGCTTTAATCCACTGAGCCACCCAGGCGCCCCTATACTTTTTTCTTTTCTTTCCTTTTTTCTTTCTTTCTTTCTTTCTTTCTTTCTTTCTTTCTTTCTTGGCTCTTTCTCTTTCTTCTTCTTCTTCTTCTTCTTCTTCTTCTTCTTCTTCTTCTTCTTCTTCTTCTTCTTCTTAGAGAGACAGAGAGGGCACACAAGTGAGAGAAAGGGCAGAGGGAAAGTGAGAGGCAGAGGCAGAGAATCTCAAGCAGACTCCAGTCTGAGCACAGAACTGGATTCTGCTGGGCTTGATCTCACAGCCCTGAGATCAAACCTGAGCCAAAATCAAGAGCCTAGTGGCTCAACTGCCTAAGCCACCCAGACACCCCTAACTGCCATTATATTTTTTAACCTAATCTCAACTCTACTCCTTTCTAAATAAGATATGGAGACTGTAAGATCCTAAAAGATTTTAAAGTATATAGAGTACTTCAAGAAACAAAAAGGAAGAAGAGAAGTAAAAGAGAAAGACAGATGCCACGTTCCACAGGAGTAAGTGTATTAGTCACACACACTCACAGAACTCTTTTTAGGCTAATCAGTATTTAGGGAGAATGAAGACAACATCAAATAAACCATTTGTTTGGGGGCATCTGAGTGGCTCAGTCATTAAGCGTCTGCCTTCTGCTCAGGTCATGATCTCAGGGTCCTGGGATGGAGCCCCAAGTCGGGCTCCGAGCTCAGCAGGGAGTCTGTTCTCCTCCCTCTGGTGATCCCCCTGCTTGGGTTCTCTCTCTTCCTAACTCTCTCTGTCTCTCTCACATAAATAAATAAAATCTTAAAACAACAACAACAACAACAACAACAACAACATTCCTTTGACTTTGGCAGTCGCCACGCTGACTACCCTTTGAAGTAAAAAAGGCAAAAGGAGGCAAATCTGGTCACCTAATGATCAGCACCAGTATACGATAGAATGTTTTACTTTATAAAGCACATCTAACAATAATAGCAAACCTGTGAGGTAGTCCACCTTACTAAGAAATGTTTAACAGATATTAAAATTGAATGTCAGAAATGTCAAGGGACATTGAAAACTACACAGTGAGGAAGATCTTGAATCGAGATGATCTCTGACAGTCATTCTTGAGGACACTGTGCTCTACTGCATTGCCAACACATTTGACAAGAAAATAAACAATTTAATTTAGTAATATCTAGTCCAAGTGCATGTGCCATAAGAATATTGTAGCAATATCGAGCTGGAAATGTGAGAAGGTAGAATTTCTACTCCATAAAAAAGGTACAGTTTGGGAGTACAGTTCTACATTTCCTATCACTTTCCTTGTTCACAAAGTCTTTTGGTGGAATATGAAAGAAATTTTACTTTTTTTCCCTTTCCAGCTTTGCCAGATGTTGAAGAGCAACCATACTTTCAGTCACATCATTCTTTCTGACACTTGCTCTGTGGCTTTACCTTAATTATGGGTGGGTGGGGTTTGCAGGTGAGATTGACTTAATGTCAAAGAGGTATAAATCAAAACATAAATAAAAAAGCATAACTAAGAACATAACACCTGTTCTCAGAGATAGAAAATGAAAATGTGTAAAATAGTGACTTCCTGAATATGAACCCAGAAAGCAAGCAATTAGAATGAATGGGTCCAAGTGAATCTCCTATGATGATACAGATAGAAGTTTATTAGAAGCTCTTATCATTTTACTCCAAATTCTCTCTGATTTATGTAGAACACTAACACGGACAGCTGTGCATGTTGTTCTCAATACCAAATTCTTCTGTCGGATACAGCAGAAATTAACCAGTCTCCTAGGGGAGATGACACATATAAATAAGATCCCTGGACGCCATGGTCATTCTGATTCTAGGTGATCAAGGCAAGATGACTAAAAATTGGAGGAAATATTATTAGGGAAACCTTTTAGAGCTTTGAAAAGGTGGCAATTGTAGCTGATGTTCGGCTTGTTACACAACCATGAGAGCAAGAACAGGGACATTTTGACTGTGGCAAATGAATAGAGTTTCCCCTCTGACCCAGCCTGCCTCTTTTTAGATTCTTCCAACATAGTGCTGGAATTTGGGGGCTACCCCTCATAGGACAGCCATATGTTTCATGTTTTCCATTTATTTTTTTACCACCAATTTTTCTATTTTCAACAGTGTCTAAGGCGGCAGCTATACCATTAATGTCCATTAAGTGTTGCAACTTTAATGGCGACAATAGGTACCCATGCTGATGTTAATTTCCCCTAATGTTTGTCCCCAGGCTTGCTTCTGACAAACTCAGGGTTTCTGTTGTATACAGCATCTTTTGATACATACAGAGCAGATGACTCTAACACTGAGCATGCCTTGAGCCTTCGATGTCCCGTAGAGATGGAAGATAAACAGCTGTTTTGGTTTTTCTCCAACCGCTTTATTGTAGTAGACTCCAATCGCAGGAATCAGACATGAATCCATAGGACTGTTCCAGAAGCCAAGCTTAGTGAGGGACACCAGGCTGTGTTCAGCATCACCACTCCCCTCTATTTCTTGTGAATTTCTTCTAAGTAAGAGGTATAATTTTCAATGGTCTTCTCTAGTTAATTTTTTGGTGGAAATCTTTTTAGTCTTTCTTTTTCATATTAGCTCAATCCTTGAGTTATGCCTGGAAGCAGTAAAAAATTAGGAAAATATATTAACCAAAATGGAGAACACCACGAGAAGATCAAACTTCAGGTAAGTGGAAATCAGGCATTCCATTTTAGACATTTGAGTTTGAGTTTTCTATTAAGATAATTCATTATGAAGCAAGAGTAACTGGAATAGGAACAGGGACAGTAACTGGAATCGACAAGATAACATACGGGTCAACAGCATAGTAGAGGTCTGTGACTTTCAGAGAAATATTCCAAATGTCTCTAAATCACTCCATACTTGGGAGTGTATGGCCTGAGAGGAGAGGCTTAGAACCAAGAACTATTTCAGCTCCGGGAAGCCATAAGCCCTCAGGTCCTTTCAGGCATTTTGCCTTGCCAATCACATAACAATATTCAGAAATACGTAACTTGCTCTCAACCCCTGATGCATCTGCATCTCCCAAATATAGCTTATCCATCTTTCTAGGCGGTCTTGACTAATCTATCTGGGATCAGGCGCTAGGTCCACTGGAAACTGAGTGATGTAGGGGAGTCTTGCTTACATGTCTGGTGTTGGGCAGCTTGTCACCAGCGCACCTGCATCTCCACCACACGGCCTTTCCAGCAGGCTAACTTGAGTTCATTCACATGACTGCCTCAAGGCTTTAAACACAGAAGCAAGAAGCCCTCAGTGTGTAAGTTTTTCCAAATGGCTGCTTGTGTCTTGTTAATATCTTATTGGCCAACTCTAGTTACGTGCCAAGCCAGAGTCAGTATAGCAGAGGATGATCCAAGTAAGGAGACAGAAGTAGGGGAATAATTTAGTCATTTCTGCAAACATTCTACCGTAGGCAAGACTACTTAGGAGATTTTTGTTGTTATTGACTCTTCAGGTGGGTGAAATTGGGGAAGTCAGAGAAGTAATGAGCCATTATACCCTTCAATATAACTCCAATAGATATGGCATAGCCAAGCATAGTCTCTGTGGAAATCATTGACATTTTGGGGAATTCTGAAAATGTAATGCCTATGCTTCTTATTCCATGCTACTTTTCTAAATTCCGTGTTGACTATGCGTATGGTTATATTAGGAATCTAAAACATATTATACTCATTTGATGATACTCATCTAAGATTCTAAATTTACACATTACATTCATATAGGCAAATAAAATGCAATTTTTTATTTTCCCACAACTGATTTATTTTCTTTATTTCATCTAATTTGTGTCTTCTTGCATTCCTTTGCCTCTGTACTGATTTGAAAATACTTATTCATCATTCACAAAGCCTTTTCTTCCTTCCTTGATCAATATTGATTGATAGAATCAATGTATGAATGAAATGGAGTGTCTGGAAATTTCTCAAAGTAATATAAGATTCTGGGTCACCTGGGTGGCTCAGTGGGTTAAAGCCTCTGCCTTCTGAGGTCATGATCTCAGGGTCCTGAGATTGAGCCCAGCAGCATCGGGCTTTCTGCTCAGCAGGGAGCCTGCTTCCCCTCTCTCTCTGCCTGCCTCTCTGCCTACTTGTGATCCCTCTCTCTCTGTCAAATTAATAAATAAAATATTTTTTAAAAAGTAATATAAGATTCAAATTGATGTCTTACATATTATCATAAATATTCAGGAACTAGAACATATGTAATATTATTTCTGCTCTTTCTTCCTTTTGTTGCTGGAAAAACTCTTGTTTTTATGTATTCAGACTTCACCTTTTCAAAAATGTTCCTTCTCTCTCTCTCTCTCTTTCTCTCTCTCTCTCTCCATCTCTAAAGTATGGGCCATCTTACTTCAGATCTTGTTTAATTCTTCAGGTTGGCACAAACCATCATTAGTCATCATTAAGTACTAAGATTTATATTCAGGGTACTGTGATGACCTCCTTGTTCCAACTTTTATATTTAAGAGTCTCCATCCTTTTGTCAGTGATTTATATTGCCCCTCACAATGAAGACAGAGAATTCCAATGCAGAATCAGTCAGCATTTACTGAATACCCACCATGTTCCAGGCATCATGTTTAGGATTCCCATAGTTCTAATTTAACCAAAACTCATTATGATGTTGTTGTCTTCACCTATATTCACCCTATCACTGAAGAAATTTGTTTTTAGAAAGATAATCTGTCTTGCTCATGGAGGAGTAGAATCAGTCAGATGACATATTAAGAAATGTGTACTGGAGACAGCAGAGACATCAAGCAGGTGAACACTATTTACTACCAATACATTAGTTCATGCCTTTTTTGTAGACTATCAACAAGATGTGACATGTAAACTAGGGGAAGCTTTAGCCTAAAAGAAATAGTAATCTAGGGAAGCTTCTCCTTCATTTCTTTTCCTTGACTTGGCTATGACTTGGTTTCCAATGACCATATAATGGAAATAGGTGTCCTCACCAAGGTAGATGAGTCTCTACTTTTTTCCTTCTGCACTAGCCACATGGTGGTTAAATTCCAACATGGAGATCAATTCAAAGAGAAAAATTATGGAAAAGGTGAAAGGACCCTATAAGGTAGCTAAAGTAGGAAAGAAGCTAGTTGGAAGGAGGACATCAGTTTAGAGCTACAGCCTTTTTGTTGTAATTGATACATATAAGAATTTACTTTTTTGGATGATGGAAAAGTTGGGGCAAAAAAGAAAACTTGATTGTCTCTTTGGCTTCAGAGTATCACTAATACTTGGATATTATTCTTTTCAGTTTAATCTTCAAGAACTGACAAATGACAGACAAAAGAAAATGAAGTACCCAATCTCATGTCAGGACTCAGAAGTCATTTAATGAAGAAAATAAGAATTCATAGTCAAGGACACCTGGGTGGCTCAATCATTAAGCATCTGCCTTTGGCTCAGATCATGATCCCAGCATTCTGGGATAGAGCCCTGCATTGAGCCTCACCTGGAGCGCCACACTGGGTTCTCTGCTTGGTGGGAAGCCTTCTTCTCCTTCTCCCACTCCCTCTACTTGTGTTCCCTCTCTTACTGTCTTCTTCCCTGTCAAATGAATAAATAAAAAATCTTAAAAAAAAGAATTCACAGTCAAAATCACAAAACTCACAAGTTAACAAGACCATAGAAGGTAAACTTCTTGTGAGAAGGAACTGTCCACGCAACCTGTCGATTTAGTGGCTAACAATGTCTTAAATATGGGGACTATTGGTTGACTCAGTGGGTTAAGCATCTGCCTTTGGCTCAGGTCATGATCCCAGGGTCCTGGGATCGAGTCTCACATTGGGTTCCTTACTCAGTGGGGAGCCTGCTCTCCCTCTGCTGTTCCTCCTGCTTGTGCTCTCCCTCTCTCACAAATAAATACATTTAAAAACAAAAACAAAAACAAAAAAATAATGTCTTAAATATGGTACATCTTCAATAGTGATTTGCTTAATAAATACATGAAACAACAGTTCAGATCTGCATATTGATCTTTTCTTATTCTAAGACCAGCATATTCTACAACTAACTACTCAAAGAATAAAGAACATAACTCCTAAGAATAAAATAAATCATGTATTACTATTATTATGTTACTATGACATTTCTATTAATATATTATTATTATAAATAGGCAAGGGGCCATCTAAATTCAAGTTTGGGAAATAAAATTCTCTAATGAAAACATAACCTTCCAATATGCAAGTCTGCTGCAACTTACATTTAATTTAAATTAATACACAGGATATAGTGTTTCACTCTGAAGAATATATACTGTGGTAGTTTATTGCACTCAAGTCTTCCCTGGGAACAAAGAGTCCTTGCTTTACATTTGCATAATAAAAAGGCTCACTGAAATGTATCTTCCAGAACAAAGGGACATTCTGCTAGAGTTAAATTCAGTTTTAATATAGAAAGCAGATACTGGTAAAAATTTTTAAACAGCAACTTTCTCTAACATTAGCCTTCAATTCTCCTCTGACCTACTGGTCTCACATAAGAGGTTTTAATACAGAGTAGGTATACACATGTACAAATATGCATATAGGTATATGCATTTTAACATGCATATGATCATGTATGTGTATGTTACTATGCATGTGTGATGGGTAAGTGAACCTGTATGTGCATGTGTATGTATATGTGTATAGAAGCAGATCTACAGCAATGCATTAAGAGAGATTATCTATCGGCATTAACAGTACTGTTGATTTTTTTTCTGCTTAAAAAAATGTCTTTAATGTGATTGTGTGTTGCTTAGGTAATTGAAATAAAACCAAACAATAAAAACCATTTTAAAACATTAAAAAATCCATTGGGTTCAAGCTTCCATAGGCGAACCAATTGGGATGAGTGACATTTACATAGCAGTGCAACAAATGCTGTTCCCTGACCTCCTTCAGCAGTTGGCTTCTTCCTTTGGAGAGTGGCTGCTATCACCAACTTGCATTGAGAGAAATTCTGAAATTTGCTTTGGTAAAACTCAGTTATCAAATCTTCCTTGAAACCAATTTTGTTTTTTAATTTTCCGTTCCAAATATTTAAAACCTCTCGATGTTTCTTCCTGTTCTCTACTAGAATCATCCTACTTCAATAGTGAGAGTTTATTAATAGGTTAACATCCACTGCCTTGGTGAACTTCCAATGAACAACTTTAAATAATTTTGTTGGCTATATATTTCCCTGCAGACTCAATATCCCTTGCAAAATCCAAAAACTTTCTTACATTCATACTTTCAGTTTTTTGTAGTATCTACTAAAATTGCTCCCTGGCATGGAACTCCTGATCCAAAGGAAGGCTCCACCTCTTATGTTTCCTTCACTAAGTGATCCTCCTTAAAGAGACCTACAGCTTCTGAGATTTGGGGGTATGTCCCCCCTGGGGCTCAGTGAGGAGCTCCAGGTCCACTGTGTTCTTTGTCTCAAAATCTTGTCTTTCCTTCACTTTTGGATTCAAAGTCTGGATTAATATTTTCTCCTGCAGGGGCGCCTGGGTGACTCAGTGGATTAAAGCCTCTGCCTTCGGCTCAGGTCATGCTCTCAGGGTGCTGGGATCAAGCCCCGCATCGGGCTCTCTGCGGGGAGCCTGGTTCTCCTTCTCTCTCTGCCTGCCTCTCTGCCTACTTGTGATCTCTCTCTCTTTGTCAAATAAATAAATAAAATCTTTAAAAAAATTTTTTTTCTCCTGCAGTAAGAATAGAAAGAGAGCTTTTTGCGGGGGGAGGGGGGGTGGTGTCACTCATTTTTTTTTTTTAAAAGCAGGACCAACCTCTGCTTTCTCTGTTGTTCAGCTGTCTCTTTCATTCAAAATTTATCAGAATTCTTGGAACAACAAATGTCTTATAGAAAGTGTACAGTAGTAGAATGAACACAAGCATCTAATTTTACTTCCTCCAGAAAACCACATGACAATTCAGCAAAATGATTTTTTTTTAAGGCATGAATTCACAAGGATGAAGAAAAAAAGAGAAGGGAGGAAGAAATAGTAACAAAATTTTGGAAGTGAGAAAATATGTGGACAATTAGGACCTGTTGTATACTAAAGAATTTGGTTGGTCTTTGTCTTTGATTAATGGGAGAGAAATCCTAAAACCCTTGGAATTTCCCAAATGAAAGAATTATCTTTATTATTTGTGAGCCTTTAGGATAATAACTGAGTTTGTGATAATGAACTGATTTGGAATGGGCCCCTAGAAAGCTTCAGCATGAGGGCTGGCCACCAGAAAATCCAGTGATATAATTACAAGCTTGGGATTTTGAACTAACCCCACCTCCAGGGATGGGACTGGAGGTTGAGTTCAATCATGTGGTCAGTGATTTAATTAATCATGCCTAAGCCATGAAACCCCCCAAAAACTCTGGGCCTCAAAGTTCACTGAAGAGTGCTGGTAGTGATTTGCATTCATTCTATTATATATGCTTCATTCTATTATATATGTGTCCCAAACACCATAATGTACTTGTTACCAATCCCATTTTTTAGATGAGAGAAACACATCATTTACATAGCTGATAACATTGCAAAGAGCAGAGTTGGTCTTTCTTGACTTTAAGCTTATTCTTCTTCAGATTCTATTTTATTAGCTATTTAACTATTAGCTATTTAACTATATTTAACTATATAAACTATTATTTAATAGTCTCTGATTCGTCAAATAAAAATGAAGTGAATGATAAAAAATGATAAAAAAACAACATGGAAATTAAGAAATACTTTTCTAGTTGATATCAAAGATAAAACTCAAAATAGAAAACACACAATGTATAAAGTGAAAAGGATGGGACACAGGTAAAGTTTTACTCAAAATTAATAATATTATACACTTGAATTGTTTTGGTATAAGAGAAGCCTGAAAACATGAACCAGAAAGTCAAGTTGAGGAATTAAAAAAAAGAGGGGAGAAATATATAAATTAGGAAAAGTTATAAAGAGTAAAATTGAAACCCATAAAAATTAAAAAAAGCAAAAGAAAAAATCAGAAGTTGATTTTCAAAAAATAAGTCAGTAAAGTAAGTACAGTTGAGGAAAACACATTAATTTTTTTAAGTGAGAGAACACAAAACAAAATTTAAAAATAAAAAATTTTAAACATAATTATTGAACAATTTAGAAGACTTAGAATATGGTGTAAAAAATAAGAGAATGCTTATATTGGAAATATTGTATGATTTCTTTTCATAAATATAAAATCCTGAACTTAATCCAGGAAACAGTTGCAAAAGGAGAGTAAAGAAGTTATGTACACTTTGAAAACCTAATTAAAGATTTATCATTAACAAAGCACTATGTAGCTTTGTATAGTAGTCATTTATTCATTACCATTAATGTACAGGATTAAATTGTTAAGAATAGATTACAACTCATCTGTTCTACCGTAGGTGGATTTTTGATTTCCAATCACAATTGCAAATGATGATATGATCATTTTATTTTGACCTCAATTTATCAAGCATGCTCTCTTCCCAAATAAACAAAACCCTTTGTTTCCTATTTAAATTGTTTACATCTTTATCTGAACAATGAATAAATTCTTGTTTTTTGTGTATGCTATGAAAGAGTTGTTCTGCTGGCCTGAGGCCTCTGCATCCCATCTTCCCTCGGTAAATAAAAACAGGCACTTAAGAGACATGAGAAAAATAAATCCTGACATACTTTAGTGAAGTATAAAAACATCGAAGCAAAGTGAAAGCTCCAAACTTTTCCAGAGTGATAAAGTAGATGATATATGAAAAGAAATTAGAGGGGCACCTGGGTGGCTCAGTGGCTTAAAGCCTCTGCCTTCGACTCAGGTCATGATCTCAGGGTCCTGGGATTGAGCCCCGCATCGGGCTCTCTGCTCAGCAGGGAGCCTGCTTCCCCCTCTCTCTCTGCCTGCCTGTCTGCCTACTTGTGATCTCTCTCTCTCTCTCTGTCAAGTAAATAAATAAAATCTTAAAAAAAAAAAGAAAAGAAATTAGAGACACAAGGAAATCAGGCTTCTCAATAACAACAATACATATAAGAAGAAAGCAGACTAACATTTTTAAACAACTAAAGAGAATCGTACAGAAATTAAAATTTTTTCTGGCTTTACTGATACAATTGACATAGAACATTGTGCAAGTTTAAGGTGTAAAACTTGTTGATTTAATATGTTTATATGCTACAGAATGATTACTTTCATAGCTTAAGCTGACACCTCCTAAACATTATCACATAATTTCTATTTTTGTGGTGAGAACATTCAAGATTTACTTTCCTAGCAACTTTTAAGTATGCAACACAATATTATTAACTATAGTCCTCATGAGGCACAGTAGATACCCAAAACGTATTGGCCTCGTAACTGGAAGTTTATGCCCTTTACCCAACAAATCCTCCTCTCTCCCCACTGTTGCCCCCAGTCCCTGATAACCACCAATTGCACTCTGTTTTTCTGAATTCAACTTATTTTAGATTTCACATAAAAGTGATATCATACAGTATTTGTCTTCAAGATCTATCTACGTTGTTGTCAAAGGCAGGATCTCCCTCCTACTTGTGGCTATATAATACTCTATTGTATGTAGATACCGAGTCTTCTTTAGCCATTTATCTGTTGATGGACATTTAGGTTGTTTCTAAACCTTTGCTATTGTGGATAATGCAACATGAACATGGGAGTGCAGACATTTTTTCAAGTTGATCTTTTTGTTTCTTTTGTATTTATAGCCAGAAGTGGGATTTCTGGATCACTTGGTAGCATTATTTTAATTTTTTGCTGAGACTCCATACTGTTTTCCATAGTGGCTGCACCATTTCACATTTCCGCCAATACTGCACTAGGGTTCCCTTTTCTCTACACCCTCACCAGCTCTTGTTATCTCCTGTCTTTCTTTAAAAAAAGATTTAACTTATTTATTTGACAGAGAGACAGAGAGAGAGAGCACAAGAAGGGGGAGCAACAGGCAGAGGGAGAGGGAGAATCAGGCTCCTTACTGAGCAGGGAGCCCAATGCAGGGCTCTATCCCAGGACACTGGGATCATGACCTGAGCTGAAGACAGATGCTTAACCAACTGAACCACCCAGGTGCCCCTCTCCTGTCTTTTTGACAATAGGTATAAAGTGATATTTCATTGTGGTTTTGATTCGCATTCCCTGATAATTAGTGATGCTGAGTACTTTTTTCTTGTAACTATTTTCCATTTGTATGTCTTCTTTGGAAAAATGTCTATTCAGATACACTGCCCACTTTTTAATTGGATTTTTCCTTCTTTTTCTTCTTCTTCCCCTCCTCCCTTTCCTCCTTCTTCTTCCTCTTTTTGATGTTGAGTTGTATGAGTTCTTTAGATATTTTGAATATTAAACCTTTATCAGATATATGATGGTTTGCAAATTTTCTCCCACGCTGCAGGTTGCTTTTTTTTTTATTTGACATATATAATCAAAAAGAGATTAAAGGTTATCTTTTCATTATGTTGATTATTCCTTTTGCTATGCAGAAGCATTTTAGGTTGATGTAGTCCCACTTATTTGTTGGTTTCACTTTGTTGCTTATGCTTTTGTGTCATATCCAAAAATTTGTTGTCAAGACCAATGTCAAGGAAATTTTCCCCTACGTATTTTTCTAGAAGTTTTAAGGTTTCAGGTCTTATGTTTAAGTCTTTAATCTATTTTGAATTAATCTTTGTGAATTGTATAAGGTAGGGTCCAATTTCATTCTTCTGCCTGTGATTATCCAGTTTTCCCAACACCATTTATTGAAAATGTCCTTTCCCCATTGAGTATATATATTTATATTTATGATTATCTCGTCTTGATGAATTGACCCTTTCATCATTACATAATGTCATTTGTTGCCATTCTTAATTTAAAGTCTATTTTGCTGCTATAAGTATAGCTACCACTATTCTCTTTTGATTTCTACTTGCATAGTCTATTGTTTAAAGCAGAAGAGAGTCTCTTACAGGTAATAACGTATCATTGGATCTTATTTTTTTAAATCCATCTATCCGCTCTATATCTTTTGACTTTAGAATCAATCCATCATGTTTACAGAAATTATTGATACATAAGGACTTACTAATATCATCTTATTAACTGTTTTCTGGCTGTTTTATAGTTCCTTGTTTCTTTCTCCTTTGCTACCTTCTTTTGTGAATTGATAATTTTACATATAGTATGCTTTCATTCTCTTTTCTTTATCTTTTGTGAATTTACTATAGTTTTGCTTTGTGGTTATGCTGTGTCTTACATAAAATATCTTATAGATACAATTCTATTTTATACCGACAACAACTTAATACATATGAAAACTCTGAGGTGTTAGTATATCCAAAAGATAAACTACAAATGAAATGTCTGAGACAAATGATACATATTCTCAAAATCTAAAAAGAACTTGCCAAATGCCTAAATTTCTGTCTTTACCTTTCATTTGTGATTTTTCATAGATTAGGAATTTAAATTTCTTAACATCTTTAATTCTTCCTGTCATGATTTTCATCCTAACTCTCCTAATCATTGCTTTGTTTCTTTCTTTCAGATCTCTCCACTGCCTGCCTGTTAATTATTGATATGTCCCAGGACAGTGATTTATACTGTGTAACAGGAGCACTACTTGTGATATAGCAGATGATTTCATGTAGCTTTTCAAGGAACACATTTACTTAAGTACATAATTTAAAATGCATTTGTAAAAAACAACTGTACCGACAAATTAGTTTTGTCTCACATGACATTTACATGAAAAAAGTATTTATTTAAATAAAATAGTCAGTGATAGGCAATCAGGTAATACTGCAATTTGGAAAAACAACATAGGTGTTGCAAAAGTTGTTTATGTTTTAGAAACGCTACCACAGTGTTTTGTCTTGCTCATCTTCACCTCTGGGACTGTCATTGCTTCCTTTCCCCCATGACTTTGAAATCACTTGAGCAATGTTTGTCATCTAGTACACAATAAATAAAAGTCATTTTTAATTTCACCTAGAGTATGATAAACAAAATGATGCTTGTGAACTTCCTCAAATATTTATGTTACCATGATAATTTAAAATATTGTGTACTTGACATGAGATCTTGAAGAAACTTTGAGGAAGAGAGAGATGGATGGGGTCATGAAGCTTTATGAAAGACATGGAAAAGAAAAGAGAGGGCAAGAATATGTATGAAAGACCACAGTGATAAATATACAGGAGAAAAGGATAAAAACAAAAGGGAATGGAAAAAAGAAGAATGTGGAGCCATGTAAACCTTAATTTGGACTTTTTTGTACCAAGGGTCTACTTCAGGACTGAACATTAACTTCTTTATGAGAATTAAAGCTGTCATTTCAAATTTCATGGTTTGGAAGTATATTATTTTGGGACTTTCTACATTTGTATACAAGGAAAGTAATATCCATAGTTTTGGATAAACTTTGTTGTACTTGGAACTACATATTCATAAAGTTTTTAAAATTTTGCCTCTACTACTGTGGAACCATAGATCAGTTAATTAAATGCACGGAACTGATGAATTCTTACCTAAAAATGTGCAATGAATGAAATAAAAAATGAAAAGTAACTAACATAAGCAATGGTACATAATACACGCTCTTGTTTATAGCATGATGGTGTTCATATTTATAGTAAAGTTAGAGTTCTGTCTGTAGCCAGAAAATGCCAAAGTACTAAATTTACTTTTTAATTATATGATCTTATGTAATTATAAAGAAACACTGGGCCTACCAAGCTTTCTTTCTTTGAGTCACATTTGATGATATACAGTTCCTATATGTTCACATGTCAGACCGGGGTTGCAAAACAAACACTAAGAAATTCACAAATATTTGAAAATTGCACGCACTTTTAAATAACACAGAACAATTGGAAATCACAGGGAATGTGGTTAATATTTTGATCTGAATAAAACAAAAATACAACACGTGGGACTGTGTAGAATGTAGCTAATGTTTCAAGTTGTAAACAGCTGTATTAAGAAAGAAGAAATATCTAGAATCAATACCCTAAGCATCCACCTTAAGAAACTTTAAGAAGCTAAGAACAAAATAAATATCAAGTGAATAGAAGAAATAATAAAGATTAGAATGGAAATCAATAAACTATAAAAGAAAAAACAATAGAGAAAATCCATATGACCAAAGGATTATGCACCATTGCCAAATGGGATCTATCTGAGGAATGTAAGTTTGATTTAACATTCAAAAATCAATTAATGTAAAAAAAATAATAGCGTAAAGGTAAAAAGGCATATGATTTATCTCAATACATGTAGAGAAAACACCAGATACAATCAAGATCTACTTGTAAAAAGTCCCACAAACCTCTCACAGTAAGACTATAAGGAAACTTCCTCATTCTGATAGAGGGTATCTATTAGAAAACTAATACTAATGTTGTGATAGTGAAAGACTGAATACTTTCTGCCCAAGATCAGGAAAAAGGTAAGGTTGGCAGCCTTAACTTTACCTGCTCAACATTGTACTGGAAGTTTTAGCCAGTGAAATCAGACAAGAAAAAGAAATAAAAATCCTCCAGATTGGAAAGGAAGAAGTAAAATTGTTTTTATTCAGAGACAACATAATCTTATATATAGAAAGTTCTAATGAAAATAGAACAAAACCCTTAGAATAAATAAACAAATCCAGGGAGGCCACAGGATACAAGATCAAGCGAAATATAGAAATAGCAAGAATATTTATAAATAACACCAATGAACAACCCAAAATTAAAAAGAAAAAGTCCCATTCACATTGGTATTGGAAATAATATATATTTAGGGATAAATTAAATGAAAGAAGTATAAGACTTCTATACTGAAATCTAAAAAAACATTTTAGAGAAATTAAAGATCAAAACCAGTGGTTTTCAGCCAGGGTTCATTTTGGCCCCCTTAAGGGACACTTGACAGTGTCTGCAGATAATTTTGTTTTCCATAACTGGAAGGATTCTTCTAGCATCCAGTGAGTAGAACTAAGAGAAGTTGATCCTACAATGCCTGAGAAAGCTCCCTAAAGAAATATGATCCAAAATGTTAATAGTGCTGAAATTGAGAAACACTGATGTAAATGCCATCTGATGTTCCCAGAATAAAAGACTCATTATTATTAAGATAGTGATTCTCTCCAAATTGACTTACAGATACAACACAATCCCTATCATAATCCCAGAAGGCTTTTTTTCCCTGGAAGTTCACAAGGTGACCCTAACGTTTGCACAGAAAAACAAAGACTCAGGATAACTGAAACAATCTTGAAAAAATAACATGGTGCAGGGCTTATGCTTCCTGATTTCAAGCTTACTGTAAAGCTATAGTAATCAAGAAAGTGTGCTACTGACATAAAGATTGATGATGTAGATAAATGGGACAGAACTGAGAGTCCAAAAATAAACTCTTACGTTTTTGGTCAATTGATTTTCAACAGTGGTGACAAGGCAAGTCAGTGGAGTAAAGGATGACTTTTGACAAGTGCTGCTGAGACAACTGGGTATTCACATGCGAAAAGATGAATTTAATCTCCCATTTCACACCCTATACAAATCGTAACTCAAAAAGGATCATAGACCTATATGATCCTATATGTAAAATATATAGCTATGTTACTTATAGAAGAAACTTATGAAAACATTTCTATAGCCATGTGTTAGGCAAAAATTTCTTAGATAAAACACAAAAGGTACTGACCATAAAAGAAAAAAATGATAAATTGGACTTCTGATTAAAATCTTTCATACTTCCAAGACAATGCAAAAATAAGCCACAGACTGGGAGACAGTATTTTCAAGTCATACATCTGATAAAGGAATTATATTCAGAATTTATAAGGGACTCTTACAAGATCAATAACAAGAAGACAACCCAAATGAAAAATTAGATGAAGATATTTTACCAAGAAAGATGCACGAATGTTTAATAACATAAGAAACTCAGGGATAAAACTCCAGTTCCCTGGCCCTTTAGTGGAATAAAATTAAGTTCCAGTTGTTCACACCATTAACTTGTTTGATAATACATGGCTTGCAGCCTTTCTCTCTCTGTTTCCCTATTCCCTCACATTGTACTAAAATTAATCCCTCTACCGTGTTTTCCATCTGTGCAGTCTGTTTTGCTAGTTCCTGCTGTAAAATCCATTTCTCCTTCTTCTTGCTGGACATTTGAATGTCAAGCTATCAATTAAATTTATCTTCCTCTTTTGTAGCTATGTAATATGAGCAGAATGTAATGCAATGTGAGCACAAGAGATACGTATACTTTCCAGGTCGTTTATAGGTATATTTATTTTGGAGACAGAGAGAGAAAAAAAGAGAGAGAGACAGAAAGGGGGGGGGTCGAGGGAGAAGGAGAGACAATCTCAAGCAGACTCCCCACTGAGTATGGAGCCTGACACTGGGCTTGATCTCATCACCCTGAGATCATGATCTGGGCCTAAATCAAGAGTTGGACACTTAACTGTCTGAGCTACCCAGGTAGGTGTCCCCTTCCAGCCACTTCTAAATATAAATGCCTTTTTCTAAAGCCTAGCTCATTTTCCCATCTTCTATGAGCGAGAATTATATAGCTTTGACCATGTAGATGAACATGGCATTCTATAGAACAGCAGAGAAAAGACAGAAGGATCCTAAGTCCATAAGTAAGCAAAAGGAGTAGGATGAAGACCCTGCTGGCCTAAGTTTGTCAGATTGTTATGGAGAACAAAATAAACTGCCATATTATTTAAGGATCATTCTTTGGTCTTTGTTGTTGTTTGTTGTTGTTGTTTTCAGGAAGCAGCCAGCTGGCTTCCTTCTATGTGATCTCCTAGTATGTCTTCAGTTTCTACCACCTGTCTTATTAAGTCACCTGATTAGTAACCTACTCATTGACTACATCCTTTCACCAAGTTTAAGAAGGACCTGGAAATTTTAGTAACATCTTTTTTTTCTCAGATTTCTTGAAGTCCTAATAGTTGAGAAACACGGTTTTTTTGTTACTCTGTTTGTGCTCTGTAATTACATGCAATGTGCACTGTAAACTATCAAGATCCTGGCTCATAAACCAGATTCCTTGGTCTTTCCTGTGTAGTATTAGCAGAGAGGAAAGTGGCAGCAGATGGCGTTCCCCTGGCAACTATGTTTCTAACTCACCAGTTCCTGTCAGTACCTGCTTGAAGGTTACAAACTTGTAGGCAGTTTAATTCCTTTGACAGATTTGTTGAAGAAATAGTTGAGAGGATCTCTGGGAGCAGAAGCTTTCTAAAACTCTCAGCCTGACTGCAACCATTTTATTTGGACGGCATTTGATTTTATCAGGAGTTACCGGAATCACAATCACTTCTGATGCGTCATAAACTAGACGTAACTAACACTTGTTCTCCACTGGCTGTCTTGCTCAGAGGGGCAGAGCTTAAAATGACCAGTTAAGGCAACACTTAAGCTGGGTAGTTGTGTTCTGGTGGCAATCACAGAGGATTAGTGGGCGAGGGGATCTCCCACATGGCTTGTATGTACTGATCGTTTAGTAGGATAAACTAAGTGGTCACCCTGGAAAACCGTCGGCTCCGAATTGGAGAAGCAGCCCCATCTGTGGTGGATTGGGCTATCTAGGAAGCGGATTCTGAGACGGTGTGCAGGGTGTTTATCAGGGAATACTCTTGAGATCAACTTCTATGCAAAGGGAGGGAAGAAAGAAGGAGTGGGCAGAGGGAGAAGCTGAGCGGCCATCACCAAAACCCTCAGTTAACCCCACAGAGTGCTCGAAAGCCAGGATGTCTTTACCTGACGTGCACTGCAGACAAGGGGGCTGGCCCTTCAGCCTCATGCTGACCAGTCATTGGTGTGCAGGCTGCCCCAGGAAGTGGCTATGACATAGAAGAGGCACATTTTTTAGTCACTTAATTTCCAAAGAAGATTGATTGCTTTTAGCATTCTGGTGACAACCTTCCCAGGAACTTTGGGAATAAGAAATAAGGCGAAGAAACTCTGAAGGAGAGATCTGGATGATTCCTCATAGGATATAATCTACCCCTGACTCCAAGAACCTCCCTGGTGAGTCCAAATGACAGTTTCTTCCATTATTTTCGGGTTCTTCTCCTTACTACTGCTAGACATGATGGATTAATCTCTGCAGTCAGCTGTCAATACCTTTTCACTATGGTACCAGCGGAAAAAAAAATCGTAATCAGAGTGGCTGGGATTTGTAGGTGGCACTAGCTGTTCAAGCAACCTTTGGCTTCTCTAAAACGTGTTAGACCGGGAGACCGGGATGGTGTCTGTGTTCCGCTACTACGTGCAACCCCTCTTCCCTTAACTTGGTGATTCCTTCTGTTATTCATCGTTTACACGCCAGGTTCGTTCCAGGTGGAGAAATTTTCCTCCTTAAAACGACGTTTTTTTATGTTAATTATTATTGGCCTCTGTCAAAATTTGCCAAAAGCACAATGTTTCAAATTCAGATCTACTCCTTTCACTTTAGATTATGTGGTGTCTCCCTAGTTTGGTGCCTAAGAACACAGCGGGTACTCAATAGGCGCTTGTTGAACTTATTTGAACCACACAGAATTTCCTTCCTGAAATGTGAGTGTCCTAACTCCTTATGTTTTATTTGCTGTTTCACAAACCTGCAAATGCATGAATTTCAAGAATTCAAAATGTTTTTGGAAATGTCTTTTATGTGATGTCACTTCAAAAATATCCTCTGTATTCTTGAACTAATACAGACTTATTATTATGGGATTTTTGTTTAAAATAATAGGAATAGATGCTGGCTGGTTGAAAGAGAAATTATTGGTTGTGAAATTATTGGTTGACATAGAATCAGATGGGAGGCTTGAGAAACAGCCTGGGGCCTAAGCAAGATCTAGGGAATCTCCAGGGAGCCAATAAGCAAGAATTAATAATCTCAAAAGGACATCATCATTGAATACATGTATGCATTTTATTTTATTATTTTTCCCTTTTATATCTTCACTTAAAATTCAAATACTAGATTGAATTGATGTAGTCTGATCATGTGCCTATCTCCTACATACACTGTGACAGCTGTCTCTTGATCCTTTTCTTTAAAAGATTTTTAAAATTTATTTGAGAAAGAGATAGCATGAGCAGGGGGAAGGGGAGAGGGAGAAGCAGGCTCCCCGCTGAGCAAGGAGCCCAACGTGGGGCTCAATTCCAAGAGCCTGGGATCATGACCTGAGTGGAAGTCAGTCACTTAACACTCGAGCCACCCAGATGCCCCTATCTGTTGATCCTTTTTATATACCCATTCTGTTTTCTCATTTCAGCGAATGTCAATAGCTGTCCACATTAGAAATCTGTATGTCCTGTAGTGTTTATACAGTTATTGCTACAAATAGTAAGATATTTACATATAATAATCTAACAATTTTCCATCTTTCTACTTAGACCTTGACTCCTACCATGTACACAAATGGGAGACCACAAACTTTTTATAGCACAGACTAGCATATCTCGTCTATTTTATTATATCTTATACAGCCACTTTCGTTGTTGCAACAACAATAGCTATCTTTCTTGTCCCTAAACACTCAGGAAAGTTCAATCACATTTCTAGCCAGAGTTTAATATTTATGCAGGTCTATATATATTTTTTCAGCATAATAAATGCATATATTTTTAAATGCTAAATTATATTACAAGACTCATAATGACAACAAGATTGTGTTCTTCTCAATGCCATGGTCCAACTGCCTTGAAACAAATATTTTTATAATTTTTTGCTATTTTTCTGACATTTTCCTATATACATGTTTTATGTGCTTTTACTAGCATCTTTAAAGTAATTCATATGAGACTTTATATACTGACTTCTTATTCTGTCCAATATGAGTGCACACCTTCCTGGTAATTCTCCTTTCAAAATCCTCCTAATGGAGGTCTGCTCCACTTTTATAAATTCCTTTGAAATTCCTAAATTCTCTCTGTTTTGCTGAATTGATTCTTTCTTTTTCCCTCTTTCCTTCCTTCTTTCCTTCCCTCCCTCTTTTCTTCTCTTCTCTTTTCTTTTTTCTTTTCTTGGCTTTTTTGCTTATTTACTTGTTTTTTGAGTATTTACGCAAATACTCCATTGCATTTGGCTCTGTATCTTTACTAGTGAGCTGCTCTGCTGATGGGAAGTTATTATAAAGTGTTTGACTTGTTGACAGGATATGACATTATTTTTCTGAGCTCTTTGGTTTTCTCCTGAAATACCCATACCCCATCTGGGTACAGAGTTTTCACAGTTGAATATGCATGCATACATTTGATTTCCTTGTTTTCAATAAAGTGCCCAGTTCAACATTCTGCTGTGACTGGTGCCCCAATTTCAAAATTTCTCTGATTTTTTTTTCTTTATTGGAAACAACATCTACTTTCTGCAGAGGTTGGAGAGGGGGTTGGCACATGGTTGTGCATAAATTAGGAGTGAGGGTCTAAGAGTCAAATAGTTTTATAAAATCCCTTTATTTCCCACCCTGTGTCTTACCCACATATTTTAAGTTGTCTTTTATTGTATCTCAAGTCTCTAAGGCTTTAGAGTTATCCTGGTTCAAATTGGCTTGCCTTTTGTCAATGTCTTTTTCAAGGGTATTTAACTTTCCAGTTTTCACTAATCTTTTCAATTTCAAGTGAATATTAAGAATTGCTTGATTCATGTATAATTGAATTGTATGAAAAAATTATTGGATCTCATCTAATATAGATACTTTCCATCCACTGAACTTACTTTTCATTTATTCATTCACTTAGTCAACCATAAATGGGGTGCTAGGCACTGGTCCAGTACTTGGGATCCCTAAGCAGTGAAGTAGTGATGGAAAGAGAAAAAAAATACTTTTCGATGTGGAACTAGCTTTCTAATAGGGTATTCAGACTTTGAATTTCTTTTAGTGTGTATGTTACATAGTAATGTAACGCATAATCCAATACAGTACATAATATACAGTAGGCATCTGTATCTTAAGAACTACCCTATGATCTAGCAATTGCACTACTAGGTATTTATGCAAAGGATACAAAAATACAGATTTGAAGGGGTACATATACCTCGATGTTTACGGTAGCATTATCAACAGCAGCTAAACTGGAGAGAGCCCATGTGTCCAACAACTGATGAATGGACCAAGAAGATGTGGTATACATATACAATGGAATATAACTCAGTTATAAAACTGAATGAATTCCTGTCATTTGCAATGATGTAGATGGAGCTAGAGTGTATTATGCTAAGTGAAATCAATCAGAAAAAGACAAATACCATATGACCTGACTCATATGTGGAATTTAAGAAAGAAAACAGATGGATATATGGGGGCAGAGAGAAAAAAGGGGAGAGGGAAATAAACCATAAGGGACTCTTAATGAAAGAGAACAAATACATTTATCTTCATTGAATTTTGTATTGTTCAATTTATTTATTCACTTTATTGTTAATAGACGTCAGAATGGCTTCCATTATTTGGGTTTTTTTGGTTGGTTGGTTTGTTTCTTGCTATTGCAAACAATAACCATATACTTATTCTTGCACATGTGTAAGAATTTCTCTGGGATTTATACATAGTACTAAAATTGCTGTGTCATAAGGTGTGGGCATATTTGACTTGACAAAACCACAGACTGGCAGTGAATGGAAATTCTTCTTGCTCCATATCCTAGTCAACACTTGATATTGTTTGAGCTTCAAGTTTTGGGTTAATGTGATTGGTGGAAATGAAATCTCATTCTGGATAGAAATTTGACCCCCTCCAATGATCAATAAGATTGAGTGTCATTTCACTTATTACATACCTATGGCCTTTTGTGGTTCATTTTTGAAACTCCTATTTCTTTTTTTATTTTTTAAGATTTTATTCATTTATTTGAGAGGGAAAGTGAGTGAGAGAGAGAGAGCACAAGCCAGGGAGAGGGAGAGGGAGAAACAGACTCCCCACAGATGTTCAACCGACTGAGCCACTCAGGTGCCCCCCGATTTATTTCCTGTATGTGTTTTTGGAATGAGTTGGGTACTTTTCCTTATTGATTTGAAAGTCTTCTTAGTTTTCTAGGAAGTTTGTATCTTAACTTTCCATTCTTTTCATCACTTTTTTAAGGAAAAGAAATTCTTAATTTTAATGCAATGGAATTTATCAGTCTTTTCCTTTATGGATTGGTTTGGTGTCTTATTTAAGAAATCTTTCTCTCCTTCAAGATCATAAAGATATTGCTGTATATTGTATTTTTGAAGTAGTATAAATTATGCTTATTAACGTGTAAGTATTTATTGACCTGGAATTGAATTTTGTGTATGCTCTGTGGTTGGTTCCAACTTATTTATTAATTAACCATTTATGGAAAGCCATTCTTCTCCTGTGACCGGTACATGTCCTTTTATATACAGCAAAAACTAGAAAACAGAGGTATAAGCTAGTCCCACTGGTGAAAATAGATAAACATTTCCAAACCAAAAATTAACAAATGGAATATGGATGTATTAAAAAAATGATATCATGACCACTTATGTTTATTCTAGGAATTGTACATTTGAAAACATTAAACAATAATAAAGTAATTCAATAGACACATGAAGAGAAACCATTTGATTATTTTAATAGCAAAATCTAAATTTAAGCATAATGAATTAACCTCTTATGAAAAGAGATGATCTTAGCATGTGTAAAGTCCAAACACTGTGCTCTAGTTTTGCCAATATTTTAGTTTTATTACATTTTCTTCCAATTAACCCTGCTTTCAGGTAGATATTGCTACATTAGTTTATATAAACGTTTGTTTGTATTTTTGCAAATGTAAATTTTTTTTAACTAACCAGTCGGTAATTCATCTATGCTATTTCCTTGTAAATAATTTATCTTTATTTTGGCTTCTTTTTAGATAATTGTCTTCTGTTTTCTGAAGTTTTGCTAAGTTATGCCTAAGCATGGAAATCTTTTATTTATACCTCTGGGATAAATGTATTTAAAGCACTGTTTTGGAGAATCTATATCAAATTTGCATCTTTCCCCGTGTTCTCTTTCTTTTGGGACTTTAGTTATTAGACCTTCTCATTTCGTCTTCCATATCTGCTTACTCTCTTTTCAGTCTACAATCTTTTTTAACTTCTGCTACACTGAGAATTTTTTTTTAGTTCTATCCTCTGTTTAGTAAATTTCTCTTTATCTGTATCTTGCTTGTCATTTAACACTTCATTGATTATACTTTTCATGTTTATATTTGGTAATATTTCTTCCTGCTTTTTCTTCATTTAACATATTTTATTAGTTACTATTTTTTGTTTCAAGTCATTTCATTTCAGCTGTACTTAATTTAAAAATATATATTTTATATTCTCTATCCAACAGTCTCAATATCTAATTTATCTGATATTCTTGGTGATCTAAATCCTCCGGTTCTTTCTCTTGCTCTCTCTGGCTAATTGGTATTTGTATTACATTGTTACATTATCGATTACATACTTAGTGTTGAAAACTCATTGTGGTGAGGCTTTATCTGCAGGATCTCTGCCTGTCCTTTTTGAAGTCATGGCCTATCGGGGACTTTCGCCTGATGACTACTCTAGCTAGTTTGCAGCTTACAATAGTCTGCTAAAAGCTAGAAGTATGACCATGGTGAAGTCCTTGCCTTCCAGGAATTCACAACAGGTAAAGGAATGAGTGCATCAAGCTCTGTTAGTGTCATATTTATAGTCGCTGGTATACCCGTTCTTCCCCCTTTGCACCTTCCCAGCTTTGGATACCTTGTTCTTAACCCTATTTTTCCCACACTGCTACCTGTCTGAACTTTTAAGGAAATTTCTGTTTTTTCTTGTCCCTTTCCTAGGGTATGTAAAAAAGGTGAATGAATAGAGAAAAATTGCTTACAGAGGAAATGGAGGGAGAATAGATGCTCGGAGCCAGGTCTACTGTGTACTGTAAGTTGATACGTGAGAAGGGAATAGAATGAGAAACGGAGAGCATTTATTTACATTGTCTAATGTGGTCTACAGGAAAGGGGTTTTGAAAGGAGATTTCCTCTGGGTTATAAATTGGCACCAGTCAATGTTCTTAGAGAGTTCCAGGTAAAGATTCAAGTTCCATTTGTGTTTATTTTTCACCAACTATTGCTTGAACACATGTTCTATGGTAAGCATCTTTTGCATCAAGGAGGATACAGCAGGAAACAACATAGCAAAGACATTATTCCCATGGAGTCTACACAGTATAGACAAGGGCCCAAAAAAAGGGAATAACTAAATACTATTTTTAATTGATATAAATGTTAAGATGGAATGAAGCAGAGTAGGGGGATAATGAGGGAGGGAAGAGTGCTATTTTACCTAGGGTAACCAGGTAAATCCTCCGTGATTAGGCGACTTTTGAGCACAGACCTTAATAAAATTGTTGGATCTTGTTTTCATAAAGAAAATGTTGCACTAGAACTGAGCTACCTGGGAGATTCAGGTTCTACTACAGCTGTAGTTGTAGTAGATGTAAACATAGGGTTTTGGAGGGGAGGACAGTTGTAGGCTATTAAATCAAGCTTTGTTTAATGGTTTTATGAAAGGCTTATAGGAGGGTGACCAAAGTCTCAAAGGTGACAAAAGGATTAGGCAGTCAGAGGAGATAGAAAAGAAGCACACAAAAGAATACACAAAAAGAAAATAGTGTATCTAGAAGCAGAAGACAATGTGGAATGGTACTGTAGTAAGTCTATTTACTCTAGCCTATAGGGTTATAATGTACTTAGAGATGTGAGCAGAGGCAAAACCAAAAGTATTTCTGTGACAAGTTACACAGTTTGGATATTATTCTGAGGCCAGTAGGGGAAAACATGATTTTAAGCAAGGGAGTAACAAAGTTAATGTAATATGTTGGAAAGATCATTCAACATTTTGGAAAGTGGCCAATTTATAAAGAGCAGATTGAAAAGAAACTGAAGTCAGAAAAAAATAGTTAAATTTCTATATTTATCTAAACATAGAAGTAGTTTCTAAATACGATCGACTCTACTAATGTCTACTTTGAATATAGAAACTCTCTCATGACATCGGTGACACAGAAATACAGTGCAAGTATTTTACATTTATATCATTAATACTCCTCGTGGATTCACCTTATCCCATTTCTAGATAGGCCATAGATCATTCATTCAATATATATTTATTGTACTTTTTATACCTAGCATTTGCCAGGCATTTTTTCTAGGAACTGTTCATACCACAGAAAATAGGCTGGAATAACAGTGACATTTTGTTATGGAACATCTGATTATATTGCTACTACTTTTCATCTTAACTCCTACTGACCACTTTATTGTCTGTATTTCCATCTATCCTTGATGGTGTTTGTTTTTCCTCTGGACATCTTGTTGAATCATGTGCATCATCATAAACATAATGATTACAAATATTCTTTTTGGTTATCATGTACATCCAGGCCTTTATTTTAACTCCTAACATTCAATGGTTATATGACAGGATTAGCTGCCTCCTGCTGGTCTGCACTGCATCTAATACAAGTAAACTCACTTTAATCTTTAGGAATTAAATGTCCTGGGCTTTAATAAGGTCAGTGTCCAACGCTTTTCACTCTCACAGATGAGTCCTGGTCAAAAGTTGTCTGAACCACCTGTTGATTATAAAGAAGGCTGCTGTTTGATTGCCTTGTATTCTCTGCCTCCAGTACTTCCTCTTTGTCTGTATTTTCCCCTCCAAGCAAGTCATTAAAGTTTGCTTTACAAAACTCAGCATGCTGTTTTTCCTTCAGTTTGCTTGGCAATAAATGGAGTTCCATAGCAAAACATTTTAACTGCGCACAGCTTACCTTCTTTCCTCTAACTATTCCTTACTGTGTGAAATGTTTGTCCTCAGAGCCCTCGTAATTCTGCACTCTTGGTGATTACTTTATATTGCAACTCAGAATCAATCCTAACATTATCACCCCAAGCTTCTTCTAGATGCAGAAGGTACCATTACAGATCTATCCAGCGATGAGAACTATTAGCCTCTTTCTTGTTCAACAGCTGAATAGTCAACAGTTGACACATAAGAAATAAATCTCTCTCTATTTTGTTCTTTATGCTTCGCCTGCTTGGAAACAAGTAACATATATCTTATGTTCCAGAAGGAGCATCGCTAACTTTATACTACTTTAACACATACTGGTTAATCCAAGTTCCCTAGAAAGAACAGTTCTACATGTTACTGTTTTCATCAGAAGAAACTAAGATTTCATCAGAAGAAATTAAGATTTCATCAGAAGAAACTAAGATGTGGTAAAAGAGCATGGGTTTTAGAGTTTTACAGATATGACTTACTTTGTCATTTCCAAAGTATATTTCCATTTCCAAAGTGGCTTTCACACTTCTAAGCCAAACTTTCCACATTTGTAAAATAAGATAATAATATTATGATTTGGATTGTGAATCTGAATCTATTTCTAAGAGTTTTCTTCAATTCTTGTATACTTATATGTTTATTGCGGTTTACACTGTGTTTATCAGATTCAAAAAAATCACTTAGATTGGGATTTAGAATTGCATTCTATTTGTAGATTCACATTTTTCCTTTTATTTTAGAAATAGGATTTATTTCTGTACTTCAAGATGTTTATATTTCTTCACTGATTATTTCCTTCATCCTTGTTCTAATTGAATTTTGGCAATCCCTTCAGGGCATTGATAAACAGAGGAAGCTCTCCCATGTATTGATTGTTTCCTTTCCTTTCCTCTCCTCTCCTCTCCACTCCTTTCCTCTTCTTTTCTTTCTTTTCTTCCCAATATCTAACCTTCGAAAGGGTCTAGAGGTAAAATAGATTTTCCCCTTGCTTTTTACTGTTTCACCCATAGCATTTCTCTTCCTCCTCTCTAAAAACTTTCTTCTGTGTGGTATTACTTCTACCTCTTACTCTCTCTTACTTTTTGAATGCATTAGAAGTTAGCTTATACTCTTCACTACTATTCCTGTCATCATTCTTGGAATAGGAGCTTAATTACAAAAATGATCTCAAATTTCCATCTATCTCTATTTTCATAAACTTTGTAATATGACTTTGCTGATCCTTCTCAGGAGTTGTAAACTCTATTCTTTTTTTTTTTTAATTAATTTATTTATTTGAGAGAGAGAGAGAGAGAGAGAGAATGAGAGGGGAGAAGGTCAGAGGGAGAAGCAGACTTCCCGCAGAGCCGGGAGCCCGACATGGGACTCGATCCCGGGACTCCGGGATCATGACCTGAGCCGAAGGCAGTCGCCCAACCCACTGAGCCACCCAGGCGCCCCTGTAAACTCTATTCTTAAAACTTACATTCTACACCTTGAACTTGGGCTACACCTGTAACTTAGTTTAGATTGCAGAATGTAGTAGAAGTGCCATTTTTGTTCTGAGCCTAAGCCTGAAAGAGCCTTGCACACTTCTATTCTTTCTCGGATCCCTGTGGCAACTGAATGTACCTGGGTTAGATGTTGGAAGCATAAGAAACCATGGAGGAGAACCAGGTAAGTAAGCTCAGTGATGCCAGCTAAGACCCTGGACTTCTGATAGCACTCAGCCAAGAACATCAGAGCCAACCAGCAATTGACTCAACAGCTGACAATCGATGGATGGGTAAGCCATTCCTATACTAACAGATCAGCAAAACTGCCAAGATGAGCAAAAAATAGCTTATGAGCAAAAAATAAATGTTTATTAATGCATGAAACCGAGATTTTGTGATTTTTACCCAGCATTATTGTGGCAATAAATAACTGATACAAGAATTAGTTGAGAAGAAATAGAAATCACAAAGATATGCAATACAAATGTAATAAGAAAACTAATAATGAAATCTGAGATCTTGATTTTTCCATCATACACAGAATGTCTTAACAGTTTATAAAAGCAGATATATAAAGATCACACAAAAATCCAAGCCAATCTGGACAACTCCATGTTAGAATTTCTTCAGTCATTACCAAAGTTACAGATATACACCTCAAAATTGTAAAATTGAATTCTAACATGGAGTTAGAAAATTCTAACTCCATGTTAGAATTTCTTCAGTCATTACCAAAGTTACAGATATACACCTCAAAATTGTAAAATTGTAATTTGGTTAAAAAACCAAAAGTTTGCTTTTGGTATGGGAAATGAGAAATGAGAGAACATCACAACAATGCTATTAGGATGTTCAGTATAACTGCGATGTGTAGTAGTTTCTCAACCATTGTTTCAACTTCCTGAAACTTATCCCTACACCTGATGAACTATACTTATTTTCTCAGCCAGCCCCACACGCCAGGAATGAGAGCACTGTGTGATGTCCATGGGTTGCTGCAGAAAAGGTTCAGACTGAGCCAGAGAACTAACTTTTTCAATTCTTATAATTCTTTAGGTTATTTTAACAGTATACTATACTCAATTTCGATCTTCAGTTGATGAATATTCTTTTTAAGCTTGACCCTCTGGGCAATCAAGGTGGAGATCCTGAAACACAGTCTCACAATACAGAAAATCTGTTAAAAATGTTTTCAAAATACTTACTTTGGCTTAGGGTAATGAAGAATGTTAGAAAGAAAATTTGGCTAGTTTGGAATGTTTGGGTCCTCCTACTTGATTTGACCTGAAGGCACTAAAATGGTCTTCAGTCACTGTGCTAACAGGAGCCCATGCGCACATGACCTTGAGATCTTCTTCAGTCACGGTTTCTGGAATAACATATATGTGAATGTGCCTCCCCTTTTAGTAATGGCAATATAGAATTCGGAAGGGAATTAATTTGATCCATTTAAGCACAACTTGATAATATGTAGTTAAGAGTGTGAGCTTTAATATTACCGAAATAAATTAAACCTCCAATTTTTCTGCTATTTGGTCTTGTGAGGTTTAGGCAAGTTGCTGAATACCTCACTTGCTTCTCGTGTGAAATGGAAATAATATTGATTACCTCAGTGTTTTGGCGATGCTTCTATTTTTGTTTGTGGAATGAACTGCCACTTACATCATAGTGCCTTGGAAAAGGTTATAGTTCTCTGTCAATTCCTTTCTTCTAAGGAAGAAAATTCAAAAATCCCAAATCTGTTATATATCAATTTAGACATGTTTTTATTCCTTTCCTATCAAGACCATTTTCCCCTAAGATCTCCATTAATTCCTGTCTAATCCATGAACTTTGTTTGAATGTAATTGATTGGTTTCAAATTCGATTCCAAACATCTGTTGTCTAATTAAACTTTCAACCATTCGGATTGGCAAACATATTACTCATTTTGGCAAAATTCTCTTTATTGGACTCTAAATATTTTATTTTCAATAGATCTTCTTAAAATATTTGCAAAGATTTGGAGAAGGACTGTCCCTTGCTCTTATTATAAAGAGGATGCAATGTTAAAAACAGAACAGAATATACCGCATATTTGCTAACAGAATCAGTAAATTGAGTTTGAGAATATCCCTTAAAATCTCATTAAAGAAGATGTAGATAATCTGATTAGTCCTGAATCTATTACAGAAATGAAATCTGTAGCTGAAATATTTTTTAAAAAAATCTTCCAAACAAAAACCTCCAGGCCCAGATAGCATTAATGCTAAAATCTACCATATACTTAAAGAATAAATAATACTAATTTAAAAAATCTTCCCAGAAAATAGAACTGATTGTTTAAGTAGAAAACACCAAGTAAACTACAAAAGAGTTCCTAGAACTAATAAATGAGTGTAGCCAGATTTTTGAATAAATATGTTTGTCACATCCATATGCCTATATAATAGTGATGGATAATTGGAAATTAGAATTTTAAAAATACCATTTAAAATAGCACCCAAAGGAAATATCTAGATATCAGTCCAATATTATCTGAATAATTTTCACAAAACACTGATAAAAAAAATCAAAGGCAGCCTACATAAATTAAGAAACATACAATCAATCTTGTAACACTGAAAAATTAAAATAAACATATTTGGGGAGAAAAAAAAAGAAATATACCCATGTTTATACATTGAAAGATTCAGTTTTGTTGAGATATCATCTCTTACACTTTGATTTCTAGAATCAGTGTAATCATAATTGAAAAGACACTAAGTTTTTTTAAAATAGATATTGACATGCTAATCCTAAAATTTCTATAGAAAGACAGAACTAGCATAGCCAATATTGAGACTCTGAAATTCTGCAAAGGAACAGTATCATAGGTCTCACATTACTTAATTTCAAGAATTACTGTAAAGCCTCAATAAATAAGAGTGTAGTATTGTCAAAAGGATACACACATAGATCAAACAGAATAAAGAATCTAGAAATAGATCCTTATGAATATATTCAACTGATTTCTGACACAGTAATGAAAGTAATTCAATAGAAGAAAGATAAATAGCTTTTTCAAAAAAAATGAATTTGTTTCATACCTTAACACCATGGCAAATAACACACACATACACACACACACACACACACACACACACACTCATACCCTCTTAAGATAGATCATAGATCTAAAATGTAAAATTTCTTTAGAAAGGAAGAAAATAGGAGGAACTATATTGCAATGGGTTCATTAAAGAGTTTTTAGAAATCAAAAGCATGACCCATAAAAGAAAATATTGTTTAGTTGCACTCCATCAATATTTTAAAAAATTGTTCTGTGAAAGACACTGTTATGCAAAGGAAAAGACAACTTATAGAATGGGGAAAATGTTTGCAAATCATTTATCTGATGAATTACTTGTACTGAGACGATATTAAACCCCCCCAAACTCACTAATATGAAAACCAATAGCATAATAAAAAATATTCACAACATTTGAACAGACGTTTCATGTGCAAATAAGGACATAAAAAGATGGTCATGTCATTAGTCACCGGAAAACACCAAGTAAAACTACAGTGAGATACCACTATGCACATAACAGAACGCTTAAAAATTTTTTTAAGCTGGCAATATCAAATATGAGAATGTGCAGCAGCTCTCATGTATTGCTAATGGGAGTTTGAAATGAGACAGCCGTTTGGAGGACAATTTGGTAGTCCTTTCAGGTTAATACTTTAAGAAATGCTATATTTTTATGTGAAAGGTCACAGTTGTCATAGTTATCACATGACCCAGCAAACTCACACGTAGGTATTTACCCAAGTGAATCCTGCTTTATGTTAACATAGCTTTATTTATGATCACCAGAAACTGGAAACAGCCATGTGGTGGGCAGAATAATAAACCCTCCAGGATGTATACATCCTCATCCCTGAAGTTGATGAATATGATAGTTACAGGACCAGGGAGTTAAAGTTGCTAATCTGCTGACTTTAAAATAAGGAAATTGGGACGCCTGGGTGGCTCAGTTGGTTAAGCAGCTGCCTTCGGCTCAGGTCATGATCCCAGCATCCTGGGATCGAGTCCCGCATCGGGCTCCTTGCTCGGCAGGGAGCCTGCTCCTCTCTCTGCCTCTGCCTGCCTCTCTGCCTGCTTGTGTTCTCTCTCTGTTAAAATAAATAAATAAAATCTTCAAATAAATAAATTAAGGAAATTATCTGGGAATATCCAGGTGGGTAGAAGGTAATAAAGGTCCTTAAAAATGAAAGAGGAATTTCAAATCAGAACCAGAGAGATCCTGGTGTGAGGACTCAGATTGGCGTTCCTGACATTGAAGATGGGAGAAAAGCCAAGCAGAGTGGGTGGCTTCTAGAAGCTGAAAAGCATAGGGAAATAGATGCTACCCTAAAGTCTCCAGATAAAAAGATACCCTGCTTACACATTGATTTTAGCCCAGTGAGACCCATTTTAGACCCCTGATCTCCATTAACTAATGATAAAAATAAAATCTACGTTATTTTAAGTCATTAACGTAGTAGTAACTTATTTCTGCAGCATAAGAAAACTAATACATACTCAGATGTCCTACAGTAGAAAAATGGATAAACAAACTGTGATAGATCTGTCCAATAGAATACTTCTCAACAACGAAGCTGAAACAATCACCTGGTCATGGAACCACATGAATGAAACTTAAGAGCATTTTACTTAGTTAAAGTAGCCAGATCCCAGTGACATTTTCCTGGCATTCAGGCAAAATGAAAACGATAGGGATAGAAACAGATCAGTGGTTAGCAGGGTTTGAAGTTCTAGGTATGGTTTGACTACAAAAAGATTGCACAAGAGGATTTGGGGGCAATTAGAACTGTTGTGTAATATATACACAACTCTATGCAATTGTCAAAAATCATGGAAGTGGATACCACCAAGAGGGAATTTTAACTGTGTGCAAATTAAAAAAAAAACTAGGAAGTTAGTGAAACGGCAGGGGGAAATAACCATATGTATCTTTCAATTTGATAAAAAAATAAAGTTAATGGAAAAATCACTTACATTCCTACCTCAGAAAGAAGCTTTGTCAACTGGTGGTGTAGATATTCATGGAAACTTCTATTCATATAGATAGATAGAGATATAGATTACTTGCAAATTCGTCAATACATCCTGAGCAAATTTACATATCATTTCAAAATCATTTGTGATGCACAATGTCTCAATTGTGCCTTTCTCCTCTATGAAGTCTGTCAAGTTTTCACTGTTCATTTGTTAAGGACTAAATGGGTACAGTTAATGCTGTGTCCTATGAAATTATTGAGATTACAAATTAGCAATTATCTAAATTTGTTTCTTTCTGGTGCTTAGTAATGTACTGCTGTGTACCAATACTACCACAAAGTTAGCAGCTTTAAAAACCAAACATTTGTCAACTCACGTTTTCTGTGCATATCATGAGTCCAGGAAGAGTTTAGCTGGTTCCTCTGCTTATGGTCACATAAGGCTGCAATCAAGTCGTTGGTCAGCACAGAGTTCCTATCTGGAGGCTTGACTGGGGAAGGAACTGTTTTCCTTCTTGTGTGGTTGTTGTTGGCAGCTTTAGTTTTTTGCTGGCTATCAGCTGGAGGCTCCCCTAAGCTTCTGGAGGCCACCTGTAGTACCTTGTCACCAAGGGTTTTCTAACATGACTGCTTACCTCCTTACCAGATGGGTGCTGCCATTTTATATAACATGATCACATAAGTAAGTACACATAGTCACATACTTCTTTGCAAGTAACAGGTCCCATCTACACTTAAGATTTAAGGAACACACAAGAGTGTGAGCACCAGGAATTGTGGATGAGAAGGAACACCCAATAGTGTTCATCAAGTATCTTCTGAGAAAAAGGTCTCCTGTGGCATCCCATGTATTATTTCTTAGAGTGATTTTGGCGTCTCCAGAGACCTCTAAAGGATTCTCTTATTATATTGAGTGCCTACCATTTTTCTAGTTTTTAGTTTATTTGTAAGAAGTAGTCTCTTTCTACTTCTTATAGAAAGTGCTTTTCACTGGCATCAAATAGCTAAGCGTTCCCTTCTTATTCAGTCCTTGTTCTTTTTTGTCTTAAAATTTTCAATATGTGGGTGGCACCCAGATCTGTTGTTGATAAGTTTCATATTTTACACATCCTTTTATTCATTTCAGCAAGAATCTGGAAAGGAAGGTGATATATCTCCATTATAATATTTATCCAGAATTTATGGGAATCTTTTAAAGTTTTATTGGAGGAGGAGAGGAGAAGTTCTTCATGAAGAACCGGTCATGAGTTTGAGAAATAAAGTGGCTTCACGAGCCTTTGACTCATTCTGAAATACTTGATATTATCTACTTGTTTTGAGAGTATATAGCTCTTGTCTTTTTGTGCTGCTTTTTTCCCCCTCAGATTTTGGTCTAGTACCTTAAATAAACTGGAATATAATATTGGAATTTTACCATATCAGAGTTTTATATGTCTTTAGTTACATCATACCTAATTTATAGGGTCTTAGACAAGTTAATTAAAATCTTAAAGCCTTGTCTTCTTTGTGAATAAAATAGGAGATAGTTGCAGAAATTTCCTTAAAGAGTGAGAATTTAATTATGTGTAAAGCACCTGTACACTATCTGGTGCGTGCTAAAGCCCTAAAAAATATTATCTATTTTTTGTTATTTACTAAAATGGGCTTGTTTTAACCTAATCTTGTTTGATTCACAAACACCTCTGTGATATAGAAGTTATCTTTCAAATTTTACATATGAAATAACCAAACACCAGAGATACTAACTGATTTAAATTTCCACCAAAAAAGTGGAAAATCCTGAATACGGTGCAGGGCCATTTGACTTCAATCCTGTGCTCTTCGCCTTCTACCATAACTACCAGCAAGCCTAGAAAGGATATATATCCTACAAGGGGATGCTGCAAAGCCATCACCTAAACTTGTTAATACTGTTTTCAAAACAATGAAACAGCTACCTGTCAACAGTTTGGTATCACTTCCGCTCTACCATAGGGAGGAAAGGCCCATTTGTCTATTGGATTATTGCACTGGCTTCCTAACTTGTCGTTTTGATTCTGCCCCTGCCAGCCATCCTGCCAAAACATAGCATATATCATCAACACATTAAACTATGTGAGGTTTAATCTTCAATGAGATCATGTCACTCCTCTGGTCAAAATATTTTGTTTTCAATGTATATGTGTGTGCATATATATACATATACATGTGTGTGGTTATATAGTATATATATATACATATATGTATATATATGTAAATGTATTTTACAAGGATAAATGGAGACAAGAAAAGACCAAAGATCTTGTGTTTCCTGGCCCAAAGATCTCTCCATTTACCAAGTCACTTCTTTAGAAGAATTTATTTATTTACTTATTTTTGTATGTAGAGAGAGCTCAAGCACAAATGGGGGATGAAGGGAAGAGGGAGAGGGAGAGAGTGAGAGAATCCAAAGTAGGCTCCACACTGGGCAAAGCAGGACTTCATTCCACAACCCTGAGATCATGATCTGAGCTGAAATCAAGAGTCAGATACTTAACTGACTGATCCACCCAGGTGTCCCTAGAGAAGACATTATTCTTGATTATGTTCCTTGGAAGTTAAAGTTTGAATGCATGCTCCTGAAATAGGGAAAAAATGTGCTTTATTTTGTTTCACTTTTTTCATGACCTAATGTTACTACAGAATTTAGAAGGAGATCATATCGTATTCCAGACTCAGTCATTTACTTTGTTTGGCTGTGAATAAATTACTTCTACTCTCTATGCCTCAGTTTCTTCAAGTGAGAAAAGCCTATATTATAATCATTTTCAAGTTGAAACATGTTGCAATTCTATGAATGGCAATAAATTTAGCAAATCCTTGGAACTGTGTTCATCCAATTAAACTCTGCAGTCCCGTAATTAAAAAGGATTAGATATGAGCATAAAACAGAGCTTTCTGTTTACCTTTAGAGAAACCTACCAGCTCATGATAAAGACAATAAAGCTGCTTACATTTACTGCAAAAAACTTTCAAAATATGTACTTGATGTTCTTACTGCGTTACAAATATATTCCAGTTACTGTTTTCTCGGTCTAGGATATACATCACATTTGGAGTCATACCTAGAGAGAACATTCCTGCTCTTCCTATATGCGACCTACCCTTTGATTTTGTTGCTTTGTTGTCAGCACTGACAACTGTAATTGAAGTCTAGTTTACTCTTACTTCTTGGTGGCAAGTTTGGTTTGCATAATTCACAGAATCTATTCAAGAGAAAAAAGTTTCAAGGTTGCTTGGTCCAAATGCTTAAAGGTTGCTTGGTCTATTGGTTTCTTCCAAAAATTCTTAACTTATTTGAAGGGTGAACCATTTTAACTCACTATATTTTTCAAATTAAATGTTTTAAAATGGAATATACAACCAATAAAGATTTAGCTTCTGCTATTCTCACCAAAATCTCCATCACACATCTCAATGAACCTGATGCTTGGTAGTCAGTCCCAAATTAATGTGTTCTCTTCACCTTTTGTACCTGGCAGATCAATCATTTTGCCTGAAAAGCACAGTAAGCCTTCTCACTTTCTTGTCCCCTCACCCTAACTTTTTTTGGTACTTTATAAATTATATATTTGGCGACTATTTGATTATTCTCTCTTTCCTTATTATGCTGTAAGTTCCATGTTTGTGTTACTGCTCATCACTTCATATTCATCACACTTTATACTTGCCAAGAACAGGGTTTACGTGCATATACACTTAGTGTTTATCAAAAGGGCGAATATGTGAATTAATGCATTCTTTATAACCCAGCATAATAACTCTCTTTATAAAACATTGTTTAATTTTTTCCTCTTATTCCTTCACAACTCCTACCCAAACTGCCTTTTCTGTACCACTGTCATATCATGTATGCCTACTTAGTACATTTGTATGTGTGGGAAATACTGGTTTAAGAAAGTCTAATTTGGGCTTATCTTGCTAATTCAATCAGCAAAGATTTCTTGAGCAGCTTATATGAACCAAGTAATATTTATAATCGGTAAATATTTACTCACCATTATAAACCAGTATTTAGCTCTGCTTCTGACATATAGGCAATAAATACCCAATAATGGTGTGCCAAAGAAAAACAATGTATGATGAATCATTTTGCACATCTCTCTCCACTAGCACATTCGTGCACATAAAGCTGAATAATTGAGAGAAGTTAACAAATCACTCATGAAAGGATGTGAATTTTGCTAAGGTAAAGTGGCTTATGGTTCTTTTTCATTGACAATAGGGTAAATGGCTCAGGTTTTTGGTATTTGAAGGAAAACAATTATGATTTTAATTTTCTTTATGTGTTTGAACTATTGTGCAATAAATGCATATTCTTTAGAGAAAATTTGTCAAATGAAAACATTAAATGTAATTACCCTTCTCAGATAATCAATATACACATTTTAGTATGTAGTTCTTCTAAAGGAAAAAATTATATTTTAACCCAATTCAAAAAAACTCAAACATACTGATTTGTTCTTGATTTATTATATAAATATTATTTATATATACATATATATATCACATATATGCTAGGCCTTTTTAAAAAATATTTTTTCATAGATCTCTGATATTTTATTCCATTTTCTTCTACTAATTTCATTGTGTCAAGGTTTATATAGTTCTTTCTAGGGCTATGTTCAGTCTACTGATTAGCCTATCAGCAATAACAAAAACAACAACAAAGAAAACCCCAAACAAACCAAAAATGCTCTCTATCCTTGATACTGCATTTCCATTTCTAGTATTTTCATTTTTTTAAACGCTTTCCAAATATCTGCTGAAACTTCCTAATTTTTTCATTTATGTTTTCCACTATTACCACTAGATCTTTTCATATATACATATATCATAATGATTTTAATTTCCTGGTATGATAATATCAACATCTGGGCTATCTCTAATTCTAGTAACTATTTTCTCTCTTAATAATGGCTCATATTTTATTGGTGTTTTAAATGTGCCTTGAATTTTTTATTAAATTGCTAAACGTTGTATACAGAAGAGCAGAAACTGCAGTAAATGATATTTATGCTCACAAAGAAAGCACTCTTCTATCAGACCCAGAGTGTGTAGAAGGCATGGGGGTTTCCAGAAAAATCTAGTCTGTAGTCAAGACGAGTCTGGACTGTGTTGTTGTTTTGATTATGTTCAGTTTACCAGAGTCTTCTAATTATTATTGATTACAGTACAAATCTCTGCCTTATCAAGCCTTGGCATTAGAATGCTTGGGGAGAGTGTTTGAATTCTCTTGCTCTGCCCATGCACTTGTGCTTCCCTATTGCTCTCCCAGCAGTAGATGGACACTCCCTTGTCCTGTGTGTGATACTTTGAAGTGTCTCATAGTTGTTCTACAATATCCTCTGACTACAGTAGGTCTGGGAGGGTTCTCTCTCAGTTCTTTCTCCCCGTCTCTCCTTGAAAGGTATCACTTACCTGGTGTTTCGTTTAAGGTGGAATAAGAGAGGGCTTCTCTCTGTTCTCTTGTACTCCACACAGATGGTGGAAAGCATGGCATACCTGTACCTCAGAAGGGCCTCTGTCAGATCTCCTCCACCGATGGTAGATAGACACTGCCTCCTCCCCAGGGTGGAGAAAGGCCCGAAGTATAAGAGAGTTTCCTTTGGTTCTCCCAATTTGCTCTTTTGCTTAACTCTTTCTTAGTTCTCCATTCCTATATTCAGCCTTGACCACGGGCACTAGATGAAGACTCATGAAAAAAGTGTCAGCAGATGGGTATGGAGATCCGTTTTCTCTGGAGCTCCTGGAGATTTCTAAGCTAACATGCCAGCCCACACTCAGCCCCTAAAAATTTGTTACAATTTCAGCAGTTTTCTTCTAACCCATGTGCAATGGTTTAATGTGTCACCTCAAATTTCATATGCTGAAATCCTAACCCCCAAAGGTGTTGGTGTTAGTAGGCATGGCCTTTGGGAGGAACTTACACCACTGAAAATAGAGCCCTCATGAATGGGATTAGTGACTTATAAAGAGACTCCAGAGACACCCCTAGCCCTTCCACCACTTGAGGACACAATGAGAAAGAGCCAGGGACAAACCAGGAAGAGGTCCCCTCACTCAGCAACGCTAGTTCACTGACCTCAAACTTCTATCCTCCAGGATCAGCAGAAAGAGAGGTTTGTTGTTTCTTAGTTACCCGGCCTGTGGTATCAAAATATACAATGTAGTGATACACAATTTCATATATTATTCACTGCTCATGATGATAAGTATGCTCTTTCTTAATCTCCTTCACCTATTCCACCCCCCCCACCACCTCCCCTCTGATAACAGTCAGTTTGTTCTCTATAGTTGAGTCTGTTTTATGGTTCATTTCTCTCTCTCTCTCTTTTTTCCTTTGTTCATTTGTTTTCTTTCTTAAATTCCACATGAGTGAAATCATCTGTCTTTCTCTGACTGACTTGTTTCACTTAGCATTATATTCTCTAGCTCCATCCCTGTCATTGCAAATGGCAAGATGTCATTCTTTTTATGACTGAATAATATTCCATTTTGTGTATGTACATGTGTATATATACACACATACATATATATATATATACATACATACATATATATATATATATACATACATACATATATGTATATAAAGCCTTGTCTTCATCCATTCATCTATCGATGAACACTTAGGTTGTTTCCATAATTTGGATATCGTAAATAAGGCTACGATAAGCTTAAGGGTATGTATATTCCTTGGAATTAGTGTCTATTCTTTGGGTAAATACCCAGTAGTGCAATTACTAGGTCATAATGTAGTTCAATTTTTAATTTTTTTTGAGGAACTTCCATACTATTTTCCACAGTGGCTCCATCAGTTTGCATTCCCACCAACAGTGCATGAGGGCACCTTTTGCTTCACATCTCCACCAATACTTGTTTCTTGAGTTTTTGATTTTAGTCCCTTTGACAGGTGTGAGATGGTATCTCATTGTGGTTTTGATTTGCCTTTCCCTGATAATTAGTGATGTTGAGAATCTTTCCATTTATCTGTTGGCTATCTGGATATCTTCTTTGGAGAAATGCCTGTTTATGAATTCTGCCCATTTTTAAATTGGATTTTTTTTTTGGTGTTAAGTTGTGTAAGTTCTTTATATGTTTTGGATACTAACCTTTTATTGGGTATGCCATTTGCAAATATCTTCTCCCATTCAGTAGTTTGTCTTTTAGTTTTGTTGGTTGCTTTTTTTTTTTTATTTTACTGTGCAGAAGGTTTTTATTTTGATATGGTCCCAACAGTTTATATTTGCTTTTGTTTACATATCTAGAAAGATGTTATGGCCGATGTCAGAGAATTTACTGCCTGTGCTCTCATTTAGTATTTTTATGGTTTCAGGTCTCACATTTATGTCTTTAATACATTTTGAGTTAATTTTTGGGTACGGTTTAAGAAAGTGGTCCAGCATCATTCGTTTTCATGCCACAGTTCAATTTTCCCAACACCATTTGTTGAAGAGACTGTTTTTTGCCCATTGCATGTTCTGGTCTCATTTGTTGAATATTATTTGGCATATAATTGTGGGTTTATTTCTAGGCTTTCTGTCCTATTCTTTTGATCTATGTGTCTATTTTTGTGCCAGTGCCAGGCTGTTTTGGTTACTACAGCTTTATAATATAACTTGAAGTCCAGAATTGTGATACCTCCAGTTTTGTTTTTCTTTTCCAAGATTGCTTTGGCTATTTGAGGTCTTGTGTGTTTCTATATATATTTTAGGACTGTTTGTTCTAGTTTTGTGAAAAATGCTGTTGGCATTTTGACAGGGATTGCAATAAATGTGTAGATTGCTTTCAGTAGTATAGACGTTTTAACAATAGTTACTCTTCCAACCCATGAGCATGGGCTGTTTTTCCATTTGTGTTGTATTCAATTTCTTTCATCAATGTTGGGTAGTTTTCAGAGTACAAACCTTTCACCTCTTTGGTTAAGTTTATTCCTAGGTACTTTATTATATTTGGGACATTTGTAAGTGGGATTATTTTCTTAATTTCTCTTTGTGCTGTTTCATTATTGGTATATAGAAATGCAACTGATTCCTGTACATTGACTTTGTATCCTGCGACTATACTGAATTCATTTATTAGTTCTAGTAGTTTTTTGTGACATCTTAGGGGTTTTCTATACATAGTAATGACATCTGCAAATAGTGAAAGATTTACTTCTTTCTTCCTGATTTGAATGCCTTTTCTTTTTTATTTTTTTGTTGTTGTCTGATTGCTGTGTTTGTCAGAGATGCAGTAGCACCAAACTGCAGGGCACTTTCCCCGTGTTGTTGCCTGAGAGGCTTTCATGGATGGGCAGGGTCTGCCATCAGACCAGCTGCCTGCCCCCAACCCACTGCTGGGACTGTGGTCTGACTGATGTGTTTATTTATCCTCTGCTAACCCCAGGGCAGGAGTCTCTTTACAGTGGTGCTCACCTCTGCTGGGACCGTTTGCACACTGCCAGGCTTGTGGCCCTGGTTTGAAGCGGCTCCAGCCAAGAGCGTACTGGGGGCAGCAGGACATTCCGCACCCACAGGGTTTCTGTGTTGGTGAAAGGGGACATGCTGCCATCGCCAGACCTGGTTGGCTGGGATGGCATGCAGTTCTAACAAGGTGCACTCTGATCTGCTGTGAAATGAGACCTATGGTCATCGCCACCAGGACCAGCTGAGGGGGATTTGCAAAGCGCGTGTGGGCAGGGCATGAAATTTTAACAAGGTGCTTTCTGGTCCTCTGGCTTGCACAGAACCGAGCCCCCTGATTTGTACAATTCCAGACTTTAAGTCCCACTGGTTGTAAGAACTCACAAAATTTGTCCCCCTTCCCTAGTTTTTCAAAGCCCAGTGTTATGGGGATTCATTTGGTGTGAAAGGCTTTTTCTCTCCTGTCTGTGCCTCTGAGTCCCTCCCACCCACAGACAGCCCCCAGTCTGTTTAACTCCCTCCCCACTGCACCTCTTCTCCCTTATCTTCTTCAATGCGTCCTCTTCTCTACCTTTAGTTGTGAGGTTTTTTTTTTCTGCCAGTCTTCTGGTCATTTTCTGGGTTATTTATGCTGATATGAGTGTTACCTAGTTGTATCTGGAGGACAAGGTGAGCTTAGGATCCTCCTACTCCGCCATCTTCCCAGCCTCCTGACAGCTTTTAAATTACTTTCAAAGTATTTTTGTTTAAGTGCTAATAGAATAAAAAGTTTACAATACACAAGTTAAATTAGTCTTGGAGTGTTTTTGAGTACCTTTGATGTGTCTGAGTTCATTCAAGACACTTCAGACACAGTGGTAAATATATCATTGTTTTTGCCATCATGGAATTTATGCACTAAGGACGGAGGCTATAAATAACTACAGAAATCATGCAAGTATTGCTGTTCTTGATCGTACGCATGTATAGGCATACACAGACATATAAATTCAGTATACATACTCTAAAAAAAGAAGTGTGAGAAGAATGGATTTCTTGCTTTAATCTGGTAATAATAAATGCATCATTAGTGTATGAAAAGATGAATATGAGACCAAACAAATGCAAATATATTGAACTTTCCATCCATCAAAAAATTCAAGTTAAAATATTAAGGTAAGATGTCAATCTATAATAAAATAAAACAAAATAAAAAAGCTCCAACAGAAGAATACAAGGTCTCAGGGAACCTATTGCGGTGTTACAGTTTTGTGTGTAACCTGGAACAATTAGGAAAACAACTTAACAATATATTTTGATAATTACAAAGTATTCATGTTTTTACTTAATAATTCTATTCCTTTAAATATATACCAGAATAATTAGTGGAAAATGATGATGTTTGTGAACAAAAATGTTTATTGTATATTTGTCTCTAATAAAAATAATACGATATTGTTATATTTTATTTTCAATAAAATAGCAAAATGGTAAAATTACTTTTATACCTCCTATCCTACACTGTATTTTAATCCCTTTTGCAAAGGTCAAAACCTTACCATACTTTATCCATCTGTAATCACAGACACTTGAATTAAATGTCTATCCATAACTTCTTTCCATCAGTTATAACCTTCTGCATTTCTCATTCCCCTTTAGAGAGTCATCTGAGTTTCCTCCATGAGGCAATGAATATATTCTCTTCTAAAGAAAAATTTAAAATGAGTGGAGATTTCAGTTAAATACAACATTTAAAATAATTAATGAGGACTATCTTAAATGGTCACAATTTTCAGGGCCCCAGCAGTATGAACTCTGAACCAAAGGATTTTTTTCAGGGTTTATATTATTATGTTTAATGTTTATGATGTCCAACATGCAAAACAACCACAAAGGAAATAAAAAAATCACTCTCATTCACTCACCCAGAAACAAAATTCATTCCAATGTCAGGACATTGGTTGTATCTAAGAATTGATGGCATATAATGGAATGAAAAACTTTGTTTTTTTAAATTTTATTTTATGCCTTGTGTTTTTTCCTCTAAAAATTACAAACAAAGAAAGCTGATTCTATTGTCTGCTAATAAGCTGCTTCAGCAAAAATTCTACTGCTAAGTCTCTATGACATTTGTAGTACTTTAGCAAGATTGAAATAATTATGTTTCTTTTTTTTTTTTTTAAAGATTTATTTTATTTTAATTGAGACAGAGAGAGAGAATGAAAGGGGAGAGGTCAGAGGGAGAAGCAGGCTCCTCTCAGAGCAGGGAGCCCGATGCAGGACTCGATCCCGGGACTCCAGGATCACGACCTGAGCCGAAGGCAGTTGCTCAACCAACTGAGCCACCCAGGCGCCCGAAATAATTATGTTTCTAATGGGATTTGAAAATCATAGCTCTAGTGCTTGTAGCAATGTTTAATGACAATCGGCCATTGTGGACCAAGTGACTTTAAAATTTAAGGTAGAAGATATGAAACAAATTTACCTATGTAAAATCTTTCTATTACTAATGAAACTTTGTGTAATTAAAAAGAAAAGGTAATTCATATTTATCTACAAAAATTTAGCTTTGCTTTGGTGATTTTAGTGTAGCTTCTTAGAAAATTACAATGACTGTTAAACAAACAGGGTAGAAAATTTATGTGAATGCAACGAATGCTTGCTTTTTGTTGTTTTATTTAGTCTGTGGGTATATATTTTGTAGAGACTTTCTGCTACCTGGTGGCTACCACATTTTACTTTCTTTCTAAATGTACTGCTAACATTGATTAAAGAACACTCAGTTTAATTCATCAATGTGGGAAACAGCAGCCTACTGTTTAACAGATCTAAGTCTACTTCCTCTCATTTTAATTTCTCCTTGTACTGAGTGTATTGTATGGATCATTTCTGTAAAAGAATTATCATCCATTCTGAGCACCCCTCTTATAGATGCTTAAGATAATTTTATCCCAGAACTAAAATTATGTTGATATTAATCAAATTTGTATAGATTATTATTAATATTTTGAACATTTTTATGATACTTCCCAAATAAAAAAACCATTAATATACATACTTTTAAAGGGAATAATGATATCCAATTAAGATATTGTGTTAAATAAATGAAATATTGAATTTAAATAACCTAACACTGTATTTGGAGTATAAAAGGCACTCAATAGATGTCACTTCCTTTATTTTTTTTCCTGGGCATTATACAATTACAACCACTTAAAGGAAAGAGAAACAATACATGAAATAAAGAATATGATATAATAGAAATTATAATCTTAGATTTTACTTCATCCACTTTTACAACATTTTTACAAAAGGAATTTATTTTTAATTGTTAGGTTACTATTTATAGAATCCTTATAATATGAATAAATATCTTTTCCTTTGGTTTGTTTATTATGGATTCTTCTATGTTCTATCTTTCCAGAACAAAGCATAAAGCAGAAGAGTTTTGTTTCTTAAATATTTGATAGGAACCTCCAATTAAACTGCCAAGACCTTATATATGTATGTGGGAGGGTGTGTTTTTGTGTAAGCATTGTGTTTGAAATACTAATTAAAACTTATTAACATACAATGAGCTATTCCTGTTTCTTATTTCTTCTTGATTCAGCCCAAGTAAGCTACATGTTTCTAGATATTTCTACCGTTCAGTTCATATAAGTTTCAGACTGGAACTATTATTCCTACATCTGTGAGTTAGAAAGTATCTATATCATAGGTATTTTTAAGAGACTGTTAACTTAGTTCCTGTAAAGAAAGTGAATATAGTAAAGATTCAGAAAATATTCACTCATAATCTTATCAAGGGGTTATTAGAGATGATGACCTTATGACCTCTTTAACCCTCTTATTAAGCAAGTACTGTAGGAGCTTATTCATCGCCGAACAACATGGTACAAATATTAAGTTGAGGTCAAATATGAAGGAAAGCAAAGATAGCAAACATTTATTAACCACATATTTCATGTAAACCGTTTCTTACACTCTATCTCATTTGATTCCTTCAAGATTCTTAAAAATTAACTATTTTAGGGAAGCGGAGATTCTCATTCAAAGTCACATATTCAGTAAGTATTCAGCCCCTATTGGAACCCATATCTGTTGGTTTATGAGTCTACTATTCTTTCTACTCTCCATACACAATTTCTCCCTCTGCATCACCCAAATATTGTACTTGATCTAAAAGACTAGATAATCCCAGGTATGTGATTAGTAAAAATACTATACTGAGAATAATATATTATATAAAAAGTAGAGGACTAGCTTTTTCCTATTAAGAAGTCAAATCAGAAAAACAAATGCTGAGCTGAGTCTAGAAATATTTAGTGAGGAGGAATATATTTGAATGAGCATAAATGGGTAGTGGTTTTGCTTGAAAGGTATGCATTACAATATTATGTATTATGTCACAGATAATGGTTACCAGACCTAGAGCATGGCTTTTGATCCCATTTTTTACTTTCTGTTTCCATACAGAAGACAGGATTCAATAGTGGAAAGAGCAAGGCTGAGTTAGAAGACATGCCTCCTGGTCTTTGTCTCCCACATTTGGTTGGAGTGCACCAGACAAGTCATTTCTGCTCTTTGGATCACTATCTCTTCAACTTTTAATTTAGGGAGTTGAAGGATACAATTTTACTTGAACTGGTGATATCACCAAATCTTCTTATATGTCAATTTCCTTGTCACTGCATCATAATATGCCAACAAACAGGTTGTTTGAGGACCAAAGAAGAGAAGATATATAAAGAAGATAAGAAACTACTGTATCTTTATAAACACAATGGAATGTAAACTCCCTTCCTGACTTTTGAAAGCCAGAGACTATATTCTCCAAAATAATGCTAGCACAGCATAGAAACATAAAAAACAAGCCCTCAGAAACAAAATGGAAACAATTTTAAAATTACCTTACCTTTATGGGCTCCCTATTGTGAGATGGTTTCAGCAAATCTCAAGTCTATCAAGTCAACCTGAGTAGTTAGTAGCCATTGTTTGGAACAGAATCACATTTAAATATAATAGAAATTTAATTTTATGTTTTTAAAATGTTTTGATGTATAAATATATGAGAAATTGAAGGGCTGTCCAGTGATGGGATAATGAAGCCATTTCATCCTAGAAATATCTTTTGGGGGGAAAAAATCTGTGTTAAAGCCTGCTCATTGACTATCAGTGGAATGCTAAGAATAAATATTAATAGGAAGAAATGATTACACCCATGTTTTTTGTTATTGAAAACAAAGGGAGTTTTTTTTAGCCAGACTGATGAGATAAAAAGAGATAAAAACCCACAAATCCCCTTCATGTTCAGTGAACTTAAAAAACTGATAATTGGGGAATATGTCTCTTTTTGTTTCTCCTTTAATTCAAATTTTGGGGGATTTGGGATAGGAAAGGAGTTGGATATCAATGAGCTCTCAATCCATTTTTCTCCTACCTTCCGTTTTTTGACACAGTTTTTACTTGATCTGTGAAATCTCATCAGAAAAATTTCTCAATTCTGTTAATTGATATTATTTGGATTCTTATGCTAGTTTATTTATTGATATGACTTATTTTTCTGCATTTGTGTCTTCTATCTTTTATTAATAAATATTTTATTTTGAAAGAAAATATTTTGAAAGGTTATATAAGCTATTGCTAATCAACTATTGAACCATAATATTTGTATTTGAGTAGGCCTTAATTTTCAAAAATTATCGTTTTTATTTAAATAGTCAAATACATTAAATAAAATATTCCATAGCATTATTTTAATGGAAAAATAGGAGTACAGTTGATACTTGAACAACATGGGGATTAGGGGTGCCAAACATCTCTTACCCAGTTGAAAACCCACGTTACAACTCTTGACTCCCCCAAAACTTAACTACTTATAGCCTACTATTGAATGGAAGTCTTATTGGTAACATAGTCAATTAACACATTTTTAAATGTTATGTGTATTATATACTGTATTCTACAATAAATTTAGCTAGAGAAAAGAGAATGTTATTAAGAAAATCAGAAGGAAAAGAAAATACGTTTCCATATTGCATTGTATTTATCAAAAAATGTCTGTGGGTAAGTGAACCTGTACAGTTCAAACCCATGATGTTCAGGGTCAATTGCAATCTGAATTAAGGAACAAATACAATTTTACACTGTTCTGGAAGGTCTAACCTAGTGACTTCCCTAGTAGAGTATCAAAAAGTTAAGTCTTGGGTACCACAGCATACAAAACCAATGAATCAGAATCTCTGGGGTTATGTTCTCTATATCTCTATTTACTTCAAAGTCACAAGGAAATTTTAACACATTGACAGAGTTTAGACCTCTTATTTTACTGTGTAAAAAATAATTTTTAAAAATATTATAATTTTTAAATAAGGTAATTTGATATTTCATTATCTATAGGAGATACCATATATAGAAGACTGTTTTCCTGGAACATCCAATAAAATAAATTGAGACTCCTTTAGAAATTGTTAGGCCATTTTAAATAGAATGTGTTAAAATGTATGTATTTTGGAAAGTTGATAGTTTTTATATAATCTAGCAAAAGCCTTGAAATCATTGTGGAAGATGTTTTCATTAATAGTAAGATTATTTTTTAAAAAAATAGTAAGATCATTTTTTAAAACAAAAATATAAAGTACATTGTTACACATACAATAAAAATTTATAGAAAGTATAAGAAAGAAATTATAAAAGAAGATATTTTCTAAAGTCTTGCAAAAAAAAATGGGAGTACCATATACTGAAATCACCATGTTGCAACAAGCACACCTAAGCATTAGAGAAAAAACAGATATTAAGACAATATTGACAAATCTTGCTAGTCCAATTTGAAAAAAAATCTGTAATTCAAAAATTACCATAGATAAATTTAAAATGAAAAAAAAACATGGAAATAAGTAGAGTATATCTGATAGATGATGGGGTTTTTATACAGCACTCTTAAAATTACTAATCAGGAGATGAAAACACAACTGGAATGATTAACAAAGCCTGTAATAAGCCATTTACTAAAATAAATACAAATGGCAAATGGACATAGCCATAAATATTCAAACTCACTAAGCAATCAAAAAATGCAATTTTAGCAAGAATGCAAACCAATTTTTTGCCTATTGATTTTGAAAAGAATTTTAAAAATCTAATTCACTAGGTGGAAGGTGAGGAAAAATGAGCACTTTCAATCACTGCTGACAGGCATGTTAATTGCTAGAAACTTACTTCAGTTTAGAAATATTTATCAGAAACTCTGAAAATGTTCATGTAATTTTACTTAGCAATTCTACTTATGGAAATTTGTCTGGAGGGACTAATCATAAATATGTGCAACAATTTGATATAATGGCAAACTGTATATAAGACAAAAAAATTAAAATGAAAGTACTAAATGAATTTAAATGATCTATGAGTATGCACAGGGAAATCCAAAGGAAAATACTATTTTTAAAAAACATACATAAATATAGGTAAACAAAATGAAACAATGCTTGTGTCAATAATAAAGGAAAGACTAAAGGATTAGGGATAATTCAATTACCTAATTCTGTGTTTCACAATTTAAAATTTTTTCAGCTCTTGTTATTAAGAAAATCAAGAAAGTAGATGAATCACATGCCCCTAGGGGAACTAAAAGCTAGTTTCTATTGGAATATATTTTATATTATAATAAGTAAGATTTACTTAATATTTAACAAGGACTAATTTACTCCACTTGACAGCCCTCTAAAATAAAATGATTAAAAGAATTCTATATGTTCACTAGATACAATACATATTAAAATCAATAGTACTTTAAAAAATACCAGATATAATCAACTTGAAAATCTTGTATAGCTACAAGATTCCATTGATAATAGTAACTAAAAATGTAAAGTATCTTGTAGCTAACTAAAGGAATATGTAAGATGTATGGAGACCAACTTAAAACTCTGTCAAATGAAAAAAAAACTCAATGAATGCAAAAAAAAATCAAAACAAGTGCCAAGATAATAGTTTATTAACACTGCATATGGCATGACTTAATATTATAATCATGTCAATTTTTCTCCAAACTATTCTAATTTTTTCTATTATAGAATTTATTTATTTATTTATTTATTATTAATTAATTAATTTAATTTATTTGACAGAGAGAGAGCAAGCACAAGCAGGGGAAGCAGCAGGGGGAAAGGGAGAAGCAGACTCCCTGCTGAGCAGGAAGCTGGATGTGGGGGCTCCATCCCAGGAGCCCTGGGGTCATGACCTGGGCCTAAGGCAGACATTTAACCAACTGAGCCACCTAGGCATCCTAATTTATTGCAATTATAATCAGCTGAGGTTTTTTGTCACTGAAAATTATATATATGTCTTAGTATTATATTTTTTTCTCTAATGCTTAGATATTTATAACACACACATGTTCATATGGAAGATTAGAGGCCCATGAATAAATAAATCAGTTGACAGAATATTAACCACCAGGGAAGTTCACTGAAGCTCTAGAGTCCAGAATTTTTACTGAAGCTTCATTATATAGGCACAAGTGACTGAATCAATGGCCATGTGGCTGAACACAATTTCCAGCCCTCCCCCCTTTCTGGAGGTTGGGATGATATGATATCATATAGCTAAAAATCCCAACCCTCTAGTCCCATGAATAGTCTTTCTGAGGTGGTCAGTCCTCAGTCTCAGTCATCCATCTTGTTTAAGTATTAAGTACACTCCCGGGGACCTGAGTAAGAGACACCCTATCACTCAGGAAATTCCAAGGGATCAGAGATTCCAAGGGTTACAGAGATTCCTCCCAGGAACGGAGGACAAAGTCCACACAATTTCTTCATTGCATACAAATCTTGTCAAGGACATGGGCAAACGGGAAATCTTGCAAACTGATGATTGGGGGTGCACACCAATATTCCTTTTCAGAGACAAATTTAAAGTAATTGAGTTAATTGAATATAGGAAGAAACTATTACTTAGGAACCTTACTCTTAGATATATTAGTTCTTAAAGGAACAAGTGTTAGGTTTTTCCCAACAGTGTTGTTTCAGATGACCGGACTTGAGGCGATTTTCGAGTCCATGTGAGGCAATAGAGAAATAAAATGTGTAAGCAGCAGCTGTAGCAATTACTTAGATGTATTCCCACCACCATGAATTTATATTTAAAACAGGACCACATGAACAAAAAAACCCCATATGAGGTCTACAGAAATTGTATACTTTAAAAACACAATGGCAGCAACAATAATAAGACTGCATATTTGACAAAGACAGCTTAAAATTCAAGAATGTGTGCTAACACTTAGCAAACTCACCCCCACCCCCGTGCTTCAGGCATGGGTGATAAATCATATGGAGATGAATATAAAAGAGAAATTTTAAATGAACTGAGGGTAGTCATTGGTGGACCCAAGGAGAGGCTATGTGAACCGAGAAGTTCACATAGAACTTTGATCTTATGATTAAAAAAAGGAGAGGGCACATTCCTAGCTCCATTCTTTTTAGGCTAAAGGATTGTCTTAATAAGGCAGAAAGTGTGACTTTGGAGGTGAAATCCATTCACTCGTTTAATAAATGTTTATTGAGCACCTACTATGTGCTGACATTCCACCACCTGATGAGAAAAAAACAGAAAGCTCCATCTAAGCCTTTGGGGACCCTGGATTCCCTGGGTACACAGACTCATGCATGAGCCTTTACAGAACAATAAGACCCAAGCAGGAAGCCCATGCAAGGAGCAGGACAAGTGTGTGGGGACTGATGTATTTTCCCTCTGAGACCACACATTATCTGATCACATATGCTCTGTACTTTCCTAGTTGTAAGACTAATTGCACTTTTTTCAATTGCTCATTTTTTTGATTGCTTGAAGATGAGCACCTGGTCTGTCTTGCTCGTTACAGCATCATGAATGCCTTACACAAAGTGTAGGATCTAGCCAGTGCTCCATAAATATTTATAAAACAAGTAAGCACACAAATGGCTCTTAACAATTTCAGAAGTATAATTGTGCTTCTTTAGAACTCATTTTCATGAATTTCAACAGAAGAAGAGCCATGGTTGATGACAGAGAAAAATGCTAACTTACCCAATTTTCAATACACTAGTAAGGGCTATGAAATCACAAGTAATTTTTTGTTGTTTTTGCCCCCTACGTAGGGTGTGACAATTCTCAACTTAACCATTGCAGTTTAATCCTGGTGTTTATTATTACCAAATTGCCGTACCTGGGTATGATATTATCCTGTAATTTATCTTATTTTCTTCATTTAATTAATTTATTTTAATTTGTATTATAGAAATACAGTTGACATGCAATGTTACATCAGTTTCGGGGGGTGCCTGGGTGGTTCAGTTGTTAAGCATCTGCCTTCAGCTCAGGTCATGATCCCAGGGTCCTAGGATTGAACCCTGCATAGGGTTCCCTGCTCAGTGGGAAGCCTGCTTCTCCCTCACCCTCTCCCACTTCCCCTGCTTGTATCCATTCTCTTGGTGTCTCTCTGTCTGCCAAATAAATAAATAAAATCTTTTAAAAAATGTTTTATTAGTTTCAGTTGTACAATACAGTGATTTGAATATCTTCTTTTCTTTGAATGCCCACTTCAAAGAGCATTTTCAATGCCCATTTGCAATCGGGCACCGTGTTAGTTGAAGACCAAGAGATGAGTAAAAAACACACTCCAATCTTAAGGAGCTCACAGTCCATCTAGAGTGACATGTACATGAATTATTCATAATATTCATGTATGCAGAGAGTAGTGCAAGAACACAGAGAAGGAAATGAAATTTGGTATGAAGTAGAATAAGCTAAAGGCAACTCACAGGAAAGATGAATTTTTAGCTATATCTTAAAAGAAAAGCAGCAATTTGCCATCTGAAATATTAAAAAAGGGTATCTAGGAAGTATCAACAACAGATTTAGGGAATAAAATTAAGGAAAAGATCAGTGTATCTCAGAAGCTGGGAGGAATCAGGTGTGACTTAAAACACAGGCTATTCTTTTGGGACAGACTCAAGATGAGTCTGAAAAGCCAGTATGGACCCCGAACCTGGAGAGTAGAGTCCCAGGTTTATTCAGTAGGCAAGGGGAAGTGATCAGTAGGCTGGAAGTTCTTCCATTTATTTCTCTCTAGCATTATAGCTTCCTAAATCGCTTAGTTTCTTGTCTATGAAAAAGCATCATTCAAAATTAAATGTAAAAGAGGCTAAGAGTTCATATATCAGCTAATCTCTTTTCAAACACATATTAGCACTTGGATTTGGCTTATAGATCTAACTCATTCCGGAACACTATTCTGAGGTTCATATTCTTGTGTGGGGTTAAACATCCCAGAGCCACAGTGTTTGCTGAATCAGGAATATAACTAAACTATCAATATCTCAACTTGACAAAATCCATATTTACCCTCTTGTATTCTGCTGCAGACATTAAAATTCTCTGTGGAGAAGGAAATTTGTTGCGCATATATACGGTAGAGTAAATTAAATAAAAAAGAGTAATGTGAGGCTGCAGACTCAAGATAAATGGTGTATAAATCTAGATATTAAATTAAATGTTTCACTGGGCAATGATGAAGTGTTATACATTTGCTCTCTCCTGATGTATAAGAAATTGATTAGCTAAATTTCAAATTCACAAGGTAACTGACTGACACTCATTTTGCATAATTTCTGAAAGAGTGCTTTAAGATACATGACAAAAGTCAACCATGATCTTAACTCAAAAAGTAATTTCTATCTTGCATATTTTACATGTGAGCTGTGAGGATGCAAGAATTATGGGAAAGCAGTAAGAACGTTTCAAATGCAATAACTGCCTAATGATGAGTTACTTATTTTAATTGTCTTGCCTGTACTGTTAACATGAACATTATCAGAAATACGGATATAAGACGCCAGCATTTTCTGGCATCTTGTTATTTTACACGAAAAAATGGTAACCATCGGATGTGCAGTATCTCTCCCTATAAATCTCTTAAGATATTTCCTTGAGTAAGATGCTAACTGTAGTCAGTCCTACAGAGCAATTAACTTGGAGACACTAGTGGAGGGGGTACATAGGGAACGAGGCTCTCCTAGCTCTCCCAGGATCCAGTGATAAAGGTTGGGTGTAAGTAGAGCATTCACTTAATTTCACTAAGGCAGTTTGAGCTCATTTATTTAACTCTTCCTTCCCCCTGCCTCCCTGCCCCTGGGTTCTTCTAAAATGAGTAAAAATATGAAATAAATATGGGGATATATATAATGTTAATAATGAAGAGTTTCAGATATTAAAAAATAGATTCCAAATTCAGGAATTGAGTGTCAATGGTAACCCATTACATAGAATTACAGCACAGATCAAAAGCACTTAGAAAGGAAATTAATGGAGTTCCCCAGGGATCTAGATTCATTGGGAAAAAAAAAAACCACAAAAACAAATTGGAAGCAGCAGAGACTCAGAGTCATGGGAAACTCTGGAGTGGTGAACTGAGGATAAATGGGATAGCTTGAGCGGTTCCTGACTTTATTGCGTCAACAACAAACCAATTTACTGTAATACATGTAGTGATGATTTTAATACAAATGTATAGCTAAGTGAACCCTAAAGATCATGATAGCCAACTCGTAAAGGCTTAAAGAAAGAGGAACAGTTCAACTGACTCAAGCATGGTCAGCAAAGTGGTGGTGTTCTCCCCAGCTGCGTGTCCCTCCCTCTGTGTTCCCTCTGTGTTCTTCATGACCATCTAGAACAAGCACACATTAGTCAAACAAAACCACAGTAAATGTCAGCTGTTCCATTTTCCATTGGGAAAACTGAGTAAAAACATCAAACATCTGATGCTGTTAAGGAGTAAGAGGAGGAATTTTATAAGGATTCAGAGCCAAAGACCCCTTATGAAATTCATTTTAGACTAGGAAACAATAAAATATGAGAAAAACTAATCTGTATGAAGATTAAAGAAGATTTTGCATTTTTAAGGTGAAAATGACAAGAGCCCCAGAGAAAAGTTATAAATGAAGAATGCAGTTAGAAATCTTAAACTTTAAGAATTATAAACAAAGGGAAACTAAGAACATGCTTAGGGAAGTCCCATGGCTCACTTACTCGCATCCTTGCCTCCTTCAGGGTCACCTCACCTGTGCGGCCTCTGGACTTTCTCTCATAGACCTAGAGCAAGGCCCATTCTTTATGGTTCTGTGTTTTGTTCTTTCTCATCACTAGCACTAGATATATTTACCGGTTTACTTGCATTTTGCTTGTCTTCCCCTAAGAAAGACCGAGGTTTTTGTCGGTTTGTTCATTCTTTCCCTCATTATCAGAACCATCCATCACAGGTAGCTGCTGTGCAGAAAATTATCTGGAAGAAAGAGGAATGAGAGCTAGTAAGAAACCCTCTGCCCACGGAGGCATTCCTAACTGAAACCGTGGCATCGGTTAACCTCTCCTTTCAAGAATGAAATAACTTAGTTTTAAGAAGTCTATTTCAAGGAAGACCAGATTGTAAACAACGCCCATTTCTCCTACTCTGGTTCTTTAGGAATTATACTTCCATGCCAAGTGATCTTGAGTGCCCTATGTAAAAATCACCTAAGCTTTACTGAGTTTCGGTGCATAAAGCTCCAAGCTTCATATTCCTCCAATGCATTTAAATTTGTTTTTATCATCTTTACCCTAGTAATCTTTACCCTGGATGCACATCAGAATCATCCATGAAAGTCTGACAAAATTACAAAGGGCCAGGTCCTCTCTACAACGACTGAAGCCAAATTTCTGAGTAGGACCTAGGTCTTTGTAATTTTTTAAAAGTACTCTGGAAATCCAGATATAAGGTTAATATTGAAATGCATTGCTTTACCACTTTCTCTACTTCCCTGGAATAGCTAGTGGTTTTCTGTATTACCTGTGAAAAATAGCTGATCTCTATCCATTCCTTGTATAGATTTTCTCTTATCGGTTTTCTAGCGTGAATTCTTCAAGGCAACAGAGATAGGATTTGGTATACCATAGAGATGTTATTATGTTTATAACACATCTAGCATGTACAGAGTTTCAGTACAAACAACCTCTGACCTTTCTATCTAGCTCAGAGTGATTCCATATGCTCCCATCTATCTGCAAATTACTGGTTATTAAATTCCTCTTTCACACCAGGCAAAATGTTCAGTGCTCTTCACAAGCTTACAAATCGGCTTAAGCCTTTAGTTGAGCTAACATCTCAGGCTATGACCAAATGACTAGTATACGAGGACAGAGAAGATCACATTTCCATGGATACTGAAAGACAAATGGGCACTGTACCAAAGCACAGGAGGCATTGGCTCTCCTTGCCTAGAGGCCAGATCAGGCATGTGGCTCCCAGGTGAGGATTTACTTTGAGTGAGATGGTGAACCCTGCTCCTGCGTGGACCCCTCTTACAGCCAATGAACCCCACTTCCCTGAAATCTAGTGAAGCTGTCATACATAATCACACATTTAAAACTTATCCTCTTTAGGACCCTAGTATACTCTTGAAAATGCAAACATAAAATAACCCTTTAGTTCTTCGTTTTTAATAACAGAACATGCCTGTGGCAAAGTCTCAGACCCGAGACACACAAAGACCCATATCATATGTATCCTTTGGAAGAAGGCAGAGGGTACAGAGGACATTGTGGTACCCTCATTTTACTCCTGATAAGCCTTTCTACTCACCTGGTTAAATTCCACCAGGTAAGCCTCAGAAAGTACAGCCTGCTACATGTCTAATAATATATTTTGCGATTCAGTCCTATGCTGTCTTATATATTTCATTTTTCAAGGATGTATGTGACAATAGGGAAACCCAATAATGCTCCTTGAATCACCCACGGTGCTTGCTAAAAAATGCAAAATCTTGAGCAACAAATTCAGATGAAATAGTTTCTCTAGGGGTAGAGTCTGAATGAGTCTTCATCTCTATGGGTTCTAATACATAGAAATCTGAGCTTCGGTGAACTAAGGAAACAGATAAGTGGAATGTCAGAGCATGTCAGAGAATGTCAGAGTGTAAATAGATAATGAAATGCACTTGAAAACAATGTGTGGTCCATATGCTAAAATCTTTTGTGACGATTACTGATTTATCTATTTCACATTTTATTCACTATCTGATTTATTATATATATATATATCTTAGAAATTATTTTATTAGGTGCAAACAAATTCAGAATTTTTATAACATTCTTCTGTATTGATTGACTCTTTTATCATTTTAAATGTCCCTCTTTATCTCTGGCGATGTCCTTTGCATTATACACTGGTTTACTCTGTGCATTATTTTCATAAAAAATGTTTTCCATTATTTTATTTTCAGTAAATCAATGTCCTTATATTTAAAGTGTGTCTCTTTTAGATTGTTCAAGTTAACTATATATATGTTAATTATACACACACACACACATATATATTGGATATATATATGTGAATATATATATTCAGTCTGACAATGCTTTTTCTTAACTGGAACATTTAATCTATCCACATTGAATGTGATCATCAATATATTGTGTTTAAAATCTGAAATCTAGAACAGATCTTACATACATGCTTCTTTTCTTCTCTTTTCTTGCTTTCTAATTGAGTACTAAGTATAATTATTTACACTTCACTCCTCTATTGAGTTACTAATTTATTAGTTTTTTACTGCTTAGTTCTTTCTCCTGAATTTATTAGAAACTGTAAATTTGTTATTTAATCTTTTTTCCTCTTTAACTATAATATATAAAGTATCAGAGGAAATCTCCTTTTCCCTCTGATGGTTTCCATGCAGAGGACTCTCTTAAGCATACCCATGCCTTTCTATCAACCCTATACTTACTCTTCCCTAGGAAATTGTTGGATACCCTCAGTCTGCCCTAACTGATTGCTATAGTTGGAGGAATAATTTGCCATGCCAGACTCATTTGCCATTGTTTTTCCTGAGAATGAGGTCTTCCCACCAAAACACACCTTCTCCTCTCCTCCTTCAGACTTTTATTTGTCCAGGAGCCTCGCCCCATAAAGGAAGACCAGCCTGAGTCACTGATAAAATCCCTGGGTGAGTCAGTCTGATTAATATTAAGGATCATGTTAAGATTTTGACAAGAAGTCTTAAAACCACCTTGTCTGCCAGCGTATGTCTTATCAGTGATGAAGGCCATATTTTTGCCCCCTCCTCCTTCTTATTTTTTTTTCTTCTTCTTCTTTTTTTATGTCCCAAATTATTTTTTTAAGATTTTATTTATTTATTTGACAGAGAGAGAGATCACAAGTAGGCAGACAGGCAGGCAGAGGGAGAGGGGGAAGCAGGCTCCCTGCTGAGCAGAAAGCCCAACGTAGGGCTCGATCCCAGGACCCTGAGATCATGACCTGAGCGGAAGGCAGAGGCTTTAACCCACTGAGCCACCCAGGCATCCCTGTCCCAAATTATTTTCCATACATGTTGAGAAGACTGGTGATAACATTCTGAGGAGACAGACACCTCCTCAAAGGTGGCATTTATTGTGATCCTTGTATGAAATATTTGGTCCAGATTTCCAAGGAATAGAAAAGGATATAGAAGGCAATGGACACAACTTTGGGATTCTGATGTCTAATAGCAGCATCTTTTTAATACATGTTCAGGAGAGCAGCTCCCTCTGTGCTTGAGTTTCCCTGAGACTGGGATCCTTCTACATGTTACTGTGTCTTGTTAGATTCAGGCATCACTTACAAGGAAAGGAACTGCTTGTTCTGTCCAACTGAAGTCATCAATATAATGGAAACCTCTCGGGCAATTTTTCTAAACAGCTGTTACTCCTACCTAGATGGCTCATTTCAGTCATGTTATTGCTCTATAATACTCCATGGAGACTGCAGCCTTTCTCTTCCCATGTGATTTTGAATATTGAAAAGACAGAACAACTCTTTGTTTGTGAGCACTGAGTTAAGTCAGTACAAACTCTAGAGGGAAAATCCCCAAATTCCGATTGTTAGGGATCCTTATCCTAACACTCGTGCAAATCTCTCGTCCTTCTTTCTTGCGTGATGATACTCCTTCTAGTGCTTTCCTTTACCCTTTCCTTCCTAGACTAGCTCAAGTTAACCATCCACAATACAGAAATATTGAAGAGATCTACTATATCTTATGACATTTTCCAGCTACTATGGAGAGTATGCTGTATTGAACACAGTGTAAAATATATAATATTGACACAAGAGAAACCTATGAATATTGTTTTGAAATCCTTAGAAATGTCTAATTTTACTGTGACTTCTTTCCCTCTGTATACATGTACCTATAAGGAGGAAAAAGGGGTATATATTCAAGGATCCTAGGCTCTATGTCTTTGAACTAAAAAACATTTTAGTGAGCTAAATTATAATAACTTCCAATTAATGCATACTTAAATATGTACTTGTCTTTTACTGTGTAGATGTATGCTTGTACATATATTGGTATCTCAGTGTGTGTCGTGTGTACATACATACACATATAATGTATGTGTGAAATAACAATGAATGTCTGAAATGAAATTTTAAATAAGAAATGGATTTCGTATGTTAGTTATGTGCATGTGTGTAAGAAGGAAGTGACCACTTACATGCACGTATGATAAACAGTGTCATTAGATGGCGGAATGAATCATTTAAAAAATAGAAATTACTTTTCTAGATCCTGAATATATTTTTACAGATACTGAAAATAGATGAAGACAAGTAATTAACAGCACTCTGATAGCTTAAATGTTAGAAACAGATGTTCACATTTAAGGCATCAAATCTAAGTGGTTATCACTGAACCACTGAGGCTTGCAAGCAATGGTATAATGGCTCTCCTTTTCATAGGAGAAATTATTGTAATGCAGATTATTGTGATTGTCTGAAAATATCTCCATGGCTGACAATACTTTTTTTTTCTTTTTCTACTCTCTTTGAAAGTTAAACGGGGACTACATTTAACAAGCACAATTATGTCCTTTCTTATCTACCATGCTGCATTTAAGCATAATTGCTTGCAGAAAGGCTATAGTGGCATCTTCAAGCTCAAATTCCTCATTTCCACCAGCACCAAAGAAAGATAATATATATTATGTTTCCTTAATGTTTCATGAACTATAAGTGAGATTAGTGACAGTTTTGATAAACAAGACTAGGTTTACGGCTAAAAAAAATCAGCATCTAGGAATTTAATCTAAAATTCGAATTTAGGCCTAGTTTGACACTTTTTTTTCTCATGGAAAAATTGAAGCTCCACTCTATTGAAACTTACTTTTAAAAAATAACTTGTTACATCCAATTTTACATTTCAGTTTCCAGTGGGTCAGAGTATCCCTCATGTAAGTGGCCCCAAAATATCTTTCTATTCTTGAAATCATACTTTTCCACCAGTAATCAGCTAAGGCTTTTAAAGATTTGAGGAATTTATTATGGGACAGTTTTGTTTTAGGTATTCAGTCTATAATATGTACACTTGGAAATGCATAAAACAAAAATATATGATGAATTAACCAAAAATTAGTATTTTGAGGTATCATTCTGAATATTTTAATTTATATCTATATGTACACATAGATATTTTTTCAATATTACATATTGAGACTTTCCTATTAATAATTCATTACCAGCTTAATTGTTAAAGCTTTATATTACATTTTTGTGAGTATGGTAAAATTGATTTTCCTTCCTTTGCTGGACAGTTAGTATATTTCTAATTTCTCTTCATTGTAAATTACACTGACTTGATTTTACAGTAAAATTTTCTTTAGCTTTGATTTTTTTTTTCCAGACTGGACTTTTAGCACTGCTATTTGTGGATTAACTACTAAAAACTCTAAAATCTGATGACTTTACACTTAAAAATTATTCCTCAGGAATGTTTTGTACTTTTAGTCTAAATGAGGAAATCAGCAACTTGTTAGGTAGGAAAATACCTCATTCTTATTTAAATTTACATTTCCATTGATCATGATGAGTAACTTGGTCATTTATATTTTTCCTCAGTAATTGTTTCTTTCTTATTCTTTTGATCATCGATTATTTCAAATCACTCTAAGTATTTTTATAAAGGATTTTGGCACTTCTGAGCATTACATCTTTGCAAATATCTTTCACTGGTAGGAGTTTGCCTTTTTATTTTAGCCTAAAATGTATTTTTACAGATATGTGTAGATATTTTCAATTTTTTAGTTTTTCAGTTCCACTGAATTTTTATTGTGATTTTCCACATTGCTTCCCATTATTAAATATTTATAGCTTTTCTAAAAAAGATTTATGTATTTATTTATGTATTTGAGAGAGACAGTGCATGTGGTAGGGAGAGAGACAAGCAGATGCCACACTGAACTCAGAGCCCCACATAGGGCTAGATCCCAAAACCCTGAGATCGTAACCTGAGCCGAAATCATGACCTGAGCCAAAGTCAACAGTTGGAGACAACTGACTGAGCCACCCAGGGCCCCTAAAGATTCATAGCTCTACTATGTTTTACAGAAATAGTTAAAATTTGACACTTCATTCATTAAAAATTTTTAAATTAAGATATATACCTAACTGCCTGATTTTCAGCTTATAAAAATAGGCTTTTCATCATAATAATGAAAATGCTATTACCCTAATTTGACTTTGGAAGCTGTGTATAATACCCCTAAGAATGTGTCTACATAGAATATGCATAGATATTTCTTTAAATGTCACCATTCAGTATGTCCTTCCACAATTTTAACAATCCATATAAATCTGTAAGCACTAATGTTTCCAATTTAATGGTGAGATGCATTTTTGTTTCTTACTCGGTTCACTAGGTTTAAAAATAGATTGCAATTTATAATGTGAAATACAAATGTACCAGACAATTAAGGACCTGATTTTATTTAGGCTATTACAATGGGGTGAATGTTCATTAATGAGAAATATTTCAAAGAGGAGGGTGACCTGAGGACTTCTAAAGGCAGGCAGATAGTGGAGTCATTTGCCAGTCTCATGGAAGTCATGAAGAAAGATGGAAACAGGTGTTAACTTGGAATATGTAAGAGCAAGGTTATTAACAGGTTCCAAAGCCCAAAAAACATGGGGGCATTTCTTAACTGTTGCTGTTTTCGAGGAGCATGGAGCTCAGGTAAGGTCCAACATTGTCAGTTAGTATGTGGTGTCGTATGGATGAAAGACACGTTGAAATATCGGCTGTTGAATTCTGTAGTCATTTGTCTTGGTGATGTGGAGACATAAGCAAACCTGATGTTTAATTACAAACAGATAACTCTGACATTTTCAGAATCAAAAGTTTTATTAATTTTTCCTTTGCAGTCTCAAGAAAGTGTTTTTAAATAGATTACAGCTATTTAGAAAACATTTAAAAATCTTCAAACATTCGAAAATTATTTCTCTTGTACTAGTCAAGGAGATTCCCTAGGGTACTCTAAGCACTCTGTTGCAGTATTCAAGTGAAGAAAGTATGTTCAGAAGGCAGTCTCATTAGTAGGCAAATTGTGAAAGGAGCAACCACCACAGATTTTTTTGTTTGTTTGTTTCTCATGACAATGAAATTGTGCCTGAAAAATAGAGCCAAGTGACTAATTATGGCTGAAATTGGGCAATTACTCCTCAAATTAGCCAAATGCAGGTGTAATTATTATTTTAATAAGACTAATTGCTCAGTGGTAATTTGCTAAGGGGAGCCTGCATTTGGTGAAGACACAAGAACTCTTGCTACTTGACATATCACAAATATAATATGATATTAAAAATAAGAAGTGAAACTAATTTATCTATATCTATCTATCATCTATCTATCTATCTATCTATCTATCTATCTATCTATCTATATGGTGTGTGAGAGAAAGGGAGAGAGAGGAAATGAGGTAAAGGAAAGATCCAGAGAGATCTAACATCAAGCCATCAAATTTTCTATGAAAATGATCAAACAGGGAAAAAATTTTCTAGCACCTGACGTTAACACGTATTGAGCACATATATATGTATTCTGTGTGTGTGTGTGTGTGTGTGTGTGTATATTACATATATGCATTCTATATATATGAGAATCCAAGATTTCCAAAACCAACCACACCTATTGCAAATTATTTTAAATGAAATTATTTTTAAAAGTCACATCAATGGAAAATTACCATTCTACTTTCCCATAACTTCTTAACACTTTTAAGCTGCTGTTATGTCTCACCTGGTCACTGAAATAACTTCCTAAATATTTTCTCTTTGCATATTTTTCCTAGAGAGTGGCTTACATGAGCTTTTAAAACCATACACGCGAGCAGATTATTGTTACCCTTGATACATTCCAACAATATTCTTACCACACTTAGAAAAATTCCAAAGACTTCTCCATGGCTTATTCAGTCCTCAGAGCTGATCTTCAATGAACTCATCTCTACCATACCTATATTACTTCTCTCTCCTACACTCTTTGACTCATTCCTTCTAGTTTTCACTGTTTCTCAATGATGATAAAAAATTTCCTGTCCTGGGACCTACACCAGTCCCTTTGTTTTACAGATAACTTCATGACTCTCCTCTCTTTTATTCAAATGTCACCTCTTCAGACAACACAACTGATGAACTTAGTTAAAATGGAAGCACTTCTACAATACTTTATATCCTTAATCAATAGATTGTTCTTTTTCTTTATAAGACCTAACAGAATCCATGTTATAATCCATATAAGACCAAACAATCCATTTGCTTGTTTATATTTGTATACCTTTGTGAATGAGTGCTTGAAAGAATGAGGACAGAGGTTTCACTGATTTTTCTCATGGCTGTATCCCTAGTTCCTGTAACTGAGTCTGGAACTATGACATTTGCAACAAATCATTATTGAAGAACGAATGAATAAATGAATTAAGGGTGACCCAGGCTGGACTCTTTCAAAGTCCTGAAGTTGGAAAACAGAGCGATAGACTTTGGGGGCAACTGCTTGGCTCAGTTGGTTAAATGTTTTACCTCTTGATTTCAGCTAAGGTCTTGATCTCAGGGTTGTGAGTTCAAGCTCCATGCTGGGCTGCACGCTGGCCGTGGAGTCTGCTTAAAAAAAAAAAAAAAAAAGGAATAGAAAAAGGAAAAGAAAGATAGGCTTTGTGTTGAGCAGAACTACAGTGCCCACATAAGTTGTATGAAGTAAAGTTAAAGAATCCTTTTCAGGGGCGCCTGGGTGTCTCAGTGGGTTAAAGCCTCTGCCTTTGGCTCAGGTCATGATCTCAGGGTCCTGGGTTTGAGCCCTGCATCGGGCTCTCTGCTCAGCAGGGATCCTGCTTCCCCCTCTCTCTCTCCCTGCCTCTCTGCCTACTTGTGATCTCTCTCTGTCAAATAAATAAATAAAATCTTAAAAAAAAAAAAGAATCCTTTTCAGAGTAGCAGAGTTTGTCAAAGAAACACTAGAGTCATACAGTAAAGTGGTAAAAATAGATTTTACTGGGGAACTACAGCAGTAGAGGAAAATAGACCTCAGTATGAAACTAGACTCAATTCCAAATTGAGCAAGGACAAAGATTTTATAGCCAAGAAGGTCTGGGGCAGTGGTTAGAAAATTACTAAGAGGAAACCTCATGCATAAAGAGGATTCTGGCTGAGCTCACCTGACAAGAGTCGCTGAAGGCAGGTCACTGTGATCAGAAAACAAGAAGAGCACATGAGGAATTTAATCAGATCTAGAAGGTGAGCAGGTGGGGATTCTGGCAAAACTGACTCAGCACAGGCTTTGAGGGCTCTTTATCTCTTTCAGAGGAAATTGTATGTGACTGTGCAGGGGCCTTGACTGCCTTTCCCAAAGGTCTACAACCTCTCCTGCTCTGGACTTCTCCTGGTGTGCTGGAGATAAGGAAGATGGGAAAGGGTCATCAGACCAGTTCAAAATCTGGGACATTCTACCAGAAAACCGGCTGCACTCAAGTATTTTTTTTTTTTAAGTTTATTGCTTTTGTTTATATCGAAATCTTTCCTCCCACCCTCCGCCTCTCTGCTTTTTCACCACCTCTTTTTATAAGGCAGCAAGCCAAATGTGCATAAGGTTTTATGGGAACAACGACATCATGTGCTCATTCACTTCTGTGTTGCCTATGGGGGCTTTGGCTTCCAACAGCGAGGTTGGGTAGTTCCTGCAGAGGCTGAATGGCCCACAGAATCTAAAGTCTTTACAATAGGACACCGTACAGAAGAAACTTGCTGACCTCGGCTTTCGGTTAGGCAGCAAGGGGCCTTGGAGCCAAGTCAGCACACAGAAATGATGGCAGCTCCCGTTTACTTAGCACTCACAACATCACAGGCCTGTCCTACGTGTTCCACGTGCATTATTTCCTTCAACTTTGCTATCCACTGCTCTGAGGCAGATAGAACTGTTTTTTGTTTGTTTGTTTGTTTTTAATTTTAGAAATGTTGGAATTGAGTTTTAGAAAGATTGAAAAAACTAGATTAAGGTCTAAGCAGCAGCCATCGGGCCCTGCTGCAGGTTAGAATCCAGCTCTGTCTGTTTAACACTTTTAACATTAACACTTAGGATACTTTCTACTGGGAAATATGGGTGTTCTCTTTAGGTTTTTATTTTAAAATAATTATAGGGGCACGTGGGTGGCTCAGTTGTTTGAGCCTCGGACTCTTGATTTCTGCTCAGGTCAGGATCTCAGGGTCGTGGGAATGAGGCCTGTGACCAGCCCTGGGCTCAGCACAGAGTGAAAGTCTCTCTCCCTTTCTCCCTCTGCTCCTCCTGGTTGTACACACACACACACACACACACACACACACACACAGACTCTAAAATAAATAATTAAACAATACTAATAAAATAAAATAATTACAGATTCACAGGATGTTGCAAATAAATGTACAGGGAAGTCCCATGTACTCTCCCTACATCTCCCCCAATGTCACCCTCAAGTTGAACACTTTCTTCCCTTTAACACGTTTGAGATTTAAAGGCTTTTTTGTTTTGTTTTGTTTGTTTTGTTTTTGTGAGTAAAGTAATAGAAGTTTATTAAGTGAAGATACAGGGAAATCTCTCAAGGGTGAGAGGGGTCCCAACAGCAACTTGCCAGCGAGGGCCTTTAGGGTTGGGCTTTTATAGAAAGCTAAGCAGGGAACTTAAATCCTTATAAAATCTCTATTGATAACACCTTCAATGGCTTACTCCCTTTTTTAAGGTCTGGTTATTCTTTGGTTCTTCCCAGGTGATTATCACGAAGACAAAAACCCCACAGGACCCACCCACAGGGGCAGGGTGGTTAAAGGTGATGAGGTTGAAGAGCTCAGTGAAACAAAAACCAGAAGGAAGGGAGTGTGGATCTGGGTCACGGGGGCCTTCAGGAGGCTGTACTGCAGCACGTTCTTGCCTACCACTATCTCAGTAGGCAAGCCCGGTACCCACAGGCCTGGAGCGCCATGCCAGCATCCATCCTGGCTGTTAAAGGAGTGCTGAATGAGAGTTATTTGTGCCAGGAGCCGTCCATGTCATTCGGTCTACCATTACTTCAGGACTGTGCATACCCGTTGGATGGCATTGCAGGTGTTTTGAAGCCCCTCATAGGTTCAGTTGCACTATGTCAGGTAGACACTAGGGTTTTAATGCCTGATAGTTTCTATGGGAACATTTATTTGTTGTTTTTTTTTTAAATTTTTATTATAGATTCACAGGATGTTGTAAAAATAAGGAAGGCTCATGTAAGCCTCCTCAATGTTAATACTTGATATAACTATACAAATTAACAGTTTCAAAGGCAATAAAACATTATTAGTGTAGTTCATAGTGCTTATTCTGAATTTACCAGTACACAGGCACTCATTTGTGTTCATATGTACAATTTTATTACATGCATAACCTTACCTACCACCACAATCAAGATACTCAATTGTGTATCACTAGAAGCTCACTTGTATTAACCTTTTGTAGCCGCACCTATCCCCTCCTCCTCCATCCCTAACAGTGGGCAACCAAGATCAGTTCCTCTTCTCTATAATTATGTTCTTTTACAAACGTTACCAAAAAATGGAGCTATGCAGCTTATATCGTTTTAAGATTGGCTTCTTTTTTTCTCTTAATATAATTTCCTTGAGGTGTGTCCAAGTTGTTAGGCATATGAATAGTTCATTCCTTACTGGGTAATGAATAATTCATTTTATTATTAAATAGTATGCCATAGTATTTATGGATGTATCATAGTTTGTTTAACGTTCATCTACTGAAGGACATTTGGGTAGTTTCTGATTTATGGCTTTAAAAAAAACTTTTTAAAAAGATTTTATTTACTTATTAGAGACGGAGAGAGAGTGGGAGAGAGAGCACAAGCAGGGGGAGCTGCAGGCAGAGGGAGAGGAGGAAGATGGCTCCCTGCTGAGTATGAAGCTCAATGCGGGGCTCCATTCTAGGCCCTGAGATCATGACCTGAAGGGAAGACAGTCGCTGAATCAACTGAGACACCCAGGTGTCCCTCAATTTATGGCTTTGATGAGTAAAGCTGCTATGAACATTTGCGTATATGTCATTGGTGAAACTTAGTCTTGATTTCTCTGCCGCAAATGCCCAAGAGTGCAAATGCTGGGTTGCATGGTAAGCCCATTTTCAGCTTTAGAAGGAACTACAATTTTACAGAGTGACTGCTCCATTTTACATTCCCAACAGCAATGTGTGAAAGATTCACTTTCTCCAAATCCTCACCAGCATTTGTTGTCACTATGTTTCATTTTTTCCATTTTGACAGACTTGTGATAGCTCACTGTGGTATTAATTTGCAATTCCTTAATTGCTTAGGAAGTTGGTTCATCTTTTTATGTGTTTATTTACCACATATATTTCCTTTTCAGTACATTGTATGTGTTTTTTGTCCAACTGCTTTTCTTTTCTTTTCTTTTTTATTATGTTAGTCACCATACAGAACTCCATTAGTTTTTTTGTTTTTTGTTTTTTTAACATATAATGTATTATTTGCTTCAGGGGTAAAAGTCTGCAAATCATCAGTCTTACACAATTCACAGCACTCACCATAGCACATACCCTCCCCAATGTCCATCACCCAGCCACCCCATCCATCCCATCACCTTCCCCTCTAGCAACCCTCAGTTTTTTCCTGAAAGTAAGAGTCTCTTAAGGTTTATCTCCCTCCCCAGTCCCATCTTGTTTCATTTTTTCCTTCCCTTCCCCCGACGAACCCTGGCCTTGCCTCTCAAATTCCTCATATCAGAAAGATCATATGATAATTGTCTTCCTCTGATTGATTTATTTCACTTAGCATAATAACCTCTAGGTCCATCCACGTTGTTGCAAATGCCAAGATTTCGGTTTTTGACGGCTGCATAGTGTTCCATTGTATTTAAATACCACATCTTCTTTATCTATTCATCCGTTGATGGACATCTAGGTTCTTTCTGTAGTTTGGCTATTGTGGACATTGCTGCTATAAACATTCTGGTGCACGTGCCCCTTCAGATCACTACACTTGTGTCTTTAGGGTAAATACCCAGTAATGTGCTAGATTTAGGATATATTTTGATCTGTTAGAAGAAACTATCCCAAAATTTTAAAGAAAGAAAAAACCTATATGTATACAAAAAATAAGGTTAAATACCTTATTTAGGGATAAAATATTCCTTAGGTCCCTTAGGGATAGAATAATCCCTAATAGAATATTACTATAACAATGAAAATTTTAAAAGATTTTTTAAAAATGGTATTGATAAAATAGTTAAAAAAGGTTAATATAGGAAAGAGGAAAAATTTAAAAAAAAGAATATGAAAACCATAAAATTTAAGAAATTTAACTTTGAAAGACTAAAGAATCACGGGAAAAAAGCCATGAATTCTATAGGCTACCTTCCCCTGGCTTGGGAGTTCCCCAGTTCTCATTGATTGGTGAATTTGGTCTTGGCTGGATGTTCTTGCTGATCTTCTGGGGGAGAGATCTGTTTTAGTGCTTCTCAAATGTCTTTGCCCAAGGCGGAATTGCACCACCCTTGTTAGCAGCTGGGCTAAGTAATCTGCCCGGTTTTGCTCTCTGAAGCTTTTTTTCCCTTAAAGCTTTCCGTACCGCTTCAGAGGACGAGAATAAAGATGGCGGCCTCCTAATCTCCGGCCCTGGAGGAGCTAAGAGCTTGGGACTCCACTCCTCAGTGTGCCCTCAGAGAAAAGCAGTCAATCCCTCCTGTCTCCCTGGTCTCGGCTGTGCTCCGAGCTCACCTGGCCTGTGACCGAGCATTTCTATCTCTGGTGCACGGCCCCATTTGGAGTTTCCAAACCCAGCTGATTCCTGCAGTGCAGTCCCATGCCACTCCTCCCTGGAGAGGAAGGAATTCAGTATCTCGGATCTTCCACTTGTGAGGTCCCTGGCCGAAGAGAAGTGGCCCAACAGATCCTCAGAGCATGGTTTAAGGTAAGCCTGAACTGAGAGCCCCTCCTCGGCTCCGTCTCTGCAGTGGCTTCCCCACTCTGATACCTGGGAGCTCTGCCGCACTCAGACACCCCTGGTCTTTTTGTGACCCTGAGGTCCTGAAACCACACTGCCCCGTGGGGCTCCACCCCCTATTTAGTCTCTGGAGCAACATCCCTCTGTGGAGCCGACTTCTAAAAATTCTGATTTTGTACTCAGCTGCTCTACCCCTTGCCGGCCCCTCCCCTTATGGTCTATCTTCCTATGTATCACCTCGGATTCACTTATCTGCACGTCCTACCTTCCAGAGAGTGGTTGCTTTTCTGTTCCTAGAATTGCTGCTCTTCTCTTCAATCTCCTGTTGAGTTTGTAGGTGTTCAGAATGGTTTGATAACTATCTAGTTGAACTCCTGGGACCCAATGATATTTAGGTATCCTATTCCTCTGCCATCTTGCTCCTCCCTCAGAACTCCATTAGCTTTTGATGTAGTGTTCCATGATTCATTATTTGCATATAACACCCAGTGCTCATTGCAATATGTGCTCTACCTTAATACCCATCATGTGGCTAAGCCCTCCCCCCACCTCCTTCCCTCTGAAACCCTCAGTTTGTTTCCCTGCGGCCATAGTCTCTCATGGTTCATCTCCCCCTCCAATTTTCCCCCCTTCAGTTTTCCCTTCCTTCTCCTAATGTCCTCCATGCTATTCCTTATGTTCTACATATGAGTGAAACCATATGATAATTGTCTTTCTCTGCTTGACTTATTTCATTTAACATAATCCTCTCCAGTTCCATCTATATCGGTGCAAATGGTGGTATTCATCCTTTCTGATGGTTGAGTAATATTCCATTATATATATGAACCACAAATTCTTTATCCATTAGAATGGCAAAAATTAACAAGGCAGAAAACAACAAATGTGGGAGAGGATGTGGAGGAAGGGGAACCCTACTACACTGTTGATGGGAATGCAAGCTAGTGCAGCCACTTTGGAAAACAGTATGGAGTTCCCTCAAAAAGTTAAAAATAGAGCTACCCTATGACCCAGCAATTGTACTACTGGGTATTTACCCCAAAGATACAGAGGTAGTGAAAAAAGGGGCACATGTACCACAATGTTCATAGCAGCAATGTCCACAATAGCCCATTTTCTAATTGGCTTTTTTTGTTTTGTTTTATTGCTGAGTTTTAAGAGTTCTTTATGTATTCTAGATACAGTTTGTCCACTGTGATTTGAAAATATTTTCTCCAGTATAAAGCTTGTCTTTTCATCTTCTTAATGTCTTAACAAGAAGTCTTTCTTAACAAATCTTTCTCAAATTTATGAGATTTTTAAAATTTTGATGAGATCCAATCTGTTTTTCCACTTATAGGTCTTGCTTTTGCTGTCAAACCTAGGAATTATTTGTAAAGCTCTATGTCCTAAAAATTTTCTACTCCATTCTTTCTCTAGAAGTTTTATAGTCTTCTGTTTTGCGTTTGGTCTATGATCTATTTTGAGCTAGTTTTTGTATAAGGTATGAGACTTAAGTGGATCATGTTTACTGAGGTATGTACAATAGCTTCAGCACCATTTTTTGAAATTAATATCTTTTTTTTTCTACTTTTGGGCTTTTATCTTCCTAATGTTAATTTTGGAATAAGCTTACTTATGTCTACAAGAAGACCTTTTGTCTATGTTCACAGACTGAGATTTCATAAGAAATTGTGCGAAACTCCTAAGTTAATTTAGCATTGACATCTTTACCTTGTTGTGTCTTTCAACCCATGAACATGATATGTCTCTCCAAATATGTAAGTCTTTGATTTCTTTTATGAGAATTTTATAATTTTCATCATACAGAACCTATATATGTGTTGCTAGACTTATTTATAATACATAGTTTTTTTGGAAAAACTATAAATTGTATTATAATTTTGATTTGTTTCCACTTGCTCATTGTTAGTATCTAAAAATATAATTGATTTGTATGTGTCAATCTTATGTCCTGGGACCTTACTGAATTAATTTCTGAAGTCAAGGTGATTTTCTCTTTTGTAAATTCCTTGGGATTTTCTATACCCGTAGACAATCATATTGTCTGTAAAGAAAGACCATTTTATTTCTTTCAAAACTGATTCATTTTTTGGTCTTATTATAGTGTCTAGAATTTCCAGTAATATGTCAATTAAGAGAAATGAGAAAGTCTCTTTGTCCCTGATCTCAGAGAAATCCACTCAGTCTTCCACCATCAAGTATGATGTCAGCTATAGGTTTTCTTGTGTATGATCTTTATGAAGCTAAGTTCCTCTCTATTCCAGTGTAAGAAAATTTTTTAAATCATAAGTGAGTAATGAACTTTGTGGTGTGTCTTCTTGGTTTCAATTTTTCAATTAATATGATCATATGATTTTTCTACTTTGACCTGTTGTAGTGGTGGATCGAATAATTTATTTATTTATTTATTTATTTATAAAGATTTTGTTTATTTATTAGGAAAGAGAGAGAGTGAGAGAGAGCATGAGAAGGGAGAAGGTCAGAGTGAGAAGCGGACTCCCCATGGAGCTGGGAGCCCAATGTGGGACTCGATCTCGGGGCTCCAGGATCATGACCTGAGCCGTAGGCAGTTGCTTAACCAACTGAGCCACCCAGGCACCCGAATAATTTATTTTTAAATAAAGAAGCAATATTACATATCTGGAATAAATGGTTCAATATGGTTATGGTACATTGATTGTTTTATATATTGTTGAATTCAATTTACTAAAATTTTGTTAAGGCTTTTTTGGTATCTAAATTCATGAGGGATATTGTTTGTTTCTTATATTGACTTTGCCTAGTTTTGGAAGTATGGTAGTGCTGGCTTCATAAAATGAGTTGAGAAGTGTTCTCTCTTCTGTGCTCTAGAAAAGATTGTGTAAAATTTGTGTCAATTTCTTTAAGTGCTTTATAAAATTATCCACTAAAACCATCAGGGCCTGGAGATTCCCTCTTCTAAAGCTTTTAATTTACAAATTCAATTTATTTAATGGCTATAAGACTAATACTATATCTTCCTGGATAATTTTTGGATTTTGTTTTTTAAGGAATTCAATACTATATCTTCCTGGATAATTTTTGGATTTTGTTTTTTAAGGAATTCAACACTTTTTGAATTGAATTGAGTTAAAAAATGTTACTGAATTTTAAAATGTCATTTTGTATGTAGTATTCCTTTATGAACCTTTTAATTATTGCGGATTCGTTTTGCTATTTGCTGATATTCCTTACATTAGAAAACAGTGTCTTCTATCTTTTTAAATCTTTGTTATTCTTTCTAGATTTTATGAGGAGCTCTGTCTGATGCTTGCAGGAAGTTAATGTGTGGTCAGATCACCTGAATGAAGCCTTAAGTTAAGGTTCAGTTTTAGTTTTCAGTGAGGACTAGTCAGGATAGTTCTTTCAATATCATTTCTGGAGGTTAGATATATGGATAGATGGATGATGAATATCTGATATAGACATTTGATATGCTGGTAGCTTAGATGGGGTCATTATTTTGCTTTGAAGTCCTCCATAGTGTTTGAATGGTTGTATAATAAACACATCTTAGTTTTACAGCAGTAATGGGATAATGTTTCTTAAAAATAATAGAGATTTTTATTACCTTGACATGATATATAATCAGAAATTTTAAAATTGAATGTTCTAAAATAAGGGCTTTGAAAATGTTGATTGCATTTTATTTTTGAAGCTGGCATAGACTTTTCAATTTCAAAAAATTGCTGACTAACTTTTGAGACCGATTAGCAATCAGGCAGTATGTAATTTGGAAGCGAAATCCTGTTGTATTAAATTCTGATCCTTTTTAGTAAGATGCTTTTAGATGAGCTCAATTGTACACTGCCAAAAAGGTCAGTGTTTATTATGTAAGAGAAATATGTAATGTGGTTTCAGAAAACCCAAAAGACTAACTTGACTAAGATTCTGTTTCCCAGTCAGCACCCTAAAGGTTAGAGTCCCTTAGAAGACGTATACTTTTTTCATCAGGTGAGATGACTTCAGGCAAAGCATGCATCAATGTTGCAGATTGCATTATAAGTTATCTGGATGACATGATCAGCATTATCAAACACAAAAACTTAAGGCCTGTTGGTTACTGCAGGGGGCACCACCATGCTTACAACTGCCCCCATCTTTTGGTCTTCAATAATAGATATTTGCCTTAAGATCTCTGTTCTTTAAAAAACTCTAAAAGGTTAAGAGAATGTATATGCTGTCAGTCTTTCAAGACTTTCAAAGGGACTTTTTTCACTGGACTCTCTCTCATAATTTTAGAGGATGTTGTGACCTAAATTTTCCAATCATGCAGACACTTCCTATCTTTTGTCAAGAATTCTAGTTACCCCAGTTAGTTGTACCACCCCAGCCTTGGTGATGAAAGAACATTTACATTTTTTATTTTTTCAGGTAACATATATTAACATTGTCTTTTTTTCTTTTTTGGATGTCTATTTACAATTCTATCAGTTTAGCACATTTATAGATTTGTGTAAGTACCATTATAATTACAATAGAACTCTTCCATCACCCAAAATAACCTCTCTTGTGAGAATTCTTTGAAGCCACAACTTCCCTAATCCTTAACCTCTGGCAAAACACTGATCTCTTTTCTATCACTACATTTTGCCTTTTTGAAAATATCATACAAATAGAAGCACAGTATGTAAGCTTTTGAGCATGGCTTCTTATACAAAATGCATTTGAGGTTCATCCAGTTGATTAAGTATATTAATATTACATTCTTGTTTATTGCCAAATAGTATTCCATTGTATGGCTATACCAAATTTGATTATCCATTAGCTCATTAAAGGACATTTGGGTGGTTTACAGTTTTTGACAACTATGAATACTTATCAGAAATATTAGGTAAACTTGAGGATTATTTCTTGAAAAAATAATTGTGAGTTTGATTAATGGCATATAGTACTGATGGTAGGAAATAGGTAAGAAGCCTACTGAGTTTCTTTAGGGGACTTCAATGCTGAAGAATCTAAGGCCCTTATCTAGCAAGCTTCTGATTTATATGGTGAGCATCAGAAAAGAAGTAATCTGGGAAGACTGGGAAGTGTCAAAGGAAGACATTACCCAGCAATGGCATTTTAACTGTGGCTGGGGAGGATGATGGACAAGCAAGTGTCTTCCAAAAGTCAGAGCCTGGAATCTTAAAGAATAATGGACAGGAAAGAAAAAGTCAAGGTCTAATCAAAGAACTTCTCCCTCCTTGTTCCTGTTCTGTAGAACAATCACCGATCTATATTTCCCACCCTTCTTTCCAAATGGAAGATTTATTATGTCTAAGCTGTCTCTGTTCTACCACTGTATATTGGTTGGGGAGAGTGGATAGAGTAAACAATATCTTTTGAATTCAAAGGCCACTGGACCATGAATATACTTCCATACCTAATGCAGAATAATGTGTACCACCTAGAAAACCAAGAACTGAGCTGGATGCAGTTGGTAATGAAACTTTTGATTATCTACTTAATAAAAAGAGTATGTTCAATCCGCAAGGGGAAAAAAAGGTGAAACTGGTATTTGGTGATCAGAATATCAGATTGTGGGAAAAAAAGCACTATTTTTGTCAAACTTTATTTTCCTCTTCAGTAAATAGGAAAACCACAATCCCAAGATTTCCTGGAGGATTAACAGGCCTACATGACTAAATTCTATTTGATTGAATGAAGGTATCATTATTGATGCACATCAGTTCTGAACTTGGCCTTTAACATTTCCCATATGACCTTCCACAATTTCTTTCTTGCATAATCTGTGACTGGTAGGGTGGAGATGATAAAACATAGCATATATATCTTATAGTATAAGGCTAACTTTAATAATTTAAAAATCCATAAAATTTTTAAAAGTCATGGCAAAAAAATTCCATTAACAGAATGAAAGACAATTCACAAAAATGGTCTCCAAAGGACTAATATTCTTAATATAGTAAAAATATCCTTAATATTGAGAAATAAAATTCCAAATACCCAGTAGAAAAAGGGGGAAAAAAAGACATGATCAGAAAATTCCCCAAAAAAGTCTGAAAGGATTCTTTAGAAATGCCCAATCTCTCATAGTTATAAATGTGCAAATTAAGCCCTGATACCACACTTCATGTATCAGATTGACAAAAACTATTTAAATGTATAGGATCATGTTCTGCTGCCAAACTTGTGAGGAAGAAAGCACATTTATTAAATCCTGGTGGGAATGTGAACTTCTATAGCCCTTCTGGTAGGGAGTTTTGAAATACTTAACAAAAGTACATATGTTTCTTCCTTTTGATCTTTCAATCCCATTTCTGAGAATTTGCTCTGGGGCTAAACCTCCAATAATAAAAAATATATATGCAAAATTGTTGACTACAACATTGTTTGTAATTGCAAAACAATGGCAGCAACCTAAATGTCTACACGTTGCATAATGGTTTAATAAAATATGGTTAGTATAAACATTAGAGTATTATGCAGCTTTTTTAAAAATGAGGGAAGGAAAAAAATAAATAAAAAATAAAAATGAGGGAAAGGTATCTGGGTGGCTCAGTCGTTGTTAAGTGCCAACTCTTGGTATATGCTCAGGTCATGATCTGAGGGTCATGAGATTGAGCCTCAACCCAGAATCCATGCTCATAGAGTCAACTTGAGGGTCTTTCCATCTTCCTCTGCCCCTCCACCTGCTCTCTCACTCTCAAATAAATAAATAAAATCTTTAAAAAAAAAATGAGGAAGCTCTCTTTGAACTAATATGCAATGATATCCAGTGGTTTCTAGGATCTAATGATGACTTAGCCAACAGTAAGAAAGAAGGTGAGGGTCTTAGTCATACACAAAACTAAATTAATTCTTCCAAGAACTGGAATGGATTTGGAAGTGGATTCTTCTGTGACCAGGCCTCCAGATGAGAATGCAACCTGGTCAACAGCTTGATTGCAGCCTTATGAAACCCTATGTAGGGAAGCCAGCTAATCAGTGACAGTTCTCCTGACGTTTGGAAAACTGTGAGATAATAATGTGAGTTGTTCAAACCACTAAATTTATGGTAATTTGTCTTACAGTACTATAGAACCAATTCAGTGATACAAGGTAGTAAAAGTGAATGAACAAATGAATGAATGGAGAAGAGAGAGCTTTTCCTTATATTGGAATTCTAGACAAGGGATGTGGAAGGAATGAAGAAAACTTAAAAAAAATGATTAGGCAAATGTCACAGGAATAATTATTTCAGGCAAAGTAAGGAAATGCTAAAATTAGTGGGCAAAAATAATGATGGGAAACAGTATTTACGCAGTCTCAAAGAATCTCTCCACAAGACACTGTAACAACACAAATCCAGTAGGACAGGCCAGAACACTGTAACAACACAATAGAGGGCATCACCTTAACCAAGTAATAAATGTTCACACCCACAGTATGACACCTGTGGATATCACGTACACCCTGGTATGTTGCACGGAGGAGGAAAACCGTCACTTTGGTCTTAATATTGCCCCAAATGAATAACTTTGCTGTATTTACACAAAAACTTCAGACAAATAGAAACTGAAAGACAGCCTACAAATAACTTTGAAATTATTAAGGTCCCGAAGGGCAAAGAAAGAGGAACTGCCATTGACTGAGGGAGATTAGAGAGCTCTGACAACAAGTGCATTGTGCTATGCCAAATTGGATCCTGAATAAGAAAAGGGAAGTTATAGTGGGAGAATTAGCAAATTTTGAATAAGGTCTGTGATTGTAGCATTATATCAATATTGTAAGAATTTTCTAATATTGGTGATTGTACTACAATTTTGTCAGACATTAACATCAGTGGATAAAGAATGGGTACACCTGAACATTTTCGCATCTTTTCTGTAAATGCAAAATTTGAAAATAAAATGTAAAAAGCAAGATAGAACATGTCATAATCTTAATAACACCAAGAATCTAGAATTAGTTGAAGCACGCACAAAAGAGGAATTTGAAGCAGAGATGACTGATGTATTCATGAGAAAAAGAGGAAATCATAACCATAGAAGAACATATTGCTCTGAAAGTAGAAAATAATATGCATTGCCTTATAAAGGAAAATATGACTGTTACATATTTTAAAACATCCTATATGATAAATATTATGGACTCAGTTGAAGAGGAAATTATACAGCTGAAAATGTATTACAGAGTCTTACTAATTCCTAAGCCAGATGAATGAAAGTGATTTAATGCTAGAAAAATGATGATCTTTTAGAGCTCCAAAGATAAAAGGGAAAGTTCTAAAGTCTCTAAAATAGAAAAAATTACAATCTATGATGAAATTGAAATCACATTGGCATCAGACCTCTTGGCAGCAATATTTAGAAAACTAGAAGAAATTTTAGGAGATACTGAAACATACAAAGTTCTAAAGTAAAAATCTTAATAAAAGTTCTAAAGAAAAATCATTTTTGGATCTGGCATTTTACATAACTAAGCTAGCATTCAAATTAGAGATCAAAATAAAGATATTTTAGGACACTTAAATGCTCTTTTTACATCTAGAAACCTTCTCTGTTATGTTTAGTCAAAAAAAAACTGCTTGTGAAATAAAAAGTATCCAGAAATACAAATATTTGAGACACAAAATCAGTAGTGAGAAAAAAAACCACTGATTTTAGTTGACTGAATAATTTTTGACAAAGCATCTAGGAAGAAAATATAATTATTTCATCATGAAATAGTAAAGCAAACAGAGAGCAAAATTACAATGTTAGAAATAAGTTAAAATATACCATTAATCATAATAACATCCAAAGAAACAGATTTAGTGGAACCCACAGAAGATTTACAAAAGCAATGATTAATATCCTCTTGAGAATGAGAAAAGATATTAGTTTACAGATGAGTAGTGTGCAAGAAGAGGTAAATTAAAATATAGTGAAGGTTTTTGTTTGTTTTCTGTTTTGGTAGATGGCATAGATCCTTACTGACTCTGTATGTGGAAAACTATAAGCAGAAATTATATGTGTTAAAATTATGTGTAAGTTACCAGAATACTGGAAATGACTATGATATACTGATCTATTACTGCAAATATTTATTTAAATATTTATCATTTTTTAATACATATATAATTTTTCAATATGTAAAATAATATATAAGAAAACTTTACAAAGAAAAGCTGATGAACCCACAAAAGCAGGATGATATTATAATGTCTAATTCCCATTCAAGGCAGCAGGCTATCGTGATTGACGATAACTCAAAATGGCTTCTGGAAGCACACAGCTAAGAGGGTCTCACTTTCAGACTTGGGACTTTCTTCTAAGCATCAGCCTTTCAGGCAGAGTATATAAGGCATGGTGGATACATAAACTTTTGGACTAACTGACTTTTAGATTCATTTAGATTTACCCTGACTAATGTTATAGGAGATTGAACAATACCATACCATCTGAGTTCCTTGAATATGCATTCTCTTTTATTTATAAACTCAAGACCACAGTTGTAGGATTTCACTTGTGGTTTTTGTTCATTTGTATATTGCCTCAGAATTTTTTGAAATAATGAAAAACTTGCCTAAAAATTCCAGTATAAAGAACTTTTTTTCTGAACTATTTGAGTGGATGTTAATGACCTGACGTCCCATCATCTTCAAATCCTTTACTGTATATTTTTCACAAATGAGAACATTCTTCTACATAAACTAAATAAGTCACTGATACCAGGAGATTAACAGAACACATGTACCACCATTTGTGTTCTGATGACACACCAGTCCAGAAACTTCATGCGCACACTCTACTTCTTTGGGCTTTGACACAGCACTCCATCAGTTCCCATGTCCTTTTGCTGCTCACTCTCTGTTACCTCATTATAGACTGCCTGCCGTGGGCATACTTCTTACTCTGATCAAGTTCTGACATCCTGCTCTGGTCCATTGTACACCCCTAAACTCAGCTATAGATACCTGACTTGTTCTCTCCCCCCGAATGGATTTGGGACTGAATTGTTTAGAATGTAAAAATGGAAAAACTCTCATTTGATTTTTTTTTTTTTTTAAGATTTTATTTATTTGACAGAGAGAGACAGTGAGATAGGGAATACAATCAAGGGGAGCGGGAGAGGGAGAAGCAGGCTGCCTGCTGAGCAAGGAGCCCGATGCAGGGCTGGATCCCAGGACCCTGGGGTCATAACCTGAGCTGAAGGCAGATGCTTAATGACTGAGCCATGCAGGCACCCTCATTTGATTTTTTAAATTTAAAATTGTATTGAGATAATTTATTGAGATTCATGTGCAGGTAGAACTAGTATCCAGAAATCCCAGTCTACCTTTTACCCAGTTACCCCAGGTGGAGCAGTTTGTAGAACTATAGTGCAACATTACAAACACAATACTGACATTGATATAATTAACTAATCTTACTCAGTTTTCCAGTTTTGCATTACTTATCGTGTGTGTGTCTGTGAGTGTATTTAGCTCTATACAATTTTGTCACTTGTGTAGTTTTATTTGTCAGCTGTGTAGTTTATTCACTACCACAGTCAAGATACCATACAATTCCATCCCCACAAGGATCTCTGGTGTTACCCTTTTATAAGTCAGCCCAACTTCCTCCTGTTCTCCTTCCCACATCATCCCCAACCCAGGGTAATCACTATTTTTCCTTTGTTTCTAAAATTTTTTCATATAAAAAAAGTCATATAAATTATATCATGCAATGATTGATATTCTGTAGTTCATCTGGAAAGACACAGGCCCTTAAATCCATTAAGCAATCTTGAAAAAGTAGAATAAAGTAAAAGAAATCACTCTATTTAATACCAAGGCACACTATATAGCTGCAGTAATCAAGGCAGTATGTCGTTTGCAGAGAGATTAGCACAGATCAGTAGGACTGGACAGAACATAAAAGACTTAATAAACATCAAATTTCCATACCTTATTAAAAATTCACTCAAAATTAACATAGAACTAAATATAAAATGTAAGCAATAAAACTTTTAGGAAAAAAATTTAAGAAAAATTTTAAGATCACACACTCATGCAAAAAGTTCTGAGACTTGACCAAAAGCAAGATCCAAAAAATAATAATATTTTTTTTATTAACTGGACATCAGCAAAATTAAACATCTTTGCTCTACAAATGATGCTGCTCAAAGGATGAAAAGAGAAATTATAGACTGGAAGAAAATATTTATGAACCATATTTTTAAAAGTACTATACTGTCTAGTTAATATATAAAGAATTCTCAAGACTCAGCAATAAAAAAAAAAAAAAAACCTTAGGAAAAAAATACATGACCTGAGTAAGAAATGAGCAAAGGACTTCAAAAGATATTTCTCCAAAGATATACAAATGGCTAAGAAACATGAAAAGATGCTTAACATCACTGATCACCAGTGAATTGCACATCAAAAACACAATAAGATGTCATTTCATACCCATTGGGATGGCTATCAGAAGAAGAGCCAAGTATTGGTGTGAATGCAGAGAAATAAAACCTTTGTACGCTGTTGGTGGAATTATAAGGTGGTGCAACCACAATGAAAGGCAGGATGGCAGTTCCTCAAAAAATTGAAAATAGGACTAACATATAATCCAGTAGTCCCACTTCTGGTTATATATCTGCTGTGTATAAATAATTGAAAGCAGGATCTGGAAGATATATTTGCATAACCATGTTCACAGAAGTACTACTCATAATGGCCAAGAGGTAGAAGCAGCCCAAATGTCTATCTAAGGATGACTGGATAAACTAAATGCATTATATTCATACAGTGGAATACTGTTCAGCCTTAAAAAGGAAGGAAAACCTGTCACATGCTACAACATAAATGAACCTTGAGGATAATATTAAATAAGACAACACAGAAAGGCCAACACAGTATGAGGTACCTAAAGTAGTGGATTCATAGAAACAGAAAGTAAAGTGGTAGTAATGGGGAGAAGGAGAGGGAAAATGAGTGTTCAAATGTGTGTAAGCTTTAGTTCTATAAGATGAAAAAAATTTGGAGATCTGTTGAAAATCAATGTGAACATATTTAATATTACAGAACTCTGTACTTAAAAGGGTTAAGATGGCAAATTGTATGTTGTGTGTCTGTCACCACACAAAAGGAAGAGACACAGAGAGAAAGACAAGGAAGGGAGGAAGGAAGGAAGGAAGGAAGGAAGGAAGGAGAAAGGAAAGGAAGGAGGAAGGAAGGAGGGAAGGGAGAAAAGAAAGAAAGAAGGAAAGAAAGAAAGAAAGAAAGAAAGAAAGAAAGAAAGAAAGAAAAGTGAAAGGAAAGAAAAAGGAAATGAGAGGAGAGGAAGGGAGGGGAAAGGAAGGGAAGGGAAGGGAGAAAAGAAAACATGTAGGGAAAAACAAACCCTAGTTAGATAAATCCACCATTGTATTTTTCTCATTTATCAACTGTCATTTCTCATTCACATCGTGATTTTCTGAGTTCTTGGTATGACAGGTGTTTTACTATTTTATTCTATACATTTGCCCATTTTGTTAGGAGAGCCTGGGTCTCTTGTTTTAGCTATCAGTCACCCTACTTAAGTTAGGCATATGTCTTTTTGTGAGCTGTCATTTTTAAAAAAGTTACCTGTTTTGCAAGGTTGAGAGTAATGAAATACTGGATCTGGGTCACCTTCTTCTATTGGGTGGTATGACGTGTCCTTTGTTGTTCCTCCAATCCCTGGATGCTAAACCACTTCATTGCCTTACCACTTTTCAGAGCCTTTTCGCATTGCTTCTTTGCCTCTTCCATTATTTCTGGGTTTGTAGTTGTACCTAGCAAGGAGAAACATAGAGAATTAGGTGTATAATACCTTGTGTAGATGAGAAGTCTCTCTTGTTTTTAATCCCTAAAAATCCTCCTTGACGTCGTCTGTAGCCTTAAGCATGATAACAACTTTCTGCAGTTCTGTTTGTGACATCAGATGTTTTACTTATTTTATTTTCTTTACTTTTAAATCCTTCATATAAGTATAAACAAAACTTTATACTAAATGCTAAGTTAATATGGCTGGTTTTATTTTAATTTTCCCGACTAGATCTTGACTGATACAGAATGTAAATATTCTGTACTTTCTTCCTTACTTTGCTGATCATAGACATTTTGCACTGAAATTAAAATATTTCAAGTATGAATGTCTGTAATGTCAAATACTCTCCCTGTTTACATGGCCTTTTATAAAATTCAGTTGGAATTTACATGAATCTAGTTGTACTTCATAACAGATTACAACTATATTTTTTATACCAATACATAAAAGCTCATTGTTCTTCTTATTACATCCTATTAAAGTAATTTAACATTTGAATATCTTGTTGAATAAATATATTGAAGCATTCAATCTATCTAAATATTGAAGTAGTTTTAAGTAGCTGTAGGATTCTTGATTACTAGTAAGGACATCTGTGGTATGTATCTTAACAATATAAAACTCCTAAATAGAATACCATTCAAAATTGGGTTGTGGTGCACCTGGGTGGCTCAGTTGGTTGGGCGACTGCCTTCAGCTCGGGTCATGACCCCAGAGTCCTGGGATTGAGTCCCATATCAGGCTCCCAGCTCTGCGGGAAGTCTGCTTCTCCCTCTGACCTTCTCTCCTCTCATTCTCTCTCTCTCTCTTTCTCTCTCTCTCTCTCTCTCTCTCAAATAAATAAAATAAAAATTAAAAAAAAAGTGTGCATAGGTTTAAAAAAAAATTGGGTTGTGAAAGGCACATGTAACTAATGATTCTAGCAACATTGGGACATTGGTATCCTCCATCTTATTTGAGATGTTACGTGTTTTATATACTAAGAACTTACTGTCATTACTATTTGGGTGTATTAATGAGAATTCTACTTACCTATTTATAATATGGATAATTTGCTTCTTTATATTTTTTAAGCCCCATATGTTTCAATAGGATAACTGTATAATCCACTGAATAGAGTTTGAGGACTTTTGTAGTGATACAGAGACAAAGATTCAAGTTCAGAAATTACCAGGAGCAAGGGGTCTGGGGATCATCTTAGGCTCTCAGTTGGAAAACTTCAGGACCATGGCCCCAAATCTAAAGCAAACAGCAGGTAAATGGAGGCTAAATGAATTCTCCTGAAATCTAGCCTTATGGCAGCTTAGTCCTTGACTAAATTAAAATGATTAGCCTCTATTCTGACTATCAAAGAAAAGATAAACTCTCTCTGGAAGACGATAAAATAATATAGGAAATCCACAATTCGAGTACATAATGTTCAACATTTTCTTTAGAAAGACATAATTGCTAGATGACAAGTCTTTATGATCAAAGAAGAGAGTAGAAACAGAACCACAGGTGATGAAAACTTTGGAGTTATATAACAAGGATTTTAAATTTGTTTAAATAATATATTCAAGAAAACACAAGACAAGAAAATAGACAACAAGATTTTAAAGTGTTAATAGAAAATTGAAAACTATAAAATAGATAAAAATAGGACCTCTAGCATTAAAAATAGCAAGAGCTATAATTATGAACTTAAAAATGGATTATTAACAGATTATACAAAACCCAAAAGATAATTAAAAAACTAGAAGAGGATTCAATACAAATTTTCACACTGAGTCACACAGAGGGAAAAGAGTAGAAAATCTAGAATATAGGATACATTAAAAAGCCTTCCCAAAGAGAAGAGAGATTGTATGGACTAGAAATAATATTTCAAGAGTTAATAGTCAAATATTTCAAGTATTTTCTAAAATTGATGAAAACCAGCAAGACACATATTTAAGCAAAATGATTACAGAGAAATTTCATGCCTAGGTGCTTCATAATACAGACTATTAAAAACCAAAGAGAAATAGAAAATCAAATATGGTTGAAGTTCAAAAGAAAAATAGGAAGCAGAAAGACAATGGTTCAATGTGCTGAAATAAAAAAAAAATTTCTCTGGAGAAATATCTTTTAAAAATATTAGTACAAAAATTTTGAGTAAATACGTATTGAGAGAATTCATTGACAAATATCTGCACTTGAAAACAATGTTGAAGATAATTCTTTAAGCCCAACCCCCCCCCAAAAAAACCTCAAGGAAACATAAAAATCTAAAAAAGAATGAAGTCCAAAATATATGCAAAATGTCAGATAAAGACAAATAAATATCAACCATATGAAATAATAACAATAATAATTTTATGAGATTAAAATATATGTAGAATTAAAATGTAGGCTAGTGATGGTAAGGGAATAAATGGACTTAATGAATCCTAAGGTTATCACATTATCAAGAACTGGGGGAAATGATAATTTATATTAATAATAACTCAAAATGTCTGTTGCCATCCCTAGGGAAACAGCAAATAATGTTAAAAACTATGACTAAAAGACAGAGAAATAAGAAGTATGCAGATTGAAAGTTAAGTAATAATAAATTAATAAGACCATTGTTATTTGTTCATGTTGCAATTATTTTCATAAAAAAATTTAGGTAAAATATGGGATTAATAAATGGCCTTAGCAATATTTCAGGTTACATAATAATAATAAAAAAAATCAATTGATGTCTTTGCCCCAGCAACAAATAGAAAATTCAATTTAAATAATGATAACATTTTGGATACTATCAAATAACAAATTATTAAATAATAAATCTTATGAAAAACCTACAAGACATCTATGTTGAAAGGTACTAAAATTATTGTGAAAATGAAAGAAATGTCTAAAAAAAATAGAGAGAAGCAGCATGTTAATGAACAGAAGACTCAAACATGTAAAAATGACAGTGCTCCCAGAACTGGACTCCAGCATTAATGCAATCCCAGCCATTGCCCACCAGTTTAGAAAAAAAATAAAATCAATACACTAAGCTAAAATTTAGATGGAAATGTAAATGGTCAGGAGTAGCCAATGCTTCTGAAAAAGTGCAAGTGGTGGACCTCTATTATAAAGCTAGAGTAATTCTGGTAAGCTGTTATTGATGTAAGTATAGACAAATACTCTGTAGTATGAAACTGAGAGTTCAGGAAGATGCCCAAATGTATATAGTCACTTGATTCATGGTAAAAGTGACACTGAATTGTAGTGGAAATGAGTCTATCATCTCAATAATGTGTTGAGCCAACTGGATATCCACACAGAAAAGTATCTTGACTTTATCTCATGACATACATCAACATAATTTCCCTATGGGTTGCAAATCTGTTGTGAAAGGCAAAATAATTCATCGTCCAAACAAAGCACAACTTAAAAAAAAAAAACTCAGGAAAATATCTTCACAAACCTGGGTTCTGATAAAAATTTCTCAAATAAGACAAAAAAAATGTCTTAATTATAAGGGAACAAAATAATATTGATAAGTAAGACTTTATTAAAATGTACAACTTTTATTCAACAAAACAGTATTAAACTGAAAAGGGAGGACATGTTAAAATTATTTGTAAAACATATATAAAGTAAACAACTCCTCTACAGATTATGAAGAGACATCCTAAAAATCAATAAAAGAAAAAGATTTGACCATGGAGAAAGATGGCAGAGGAGTAGGGGACCCTAGTTTCGTCTGGTCTCTGTAATTCAGTTAGATAATGATCAAATCATTCTGAAAACTTATAAACTCAACTGGATATCTAATAAAAGGATTGCTTCTATTCTACAAATAGAAAAGTTATCACTTTCTGCAAGAATGACAAGATGGAAAAACTCACTTCAGAAAAGAAAACAAGAGGAGCGCCTGGGTGTCTCAGTCATTAAGTGTCTGCCTTTGGCACAGGTCATGATCCCAGGGTCCTGAGATTGAGCCTCACATAAGACTCCCTGCTCAGTGGGGAGCCTGCTTCTCCCTCCCCCACTCCCCCTGCTTGTGTTCCTTCTCTCACTGTGTCTCTCTCTCTGTCAAAAGTAAATAAATAAATAAAAAAAAATATTAAAAAAACAAAGAGATCAAGAGGCAGTACTAACTGCCACAGACCTAATCAGTATGGATATAAGTATGATGACAGAGCTAGAGTTCAGAATAACGATTATAAAGTTTCTAGCTGGGCTTGAAAAAAGCATAAAAGACACTATAGAATCCCTTTCTGGAGTAATAAAAGAATGAAAATCTAATCAGGTCAAAATCTAAAAGGCTATTAATGAGATGCAATAAAAAATAGAGGCTCTAACTGCTAGAATAAATGAGACAGAAGAGAGAATTGGTGATATAGAAGACAAAATAATGGAGAAAAAGGAAGCTGAGAAAAAGGGAGATAAACAACTATGGATCATGAGGAAAGAATTTGAGAGATAAGTGATACCTAAAAAGTGAAACAATATTAGAATAATGGGGGTCCCAGAAGAGGAAAGAGAGAGAGAGAGAGAGAGAGAGGCAGAAAGTATGTTAGAGCAAATTATAGTGAGAACTTCCCCAATCTGGGAAAGAAAATAGGCATTTAAGTCCAGGAGGTTCAGAGAATGCCCCTCAAAATCAAGAAAAATAGGTCAACACCTTAACATATAATAGTAAAGACTGCAAATTTCAGAGACAGAGAGAAAATCCTGAAAGCAGCTTGGACAAGAAGTCCTTAACATCCAAGTGTAGAAACTGGCAGCAGACCTATCCACAGAGACCTGGCTAGCCAGAAAGGACCGACATGATATATTCAGGGTGCTAAGTGAGAAAAATATGCAGCCAAGAATACTTTTATCCAAGAAAGCTGTCATTCAGAATAGAAGGAGAAATAAGAGCTTCCAGCACAGACAGAAACTAAAAGAATTTGTGATCACTATACCAGCCGGGCAAGAAATATTAAGGGGGATCCTTTAAGCAAAGAGAGAGCTCAAAAGTAACATAGACCAGAAAGGAACAGAGATGATATACAGAAATAGTAACTTTATAGGTAATACAATGGCACTAAAGTTATCTTTCAAAAGTTACTCTGAATATAAATGGGCTAAATGCCACAATCAAAAGACACAGGATATCAGATCGGGTAAAAAAGCAAGACCCATCAAAATGCTGTCTACACAAGATTCATTTTAAACCCAAAGACACCTCCAGATTGAAAGCGAGGGAGTAGAAAACCATTTATCATGCTAATGGACATCAAAAGAAAACTGGGTAACAATCCTTATATCAGACAAATTAGTTTTTAAACCAAAGACTATAATAAGGATGAAGAAGGACACTATATCATAATTAAAGGTTCTATCCAACAAGAAGATCTAACAAATGTAAATATTTGTGCCCCTAACATAGGAGGAGCCAATTACATAAACTAATTAATAACAAAATTAAACACATTGATCATAATACAATAATAGTAGGGGACTTTTAAAATCCCACTCACAGCAATGGACAGATCATCTAAACAGAAGATTAAAAGGGAAACAAGAGCTTTGAATGACACACTGGATCAGATGGACTTCACAGATATATTCAGAGCATTCCATCCTAAAGCAACAGAACACACATTCTTCTCAAGTGCACATGGAACATTCTCCACAATAGATTATATACTGGGTCATAAATCAAGTCTCAACCAGTACCAAAAGATTGGGATCATTTCTTGCATATTTTCAGACCACAATGCTTTGAAACTTGAACTCAATCACAAGAGGAAAGTTGGAAAGAACTCAAATACATGGAAGCTAAAGAGCATTCCTACTAAAGAATGAATGGGTCAACCAGGAAATTAAAGAAGAATTAAAAAATTCATGGAAACAAGTGAAAATGAAAACACAACTGCTCAAAACCTTCAGGATGCAGCAAAGGAGCTCCTAAGGGGAAAGTATATAACCATACAAGCTTTTCCCAAGAAACAAGAAAAGCCTCAAAACACAACTTAAACTTTCACTTAAAGAAGCTTGAGAAAGTACAGCAAATAAAACCTAAAACCAACAGGAGAAGAAAATAAAAATTAGAGCAGAAATCAATGAAATAGAAAACAAAAGAACAGTAGAACAGATCAATGAAACCAGGAGCTGGTTCTTTGAAAGAATTAATATGATGGATAAACCTTTGGACAATTTATCAAAAAGAAAAGAGAAAGGACCCGACTAAAACCATGAATGAAAGAGGGGAGATTACAACCAACACTGAACAAATACAAACAATTATAAGAACATATTATGAGCAACTATATGCCAACAAATTAGGCAATCTGGAAGAAATGGAGGCATTCTTAGAGACGTATAAGCTACCGAAACTGAAACAGGAAGAAATAGAAAACCTGAGCAGAACCATAACCAGCAAGGCAATTGAAGCAGTAATGAAAAATCTCCCAACAAAGAAGAATCCAGGGCCAGATGGCTTCCCAGGGGAATTCCACTAAACTTTTAAAGAATTAATACCTAGTCTTCTGAAGCTGTTTCAAAAAATTGAAATGGAAGGAAACTTTCAAACTCTTTCAATGAGGCCAGCATTACCTTGGTCCCAAAACCAGACAAAGACCCCACCAAAAAGGAGAATTAGAGACCAATATACCTGATGAACATGGATGCAAAAATTGTCACGAGGATACTAGTCAATAGGATCCAACAGTACATTAAAAGGATAATTCAGCATGACCAAGGGTGGTTCAACATCCGCAAATCAGTGTGATACACTGCATAAATAAAAGAAAGGACAAGAACCATATGATTCTTTGAATAGATGCAGAAAAAGAATTTGACAAAGTACATATACATTCTTGATTAAAACTTTTCATAGTTTAGGGATAGAGGGAACATACCTCAATATCATAAAAGCCATATATGAAAAGCCCATAGCAAATATCATTCTCAATGGGGAAAAACTGGGAGCTTTTCCACTAAGGTCAGGAACACGGCAGGGATGTCCATTATCACTGTTATTCAACATAGTATTAGAAGACTAGCCTCAGCAATCAGACAACAAAAAGAAATAAAAGGCATCCTAATCAGCCAAGAAGAAGTCAAACTCTCACTCTTTACAGATGACATGATACTCTACGTGATAAATCCAAAAGACGACCCCAAAATTGCTAGAACTCATACAGGAATTCAGCAACATGGCAGGATATAAAATCAATGCACAGAAATCAGTGACATTCCTATACACCAACAATGAGACAGAAGAAAGAGAAATTAAAGAGTCAATCCCATTTACAATTGCACCCAAAGTCATAAGATATGTAGGAATAAACCTAACCAAAGAGGCAAAGGATCTGTACTCATAGAACTATAAAGTACTCATGAAAGAAATTGAGGAAAACACAAAGAAATGGAAAAACGTCCCATGCTCATGGATTGGAAAAACAAATATTGCTAAAATCTCTATGCTACCCAGGGCAATCTATATATTCAAGGCAATTCCTATCAAAATACCATCAACATTTTTCACTAAGCTGGAACAAATAATCCTAAAATCTGTATGGAACCAGAAAAGACCCCAAATAGTCAAAGGAATTTTGAAAAAGAAAACCAAAGCAGGTGGCATCACAATTCCGGACTTCAAGCTCCATTATGAAGCTATAATCATCAAGACAGTATGGTATTCACACAAAAACAGACACATAGATTAATGGAACAGAATAGCGAGCCCAGAAATGGACCCTCAACTCTATGGTCAACTAATGTTCCACAAAGCAGGAAAGAATATCCAATGGAAAAAAGAAAGTCTTTTTAACAAATGGTGTTGGAGCACTGGGTGTGGTGCATGAACAATGAATCTTGAAATACAGAAAAAAGTAAATTAAAACCAAAAACAGATGGTGTGGGGAAAATTGGCTGGCCACATACAGAAGAATGAAACTGGACCATTTCCTTACACCACACACAAAAATAGACTCAAAATGATGGAAGACCTAAATATGAGGCAGGAATCCATCAACATCCTAGAGGAGAAAACAGACATCAACGTCTCTGACCTGGGCCACAGTAACTCCTTGCAAGCCACATCTCCAAGGGCAAGGGAAACAAAGGCAACAATGAACTATTGGGACTTCATCAAGATAAAAAGCCTTTGCCCAGCAAAAGGAACAGTTGACAAAAACAGAAGACAACCTACAAATTGCGAGAAGATATCTGTGAATGTCTTATCAGATAAAGGGCTAGTATCCAGAATTTATAAAGAACTTATCAAACTCAATATCTGAAGAACAAATAATCCAATCAAGAAATGGGCAAAAGGCATGAACAGACATTTCTCCAAAGAAGACACCAGATGGCTAACAGACACATGAAAAAAATGCTCAACATCACTCGGCATCAGGGAAATACAAATCAAAACCACAGTGAGATACCACCTCACACCGGTCAGAATGACTAAAACTCACAAGTCAGGAAATGACAGATGTTGGTGAGGATGTGGAGAAAGGGGAACCCTCCTACACTGTTGGTGGGAATGCAAGCTGGTACAGCCACTTTGGAAAACTGTATGGAGGTTCCTCAAAATGTTGAAAATAGAGCTACCCTTTGATCATCAATTGGACTACCAGCTGTTTGCCCCAAAGACACAAATGTAGTGATCTGGAGGGGCACCTGAAACCCAATGTTTATGGCAGCAATGTCCACAATAGCCAAACTATGGAAAGAGCCCAAATGTCCATTGATAGATGAATGGATAAAAAGATGTGGTATATATATCCAATGGAATATTACTTAGCCATCAGAAAGGATGAATACCATAAAAAGAATGAAATCTTGCCATTTGTAATGGTATGGATGGAGCTAGAGAGTATTATACTAAGTGAAATAAGTCAATCAGAGAAAGACAATTATCATATGATTTCACTCAGATGTGGAACTTAAGAAACAAAACAGAGGAGCATAGAGGAAGGGAGAGAAAAATAGGATGAAATCCAAGAGGGAGAAAAACCATAAGAGACTCTTAATCATAGAAAACAAACTGAGGGTTGCTGGGGAATAGGAGGTGGGAGAATGGGGTAACTGGGTGATGGACATTGAGGAGGGCATGGGATGTAATGAGCACTGGGTGTTATATAAGACTGATGAATCACTGAACTCTACCTCTGAAACTAATATATTACATATTAATTCATATTAATTGAATTTAAATTAAAAAAAGAAAAAGACTGAAAATGTGTATGTCAGAAGCCTATCAAAAGGTGCTCAACCACTTTAGTCATTAATAAATGCAAATTAAAACCATTATAAAATAATACTACACACCTGATAAGCCGAAATGTAGAAGATAGATAGTGCAAATGTTGACAGAGTATGAGCAATTCCACCACTACGTATTTACCAAGAAAAATACACACATAGGTATACCAAATATATATACAAAAAGGGTCACAGCAGTATACATTTTAGTAATAATTAAAGGAAAGCACTCAAACATGCCAAGAGAAAATATGAAATAACTTTTATGTTCATAAAATGGCTTTTTAAATAGTAGTAAGAGTGAACAAACTTTTATAGGTACATGTATATTCAGGGGTGAAAATAAGTTAAAATTTTGAGCAAAAACCCAAACCAAACCAATAAAGACATAAGTAAAAAAACGCAACAGAGTATACACAATACAAATTCACATATATAATGTTCAAACACAAGTCTTACTAATCTATGGATTTAGAACTCTGAATAGTATTTATGTTTGAGAACAAGGAGTACTTCAGAGGGTACATTAAGGGATCAGCTCAAGTTCTGATAGTGTTCTATTTCTTGTTTTGGGTGCTGGTTACATGGGTAGATTCACTGTAAAGTTCATAAAACTGTATCCTTATGATTTGTTCACTTTGCTTTATGTATGTTTAAATATTAATTTAAACATATAATAGAAATATAAAGGAAAACTGAAATGAATTTAAAAATCCAATATAAAATATAAATGATGTTCAAAATTAAAATTATATCAGTTTACCAAACTAGTTGCATTATTTCTGAAACATGTATTACCTTAATGTATAAAGAATATTTCAAAATCAATTAGAATAAGAGGTCAAATGAAAGCACCTAATAAGGAAATATAATAAAAAAATAGTTCTATCTAAAAGAGCAACCACAACCATAGTAGCCAGTAAACATAGAGACAAGAATGCACTTATCAACAATAGACAAATTATGGAAAGAGCCCAAATGTCCAAATGTACACACACACACACACACACACACACACACTGAAATATTACTCGGCAACAAAAAGAATGGACTCTTGCTACTTGCAATGATGTGAATGAAGCTAGAGTGGAAACAGGTTAGTCAGAGAGAGACAAATATCATACGTTCTCACTCATGTGGAATTTAAGAAGCAAAACAGATGAACGTAGGAGAAGGGAAAAATAAGAGAGAGGGAAGCAAACCATAAGAGACTTTTAAGTATATAGAGAAAACTGAGGGTTGCTGGAGGGGAGGTGGACAAGGGATGGGCTCAAAGGGTGATGAGCCTTAAGGAAGGCACTTACTGTAATGAGCACTAGGTGTTATACGCAAGTGATGAATCACTAAATTCTACTCCTGAAACCAATATTACACTATCTTTTTTGTTTTGTTTTGTTGGGGTTTTTTTATTTTTTGTTTTTTGGGTTTTTTTGGTGTGAGCTGGGGGAAGGGGGTGGAGGGAGAAGAAGCAAGAGAATGCCAAGGAGGCTCCAGCCCAACATGGAGCCCAAGGTGGGGCTTGATCTCACTACTCATAAAATATAGTTTTATGTTTTATGATATAGTTTTAGGAGATCATGACCTGAGCTGAAATCAAGAGTCTTGATTTGGATGCTTAACCAACTGAGCCACCCAGGCACCCTGACAGAATATGTTAACTAACTAGACTTTAAATTAAAATTTGGGGAAAAAAACCCTATAATTGTAAAAATAAATAAATAAATAAATAAATAAATAAATAAATAAATAAAGTGAACAGTGACCATAAAGACACAAAAAATGCACAAATAGAAAATTTTACAACTTTGCAAAAGGACATAAAGTAAAACCTAAAGAAGTTGAAAAACAAACCCTATTTTGAAATAAGTGCCAACATTATAATAAGATCACGCTCCAAAGCATATTAGGAGATGAGAAAGAACATTGCACAAAACTGTAGGATTCCATAAGTATGAGAAAAATAGAAATATATTGTATGGATATGTATATAGGCATAATTGCATAGAAAAGGCACTGTAGAGGCAAACAACAGGTTCCTAAAGGTGCTTATTCCTGCTTCAGAGAATTATAGAGACTATGTTTGTGTGAGAGGTAGGGAGATGAAGCAAAGTTGGAAACTGAAGTTTTATTACAAATTTTGAGGTATTTCTAGGAATATATTACTCAAAAGAAAAGATAGGTGTAATCTATTGAATGAATATGTGCTCATAAAGAAAAAATTCACATATCGATCAAATAATATGAAAGATACTTAACTCTATTTTTAATTAAAGAAACATATCATTTTCTCAATGCTGTATCTACCAATGAAGTTTTGGAGAAAGGGAAAGAAATATTAATGAAGGACTCAAGTAGCAAGGGAAATAAAAGGAAGATAGTAGGCAACTAGCATTGGAATCCTGAGAAAGAAATGTGAGAGAATATCCCCAGAGAAAAATTCTGTGGAAATGTGTTTCACCTTGGTCTTGAGCTACATATAGATGCACAGTCCTTTGTGTGTCCCTGCAACACACACATAACTTCCCCCAAAGTAATCACAATAGACAGTGAATCAAAAGGCAAAATATATTTTTAAAATTTTATTTATTTATTTGACAGAGAGAAAGAGAGCACAAGTAGGGGGAGTGACAGGCAGAGGAACAGCGAGAAGCAAGCTTCCCAAGGAGCAGGGAGCCTGGTGTGGGGCTCGATCCCAGCACACCAGGATCATGACCTGAGCCTAAGACAGACGCTTAACCTACTGAGCCAACCAGGAGCCCCTCAAAAGGCAAAATATTTTTTTTTCAAAAGGCAAAATATTAACAGTTCATACGAACAGACTATAAATGACTCTACTCTAAGATTTACGATATATAAAAACACAATGTGAACCTCCTTTATCACTGATGGGTAGTTTCTCAACTTCAAATTAATAAAGGAGACAGAACCATGAAGACTAGAAAAATCTAAATGAATCCTCCAAATTTTCCTACTTGTCTCACTTGTCTTCAAGACTGTTGTGACAAGTAAATATGATTATGTTTGTAAACTTTTCTTTGAAACTATAAATTTAATTAGATTATCCGTGATCACCTGAAAAAATCCCCTAAGATAGAAAATTCCATAGTGGAACACAGCTTGAAGGCAGGATTCTCAGTGTTCGGGAGCAAGCATAGAATGTTATCTTAGGGTCCGGACTTGGCTAACTATTCAGTCAGATTTCAGTTAGATTTCTAAATAAAATATGCAAATGTTGATTATTGTTTTATCCCCAAATTGTGATATTAGAGAGTGGGACAGTGTAGTGTGTATACATGTTAGTATGTATATATTTTTGTCTTTTAAAAAAATGACAGTATAAGAATTTGTCCTCATCTTCCATAAGAGACGTCAATGAATATTACCTAAAATTGCAACCAGTAAATAGAATAAGTATGATATTTAGAAATATGGTAATAAGTGCAGAATTAAAAGTTAAAAGAGCTGAAAGTTTTTACCTCTAACTGGAGTGCAGAGGTGATTGGATATAGGGTAGTGGACTAATTTTAGGGGTTATAAACATGCAGTAGTATTTGCCTGTGCCATTATATATATGCTTTCTTTGCTAAAAGTAAAAATTAAATGTAAACGTTAAGTAAAAGCGAGTGAATGAGTGAATTTTTTAAAGATTTTATTTATTTGAGAGAGAGAGAACACGAGTCAGGGGTAGGAAGGTGGGCAGAAAGAGAGGGAGAAGCAGGTTCCCTGTTCAATGGGAGCTCGACTTGGGGCTGGACACAGAGCTCACCTCAGGACCCTAAGATCATGACCTGGTCAAGCAGATGCTTAACCAACTGAGCCACCCAGAAGCCCCAACATTGAGTCAATTTTTAAAAAACACTATTTTCTACATTATACACTTACAAGTACACCACTAGTCACTTAGGTCTTCACAGTTTCCTTCAAGGAACACCTCCTATGCAGATATACCTTGACCTCCCCAGTCAGTAATTATGTATCCTGTGTTTGACATGTCACATTGTTTCCCTCTGCATTAAATCAGTTACATTATTCTACCTTAAAAAAAAAAAATGTTCTCACATACCTGGCTCTATAACCTAATCACAAATTTGTTGCTGGCATATATCAACTGGGAAATAGTCTCTTTTTTGAGAGGATTTCAAGGATTTCTAACTTACTAACCATTTAATTGAGATGATTTACTAAATTATGTACTCAATGTTAGTATCATTACCCTCTACTGTATTTTTACGAAATCAAAAATTAAATTCGAACTGGGTATTTTGATCAGGGCTAGAAGTATAGTTTTAAATTTTAGATAATTTTTAGAGGGAGATAAACTTCTTGCCTACCATAATGACCATTCAAACTTATCTCTGCCTCTGGTTATATCCACATTAAACAAGGTCTTATGTAAATATAATTGGAGTACAAAGATCTGGAGCCATTCCGTGACACTGGGCTATAAGTACACTCATTCGATTATTTCCATATGATTCTGAAGACTTAAAATTTTCAGATTATACAAAAAGCAGCAAATCGAATTGAAAAATGAGGTAAAAACTTAGTAGTGAATCATTTCATATTAGACTAGATATTCGTAGTAGACTGTGCGCTCATAAATTTGACTTAAAATCTATTTTATAGAAAAATTTAGTGAGAAGAGTGATAAATGGGGTATTAGTTTTCAACCTCTTTCTTACAATTTCTGTGACTATGGACAATTCATTTAACATTGACTACGCCCATGGGGCGCCTGGGTGGCTCAGTGGGTTGAGCCTCTGGCTTCTGCTCAGGTCATGATTTCAGGTTCCTGGGATCGAGCCCTGCATTAGGCTCTCTGATCAGCAGGGAACCTGCTCCCCCCTCTCTCTCTGCCTGCCTCTCTGCCTACTTGTGATCTCTCTCTCTCTGTCAAATAAATAAAATCTAAAACAAACAAACAAAAATTGACTACGCCTTGATTTCCTCATCTACCATGAGAATGACACACTTATATTGTCTATTTCTAATGCCAATAGATACTACATTCCCCAAATAACATTCGTGATGTCACTAGATGTGCACTTAAGATATTAATCTCTGTTTAAAGATGCATATTTTGAAAATAACCACACATATTCTTCTATCACAAACTTATTCTCAGTGTCTTAGGGTTAATGCATTATTAATTTTATGTCTATACAGTTAAGGAGACACATCAGCTGAGTAGAAACTAATGAGAAATTCATAGTAAGCTAGTTAAATATTAACAATCCATTCACATACTGGCCATATAGAGATTCTGTTGGCTTCCAAATTTATTATGTCTACAAGTTGGTTTTTCACCATATTTTTTCCATTGTGCTAGGCCCATCATTGAACATAATGGACAATTTTGGAATGAGAAGATTTGCAAGTATGTGAGATATCCAGGTTGCTTTATGGAAGGCATTTATTGTGTACATAGCTACATATAATCAGAGATAATATGTATCAATTCTTTTGCTTAACTATATAACTGATAATTCAGATTTTGTTATTACATCCAGACCACTAGGTTGCAATAATTTTTAAAAGCCATATATTTAAGAGAAGATTCTTTTTTAAAATATTGTTTATTAATTTCAATGTCCTTTTTTTATTAATATATAATGTATTATTTGCCCCAGGGTACATGTCTGTGAATCATCAAGCTTACACATTTCACAGCACTCACCATAGCACATAACCTCCCCAATGTCCATAACCCAGCCACCCTATTCCTACTCCCTCTACCCCCCAACCCCCCTCAGTTTGTGTTGTGAGTTTAGGAGTCTTTTATGGTTTGTCTCCTTCCTGATCCCATCTTGTTTCATATTCATCCCCCACCCCCCATGACTCTCCGCCCTGCCTCTCAAATTCTTCATATCAGAGAGATCATATGATAATTTTCTTAAGAGAAGATTCTAAGAAGGATATTCTTTGAGTATGTACTATGTGCAAGGAACTTGTGCATCTAGAGTTTATGAAAAGCAATGTCATTCTTCATATTCTCCCCAAGTCATAATAGGGTTCATGGTTATTAAAAAAAAACAAGCAAACAAAAAACCCTTCTCTTTAGGAGTGAACATGTCAATTTGGGTCACAATGAAACAATGCTGGAGATCATTGAAAAGACATGAACGCTGGTTGACCCTGGAGCTCAATCCAGGCAACCACAGCTTCCTCACCTCCTCGCCTGTCCTTAGAATGCACATTCTGTTCACAGTGTTTCCACAGTAAGAGCCATTTCAAGGACAGCCTGGAGGGAGTAAAGTGTTGCTAAGCCCCTCTGAATAAGATACACGGATGAACCCAGATGAGGCCTCCATATAAATTTAATTTTAGGATTGTGGGGGAGCTGGTACAGAGATCTACTGGTCTTATGTCTCCCAGGACAGGACAAGACTTGTAGGTAAGCTCCCTTGCTAGTGAACCCACCACCTATCAATCTGGAGTAGCCTGCCTCTCTCGTAGGTCTCTCCTTGCCCTCTGTGTACCTGGGCCACTTTTAGATGTAACCTGGGGAGCTCCCAGAGTTGTGAATCAACAAACATGTATTATGTGATGGGTTTTCTCATTTGCTATTTTCCTATTATAATAAAATTCTCTTTCTCTTTCTCGTGTGTGTGTATAGCACCTTTAGCACCTTGCACTATGTATGCTATACTATACACACACAGATGTGTGCACACACACACACACACACACTCTATATGTTTATATATTTTCAGTGGCAATAATTTTTAAAACATTATGCCCAGATAATTCTTTTTATTCTTCATAATAGTAAAATGAATTGGAAAGGCTAGATTTCAGATCCCTTGTAGTATCTTATTATTATGGAAATGCATTTCAGAACATTATTATAGAATAATAAGTATCTCATTTCCTGGCTTCACTTGCTTTATCCAAGTATACCTGATTTTAGTTAACATGAGAGATTTTTACCCCAACTTCATTTTGTCTCTACCCTTGCTTTGACAGAATGACTCATTTCTGATTTTTTTTCTTTCCAAATTTTATTTTCCTCTTCATTCACGAAGATTATGCATGTGATTATTAATTATGTTTACCTATCAACTTGTTCTTGTGTTGTTCACGAGTGGCATCAGCTAGTGATGAGCAGAATCACTTAATATTATTTAGAAATTAAGACCAAAGAAAGTGTGAGTTAAACTGTCATATAAAATAAATTAAGTTGAACAGATTTAAGCTAAGTTGTATTTTGATGCTCTAAAGCAGCCTCTTACTATTTGCTGCTGATTCGCTCTGATTTGCTATGGTCTCTCTGTATATGTGTTTATGTTCTTTTCTTCAGTTAAATGCCTTCAATTTAGAGGTGCTACATGTATTATAATACAAAAATGATGAAGAAAATGCATTGCCAGAAGTAGATCAAAGTGGTTAATTGCAAACGAGCATCAGTATTTTTGCCCCTGTTTGTCAGGAGAGGAAAACAGGTGGTGTATGTTCTCTGCCAGCACATTGCTATATAAATAATCACGCTCTTTGAAAATAATACCTGTAAGTAAGTCATTTCAAGATAATTTCAGTGTTTATAGATGTTTCTTCTGAGGAAGCCTTGAATGATTTTACATTTGCCAAGTGATGTTTAACCCTTTCTCATATCAGTGTAATTGGATCATTCCGAACACTTCAAGAATTCATTTAGCCAGAAGGGTATTGATAATTGAACCAGAAGTCAGAAGGACCAGATCTTAATAAAGTTCACTGCATCTTACCAGTGTAGTGAATATTGTGAATGTTCACAAACCACTGCAGATGTTTTGTGGTTTTTAAACTTTTTTTTTGTTCTTCATTTTCTCTTTTCCCTTCATTCCATATAAGAAGCTAGTAGATTTGTTTTCCAGAGGAACATGATTGAATAGAAAGCCATCCTCCATACTGGCTAGATTTGAAAGTGGGGTCTACAGGAATCCCTCATGATCCCAGTGAGACTACTACTTGGCCCCTTCCAATAGCTCTCTTCTTATTCCTAACAACTACCCAAGAATAGGCTGCAATGAGAACTGAGCATCTGCCTCCCACTAAGAAGCTCCCAAGACAAATCCCACTGTATCACACATCTCAGGAGCCCTCAGGAGCCCTCAGACTCTCTGAGGAAGCCAGGCCTCCAAGGTCAACCTTCATCGCTGGTCATCCTTGGGCCCATATAGCTCTAGCTTGACTCAGCTCTGTTCGCTCTCCATTGCTTGCTGGAAATGAGTCTGTTTTTTGGAAAAACTTCCCTGTGTCCTCAAATTTTCTCTGAATTTACTTTATATTTTTGTTCTCTAGGAAACCTGCATACTCCCTGAAAACACCATTTTCCCTGTAGTCTTGTTAATATGTTGCTATTTTCTTTCTACATCATATTTCATACCTGGTTTTCTCTCTCACTAGCCACAACTAACTCTTGTCATCTTTTTGGTTATTTTTAAACAGATTTATTTATTTATATTAGAGGGAGCAAGGGAAGGGGAAAGGGAGAGGGAGGGAGAGAGGGAAAGAAGCAGACTCCCTCTGAGCATGGAGCCTGATATAGGACTTGATCCCAGGATCCCTGGGATCATGACCTGAGCAAAAAATCAAGGATCAGATGCTCATCCAACTGAGCCACCCAGGTTCCCCTAATTATTTTAATATCACTCATGTGATTCATCCAACTCTCTGACCTCTCTGTCTTAGACCTCCATATTTCTAATGCCTGGTCCTGTATCTCAATTTCAGGTATGGTGTCAAAGCCCCAGAACTTGCCATTATGAATTAATATAGACCTCCACTTTAAAATATGTCAATCTCCAACCACATTCTCTCCTTTTTACTCACTCTACAGAACCAATAACTCCTGTACCCACCAAGACTTCCATCTACCCTACCAGTTTTGCTGTGTAATACTGCCTTCCTAACAGTGAGGGTTGGATGATCCACTGTTGCAACAACTTCACTTTTCAGCCTTACTTATTCATCATTTCTTTGTCCCTATATATTTTCTAGTAAACCTCAGTCCTGGTTAAATCCATTTTTGCCTCCCCATTTCTCCACTCCTCAACGTAGCTGGAGGAAAATACAGGAGGATGTTGATCCATCTCACCTAAAGTTGATGACTTCAAGTTTAAACAAATCAGTAGAGTCAGGTTCAACTTTCAAAGAGTAATTAATAGGTATCTATTAATAGGAGTCAATAAGGAATTGGGGATGGTGCAGATTTAAATACGATAGCTCTACAAAGCTTCACCAAGTAGGTAAAGTCTAAGCAAAGCCTTGAAGGAGGTATAGGAATGACTCATATAGACATCCAGGAGGGGAGAAAAAAACAAGGAAAGAGCTAGAGCAAGGCCAAGAATCAGGGATGTGTCTGGCAAGTTCAAATTTCCATAGGAAGACTTGTGGCTTGAGTTGAGAGAGTGAGGATTGTGGAGTGTAGGGCAGAAGACTGGTATAATCTGAATGATATTTTACAACGATCACTCAAGCTGCTATGTTAGGATAAGACTGTGGTAACTAAGTGAAGACATAGGGTGGTATATTCTGTGGTGATTTAGCATTTCAAGTGTTTTTGATGAATTAGACCAGAGTGGGAAAGATGGGCCTGTACTTCTACCCCACAGTGAATACAATCCCGCCTTGTCTTGTGAATTCGAGACTTTTACTCTAACAATTACCCCTGTTTTCTTCTTTTCATGATTATTCCTGTCAGCATACAGACAAGCTATAATATTCCCTTCTAATCCAAATAATTCTAAAAATAGAAATTAAATTAAATACTTATAAAAATTCCCAAAGGGAGTATTTGCTCTGTCTTCACTTTCTTCTCACATCTCTTATACCAAACAAGTCTGGATTTTGATGATATCTTTCCATAGAAACTACTTCCAGAGTCAGAAACTTTCTTCCCAATTTTTCTCAAAATGTTGTGTGTTTTATTTTAAAGCTCAATATTTTCAACAAGCTTTTTCATGAAAAGCAGTAACCAACTGCTCTATCCTGATGACCACTGTTTCATCTTCTGTTTGCCACCAAGTTTCTAAATAACAAGCATTTTTTTTTGCTATTTCATAATAATCTATCTTATCTCCATACAAGCACTATTCTCCCTTCACTGTCTTCCCAATATAATCATTGGTTTTGGTTAATTAGCATTCACTCACATTAACTGTCTGGAATTTAAAATATTAATTACACTTGAGTTCCTCTTCCTTCTTTTTTTTTTAATTTTTTTTCTTTTTTTTCTTTTTTCTTTTTTTTTCTCTTCCTTCTTTATATTACTTTTTGTTTTCTTCTGAGTCCTTTATATTCATGTGTTCTCTCTCTCTCTCCTCTCTCTCTCTCTGTTTCTCTTTCTGTCTCTCACTTGTTCCATCAGTTTTTTACATACTTGTTCTTAGTTCATTCCTAAATCTTCTGCCAGATTGATAAATCTCCTCTCAACATGAGTAAAACATATTAGGAAAATTTTGCAACCTCTAATATGTTTTTTCTGGGCACTTTCCTCTCAGAATCCTCTTTGCTCTACTCTGGACTGTATGCTCTTGAATGTGATGTGGTCCTTGAGCATTCCTCCACCACCTGCCTATGGATTCCCATCATTTCTCTGATGTATGAAACCTCTTTGTCTTCTATATGCTTTTCTTTATGTTGGTTTATACTTTCAATTAGAGTATATTCTCCAGAAGATTCTGGAAATAGGATTTATGGGAGATGATTGTTTAATGTCTGAATTTCTGACAATGCCTGTGGTATACCCTTTGTTGTGGTTTCTAATGGGGATAACTTGGCTAATCTGGAAAAATGTATACACAATTTCTGTCCCTCAGATTCCAGGTTACGTTTGGCCACAAGAAAAGCATGGGTGAGATTTGGGAGTGATACTGAAACCACAGCCATTCAACTCTATAGGCTAATATAGGATCAGGCATCATTGCAGCCCTCACACCTTATCAATCATCTTCTGGCTCACCTTGCTCATGCAGAGTAGCAACCAGACCTGCAGCTCCTCCAGCTCCTGCCTGATCTCTGCCTTGGCTTCTCAGAGTCCTGGGCCAGGAGTACGTACAGCTGTGAGGTAATGGCCCTGACATCTTTTGCAAGCCACTTACATCAAAATTGGAGGGACCGAAAGAAAGTAAGCATTCCAGCTTCTCCCTTACTCTCCCCTGCTTCACGTCCAGGTTTTCATCCTATTTGCCAGCCCTGCTGACCTACAGTAACTTCAGGCCCACCATCAGGCATGAAAACAATAACCCTCCATTAAATTTCTCAGTAGCTCCCACAATTGCATATAATATAATCTTTATAATGTTCCCCTTTATTTCCTATCAGGCAAGTGGTTCTACAATATACCCAACTCACTGAGATTCTAGGTTGGACTTCCCAGGTAAAAAAATTTCAGGTTAAAAATCATTTTTCTCAGATTTTCTAAAGCCTGCTCCACTGAATTTGATCATTACCTCTTATGAGCTATGATGTTCTTTGGATTCTTGACTTCCTATTTTCGTCAATGTCATGTGATCTTTTCACCCAGTGTCCTGAAATATCATGGCTATTGATTCTTTAATCCATTACCCATTTTCTGCACCAGCCAGCCTTTTTCTCACAGCATCTGTTGGCTATAATTCCTGAGCATTTTTGGAATTCTGTGGTACAAAGCAGCCTGCTTCTGGTCTTCTTCACTGCTTGTACGGGTTTTAATTTTTTTCCAGTACAGGGGGTTCTTTCTTTCTGATGTGCTAGGTCTTCTTTCATCCTGTTGCTTTCCAGCTCCTACAATTTTGTTGCTATTGTTTCTTCTCTTATTGTTTTGTGGGGTTTTGTTTTGGTTTGGTTTGGTTTTTGATATCTTTACTCCCACCACTGTAAAGTTTCTGGAAAAAAATAAAACAATCTCTCTCTCTCGTCTAGTCTCAACCTGCACAGCTTCCCCAGAGTATTTACCAACACTGGGATTCCAGGGCACAACTCTCCAGCTGATTTCCTTCTTCCCTATTGGCCACTGAGATGCCTTTATTATATTTTCCTGCTCTTGATGTTTCCTAAACTCCTTTATAGCAACTGCATTCTGTCCTGAGATTTTAAATGCTAGCTCTATGACAATCATGAAGTTTACATCTCCAGCCCTGATCTCAGCACAGAATCTCAGACTTGTATGTTCCAAGCCTCCAGTTTGATTTTCAAAAGCTTCTCAATCACAGTATTTCCATGGTTGATCTTTTGTTTATTTTCTCTACCCCTCCCCCAGTCGGATCCTCCCCAAATGGCTATCTATTTATACAGTTGCTCAAGACATTAACCTAGGCATCTATCTGACACCTCCTTCTCTGGGGGAGCTCACAGCTAATCCATGGCAAATCCTATTCACTCTAACTTCAAGGTGTACGTCAAATATAAATGACGAATCTGAACACTTTTGAACTGCCAAGGCTCCTTGTCCGGCCTTGTAACAGTGTCATAACAGGTCTCATTGCTCCATTGTTACTAACCTACAGACTATTCTTTACAGGGAAGTCAAGAATGGTCTTTTAAATACCTATCAGATCATGTCACTCCCTTGCTCAAAATCCTCCAACATTTTCCGGTTGCATTTTGACAAAGTTCAGCTCTTACAGTAAACTAAAAGAATTTATTATTCTTCAGATAAACCTAGGTGTTTCCCACCTCAGCACCTTTGGACTTAGTAGAGGACATTCTCCCATAAAATGTTATATTTCAGTCACTCATATTTCCCAGGCCACTATTCCAATGTGGCCTCTCCAGACAAGTCTTCCTTTATCAAAATAGCTAAAATAGTACCCCTAGACACTCTCTATCTCATCCCAAACAGTATATTTCTTCAAAGCACTTATCACTGCTTGATTTATATCATTTATCTTGCTTATTTGTTATTGCTTGTCTCCCCACTACAAGATAAAGTGTTTGAGGTCAGAGGTGTTCTCTTGTCCATGGTACTATCTCCAGCTCTGGAACCGTGGCTGGGACATGGTAGAAATTCCATAAATATTTACTTAAAGAATGAATGTTGAATGACCAAAGTACCAGGCACTCTTCCAAGTGGTGGACCAAAGTACTGAACAAGACAAATGAGCTCTTCTCTCTCATGGCTCTTACATTCTAGTGGTCACAGTTATTTCTATACCATGTACCATGTTAATAAATTTACTTTTCATGTGAGCCTATCTCTTTGGCTTGGAAACGATGTCCTTGAGATCATTTTTGCTGTCCTGCTCCTAATCTAGGACCTGGAACATAAAATCTTGTTAACACATTTTCAGTTATCCTCCATATTTCAATTGTTTAGTTGTATTTATAACAGACTATCTAGCTTATCACAAAGTTTACAATCGTATTTTAAAATTCTTAGTAAGCAACTACTACCGTATAAGTCAGGCTCAGGAGTTTAGTGGAAAATGGTTAATATCCCCATTTACAACTAGGAAACCACAGGAGAGTGTTGAAGTAACTTTCCCAAGGTTATCCAATGAATCATTGCCAGAGCTGGAATTAAATCCCATAACTCATTCTTGTTTAGGAAGCACTTTTATTCCTGGTTCTAAGATACACTGTGAGAACACTGTATCACCATCATTTTTCATTGGAGAGTTTAGAATAGACAAGGCCTAAATCAACTTCATAATAGAGGTCTTTATTTCATTTTGGAATTTTAGTGAAATCTTGTCGAGGATTATTAAATATTACAGATTGTTTTAAGCTGAGGTTGGCTTATTGATCATCAATCATCTAGTGAGTTCTTCAATAATTAGTTACGCATATTGAAAAAAATATTGCTAGTGAGCAAAGCTTATTGTACCTACTATGAAAGATGTCACATCAATTATGAAAATAGTAAAAAAAAATAGTCAACATCTGTATAAAGGTATGACTTTGCACTGGCCATTGCTTACATAGGGATTAATAAGGTTAAGATTTCATTTACATGTAGCCAGAACACTCTTCTCTTAAGAATTTGCAATTAGGTTCTACCCATAAAGTTGACGGAGATAGTTGTGGAAAGCAATAAACATAATGTTGTTGTAATGATAATTACTAAAGCTATTACCTAAATTGAATTTTGGCTTCCTGAAATCAGCTAATACTATTTTACTTTGAAAGATTCTTCATTTTTTAAACGTTTTACATATTTCTTCTTTTTTCTACTATATCATGATGACTATACCTTATAAATTATAAAATCTGCCTCCTCACTTGGCTGTGTGATTCTTCTTTAAAACCTCCCACAGTGGTCAAAATGATTTTTTTAACAACCTAAATCATGTCATATTATATCATTATTCTGCTTAAAGGAAAAATCTAATAGATTTCTGTTTTATTTCCAATGAAATCTAAACCCTTTTCATGGCCTAGCATGGCCTGGGTAAGGTGATGCTTATAGGTCACCCCTACTCCATCTCCCACGCTATATTTTTTGTTATGGTCCAGACTTGTTAGACTTCTTTGTGAGTATCCAAACCTCAAGCCTTAAGATCACTGCATTAGTTCTTCCTTGTATCTGGAGTTCTTGTCCCCTAATCTTTGCACTGCTATCTTCTTATGGCTCTAGTCTTATCAGAGATGACATATTGATAGGATTCTGTCTGGAATACCACTTTCTATCCTATTGCCCATTTTCACTTACAGGCAGTGATAATTCTTGTTTTTAATTTTCCCCAACACCTCCCCCAGAACTCATTAAAATATAAATTCCACAGAGACAATGTCTTGAAGTTTTTGCTCCCCAGCTTATCCCTTGAGCTTCAAAAACATGGTGCTCACTACATATTTTGTTTGGATGAATGAAAACTTTTTTCTTCAACATTGTTAGGTTTAACAGATTGAGGTAAGAAACCAGACTCCATGTTGATTTCCTCTCCTTAATATTATATGAATGCAACTCCAGACCTTGATATTAAACTCATTATTTTTTACCCTAATTTAAAAAAAAGACTGTTTACATAAACTACCCTAACTGGAGACTTTTATAAGTTCCTAATTCAATATGCACAACAAGGCACTATGCAACCAATGGCAGAATTTAATATCCGTATCTTGAATCTTCTAATTTGTTTTAAGTTATAGTGAGCTAGTATACTTTGAAGTATGTAAACACAAGCTTTTCCTAGTTTGAATGCAGATATTTATATTATCTCTGATTTATTTTTATGGTATTGGGAATTAGGGTTGAGAGAAAATTAGAATATTCACTTATCCCTATCCTTCTTGGAAGTCTAACTGTCCTTCAGAAAGCACTGTTTCAGAATGCAATGTAATGTGCATGGCAGGAGGTCTTGGAATGTTTTAGGCTGCTAGAGGCCAGGTTCCTTTCTCTGAAATACAAGAGTCTTTCTATTCCCTTCCAGTTCTGCTCCTCCTATTATGAACAATCCTCCTTCATAATAAAGAATAAGAACCATGATTATAAGAGGCAGAGGCAGAAAGGATTGCATTGAAGCATTACAGGTTTTAGCCAAAAAATTATTTAAAAAAATTCTAAAGTCATCCAATAAGGTAAATTAAAGCCTTCTCTAAAAATCCAGCATTAATTTATTTTAAAAATTAAAACAATGCTTAGGATTTAAAAATCCTACCTAGCATTTGAGGAATATAATGTGGTTAATTTATTCTACTGTAATCACAGAACAGACTGTGAATTATATCACCCAAGTTCAAAAGAAACCTCTCCAGAGGCCCTCTTTCAGAAAATTAAAAAGTTTATTGAGAGATTTTTCATTATATAATTTAATAGGAAGGTTAATGCAGCATCAAATATAATATATTACCTTAAATTGGTATTCACATAAGCAAAGCAAACTAGCCCTCTTTCAGGGTTGTTGATTACGTTTTGTCCATTCTTATGTGTGGCTCATAATACAGCAGGGCTATTCAGCATGGTTTCTGGACCAGCAGTATCAGCATCACCTGGGAACTTGTTAGAAATGCGCAAATTCTCAGGGCCCATATCAGTCTTATCGAATTAGACATTCTGGGTGTAGGCCACAGCGATCCAAGTATTAACAAATCCTTCAAAGGGGCAATCCTGATCACACCACAATTTGGGATCCATACTCATACATAGGCCAACACAGGACAATTTGTCATTGTTTTTAAAATCAGAAACCAATCTATTCTAACTTGGGAAGTCTGTGATAAAATTGATCATACTCGATTGTATTCATTGAGGAGAGATTTCACATCTTCCTTTCAGTCTTTGTTTGTTGAAATATCCTTCCATAACTTTTAATTTAATCAAGGTTTATATCCCAAGTTACTTTCTCTCTCCCTACTATAAACTCCCCTCCTACAGATTCTAAATTTTCTTGTGTTCGCAACCACACAGAATCGAAATACATCTAGAGGGTAACTTTTGTAGAGCCTAGAAGAATTAACAATAATACTTATTTTCATTTTATTTCCTATTCCTCTAAAATTAAAAATGTTGGATACCATGTCAATTTATACAAGGATATTCACCGGAAGAGCACACAACACATAGAAGGCCACCAGTGCAATTCAAGGTAAAATGTAATGAAGAACCCTGGATTCTACATACCAAAACTCATCTGCTGTCTTGATAATTTTCCATCTTGAAGGACCAACTGTGAGTCCTTGTACATATCACTTCAAAAGTAGATTAAAAAATACATGAAATCACAAGCATAATTGTGAAGATTCTGACGTAAATGAGTTCTATAATAGCTTCTCTAATTTGTGCACTTAAACCCCATTTATTTTAATCTGACAGGCTTCTAAAAAATCAGGGCATATTTTATAGTTGATTCCTTGAAGAGAGCCACACACATGCACACACACATACATACACTCAATTAAAGAGAACGCAATAAATAAAGGACAAAATGGGGACCAAATTAGTTTATTTGTAAATCAATTCCAATAAAAATGCTATCTTCTCCAAGCAGGAAATCTAATCAAAAAATTAATAACTTCTACTAAACAAAGTAGCATATAGGATGTGAGAAAGAAGAACCTACATTTTAAAAATGTGATCTAAATTGTTCACAGATGACAATCAGAAAAATGAAGAGATGCCAAAAATGACCAAGACCTTTGTTAGCTACCACGATGAGCGAAACTCCAAATGTGTCATGGAATGACTAGAATGCATTCCATCTGTGTAGGTGGGAAAAGGTTGGGGAATAATGCCAAGAAACATAAATTAGCTCTCATAGCTCATTCTATTGTACTGAGTGGGAGGAAGTAAAAACTTTCTTCTGAGCCTTCTTTTTTGAACAAACACCATGCCTACTTGTTCATTTTCTTCCTAATCTCCATTTCAAATTCCTTTCCTTTCTTATTTTGTTAGATGATTACATGGCAACTATACATTACGCATTTTTTATACCAAGTATGCAACCAGACCTGTCCCATCCTGCTCTCCATTCTAAGCTCAGCTCAGTTAGTAGTATCTCTCACCACACAGTAGGCCAGATGGCATCATAAACAAACTTCTCATTAATTCCTCACACTCACATTTCACTTTCCAGTTACCACATCTTGTTAGCCATTTCCTCAAAATAATCCTCCAACGTGTTGCCTCCTTTCTCCAGCAATTGGCATTTTGTCTTTGCTTGAACCTTATGACAGTGAAGCTTATTATCCTCCATTGTATCGGAATCTTCAATATTAGCAGAGCTGTGGCCTTCAGAAGAAAATCTTTACATGCCTCCATTCTTTGTAGCTTCTTGTAGCCATGTAGCTTCTGGTAGCTCCTGGGAAAGACATACAGAAAAGAATCTTCAAGAGGAGAGTGATTTTTCCCCCGTCTTTTTCTTTTTCTTGCTGGTTAAAATATGAGCAAATAGCAACAGCTGGAGCTGACCCGGGGGCTCACGAAGTAGTCTCAGGAATGACCATTTGGCAGGGTGGAATAACAGGGGTGAAATCTGTGGTCCTGACAATATGAAGAGCCATTCTGACCCTCTGCCAACAACCTTGAGACTTATAAAACATGAGGAAAAATATTCATTTATCTTGATTCATGTGATTATTTTGTATATTTTTGTTATTGAAGCCATACCTAATCCTAAAATATTTACCCTCAACTTTTCTTGAAAGAGTTTTTAATATTCTACGTGATCTGATACTGCTCCATTCCAAAACAGACTTCAGGTAACTGCCAACTGGAACTCTTGAAACCCAAATCCAAACATGTTTACTACTCTGGTTATTTCTGCCTGTTGTCCACAAGATGAAATTTAAAATATGTAGCCTGGTGAAAGTGGGATTCATGATCAGGCCTATATCTTCCTTTATAGGCTCAATTTTTGCTGCTCTCTCTATATTTTTCAGAATTAAATACATAGATTTTTCTTGAACACCTACTGAGGGTCTGCCATTTCAAGCACTGAGATCCCTTCTCAGTCTAGCTCTATGGACCAGAACTTGCCACTTCCTCTGCTTAAAAGTCCTTTCCCTCCTTTTCTGTTCCACAGGGGCTTATATTTTTGTCTTACATGTGAAGTCATTCCTCACTCTTTTCCTAACCCATCATCTCTTCTTTCTGTATTACACGGTGCATATTTTAATTGGTGATTTTTATGCCATACCACTTTCTTTTACATGTTGGCTTTCCCAATAGACTATGTCTCTTTGAAGCAGAAATAATATAACCACCTCCAAATTCCTAGCCTTAGCCTAGTAATGTCCAACACTATTTGTGAGCCAAATATTAACAAATTAATTTCAGACCTAAAAGGGATATCTTGGCCACCCTTCTTTTACTAGATGAGAAAACAGAGGTTCAGAGAGGTTGAAAAAATAATCAAAATCATATAACTCTTTATTATAAAATCAAGATTAAGTCTGGTATTGTCTGACTCACAAATTAGTGTCAATTTCCCCACTTTATGTCAGTTTTATTTTTATATCTGGATTATTTCAGTAATTAATCTTATTTTTCCTTTCATTTTTTCTGTTCATCTAATGTTAAATACATTTACTTTCTCAGTCTCCTTGGATTTGACTTGTATCCTAGAAATTAGAACACTGTCAGAAGACAGGCTGAGAGAAAGGTTAATGGATAGAATCAGCTGTGCAAAATCTTCCTAAACCTTTGTACCTCCAAAGAAAAGATAAACTGCAACATTCTGAATTTGTCTCATGTACAGCGTGCACAATGTTTCATTATTTTTCATCCCATAATAATTGAAACCCATTACTAATTGAAGTGTTAACTACCAGGCAAAGTTGAAGGCCATATCTGATCTATTTCAGTGATGTTGAAAATGTTCACAAAAGAAAAAAGAAAAGTGGTTTCTTTATGTTGTCCTTGCAAAATATTCACACATTTGCTTTTGGAAGAAGAAGAGAACCACAGAGTTGCCATCTTCATTGTAGAAGAAATCAATCAGTCTTTTGGACCACATGTTTAGTGTTATGAGAAAGATGTGACTGGAGCTACAGTTTCTAATCTCCCCTAAACACCTTCTTCTCCCCCAACACCTTCTTGATGTTTTCTCTGAGTTGAACGTATTTCATAAATAAGGAAAAAGAAAGGAAGAAATGTAGCGATCACGTTTAAGAAGTCCTAGATTAGAGAAAGATACTATTTTCTTTGGTGGCCTTCAGAGAAGACAGATGGGCAATACACTTACTTATTTAGTCCTTGTTTTGCACGACACACCTTAAACCTTACTTTAAAAACTTTACTTAAGTTTATTCAAATCCCACACATACCTCTTTGCTATCTCCTTTGTACAAATGAGAAAACTGTGACATGAAGAGGGTATATGTAAACAAAGGCAAACATTTCTTAGACATTTACTGCACCAAACAATCCACTAAGTTGTTTATAAGTATGATCTCATTTTCTTTTCACAAAAGCCATACAAAATAGGTGCTTAATATAATAGGATAATATAATAGGTGCTTAACAGATAATATAAAGATTAAGCGATCTGTAAAATTTCACATAGATACTAAATGAAGGGATCAAAATTGAAGCCCTTGGTTTCACTTTTGATTCCCAAATCAAAAAAGATTTTTTTTTTCCTTTAGGAGGAAAAATAAAATAATGCTTCCATGTGGATTGTAGAGTCTTGTCAGTCACAGACCTGCAAGGGTAACCCTGGGTATGTTGAGATGGTAAAACACTTGAACATGACTTCCAGCTTGGGAAAATTGGCAAAAAGCACAAAAATTTATAATGTACTAGGTAGTAGTTCTTAAGTCCAGGCCTTGACAAGGGGAATCTATTAGAAATTCAAATTTTAGGTCTTAACTCCACAGATGTACTGAATCAGATCACTGGGAGTACCTCCAATAGTCTGTGTTCTAACAAGTACTGGCTGAAGTTTTCTCAAGCATGGGAATCACACTGCCCATTTGACCTTATCAGACTTGCCTCAAAGCCCCTCAACCCAGGCCCTAACACCTTCTAAGACACTTTAATGATTTTCTCATTTGGGACTCTAGGACTGTGAGGGCGACATTTGCTCTTCGTGCATAAATTTAGTAATCTTAGCTTGGCCCACAGGGATTTTTTTCTGGTAGTTTCATGGGAAATCAACTGTCAACACATTGGATTGAGATAAAACTAATGTGTGGCAACCTAAGAGGAATGGGGTCATGGATTAAATATCTCAGTCTCTCTTCTTCAACTCTCTGATATACTGCCAATGCCTTCCACTGGCCAAACTCAGCCAGAAGAGAAATGGCAGGAGAATTTATAAAGTTGTCCATAAAAGTCACTCCCCTAGCCCCTACAATGAAGTTGATATTGGGGGAAAGTGACTATGGAGGAAAAACCTAAAGAAATCTGATAATATTCCCCAACTTACTCCTCAATATATACTAACTTCTTTTATCCAGAATAAAAAAAAAAAAACTTGTCCCAGTCAAACAGGGAACACGTAGTTACCACATTATAAACAGTATATCATTTTGTTTTATATATATATATATATATATATTTTTTTTTTAGTATATCTATTTTGTTTTACTGCTACTTGGAGCCTAAAATATTAGTCACTTCTAGTGCTCTTCAATAAGATATTTAGGATAAAATAAAGAAAACAGAAATGAAAAGGCATAGCTTTTATTGTTTTCACTTAATGTAGCTAGCCATGACATGTAGGCTGATATTTATAGCTTCCTTTTTCAAGGGGATACCATGGCTTCCTTATTTTTTTCAGCATTTGGGGTGGATGGAATTTTTTTACTGAAGCTTTGTTCCTGTAGTATCTGAGTATTCTATGGGTCTGTGTTTACCAAATTGCTGAAGCTTACTAATGTTCAAGATTATTGGGCAAGGGAATATTAGAACTGCATAGTAAGTCTCCTGATCTTCATGCTGAATCATCCTTTCACCCACTGGTTACCTTTGGAAATCAGGGTTAATCATCTTGGCCCCTAGAGTAATCTCCCCTTCATCCCTGTTGAATGAACAACATGAAAAACCCTAAACACACAAAAAGTATATTCATTTTCTAGTTACAGCTGTTTTCTAGAGGAAGTATTATTTCCAAATTCATCAATTCCCCAGGTTGATTGTACAAGACTTAAAAATTCTTTCAGTAGGTTACTAGTGTAATAACCACCTCCGTTTGGTTACTGGACCTGTGTATCCTAACTAAAAGGATTTGACTCCAAATGGTAATTCAAAGTATATACTTCATACTTCTGGAAAGAATTCCAACACTGCAGGGTTTTACCTCTCAACTAGAAATACGACTGAGCTGTATTGATGCAGCTGCTTCTTTGCATTTGAGTATATGGTAACACTAGTGAATTCCATGTCAATGAATTTATCCTTGCATGTCATGCGGGCAGTGCTGTGTAGATTACCATGGTGATGACTAAGGCATTCAGGAAATCCATTTTAGGGGCACTGGCAAAAGGATTTCATCAGGGAAGGCATATTCACACCTGGAATATTATCTGTCCCTATAAGGAAACATCACTGCCATCTCCAGGATGGAAGGGATTTAATGTCATCAACCTACCAGCTGGTTTCCCCAGGAAATTTTCTCATATGGTAGCTGATGAGGGGGTGCTCAGTTGGCCTCTGCTTTTGAAGGTTGGGGAATAAGTGAATTTCATAATCAAATCAGCCTTTTTAAGGAAAAACCCACTTTGTAGACCCCTGCACAGCTACCACCCTTGCCATCATGACAACCTTGGACATTTTCTTATTAAACAAGCTCTATAATTGCTGGGGGGTAGAAATCCTACTTATATTCTTAGGACAAGTAATATTTTCTGTTAGGAGACAATTCTTCATAATTTACCTACATATCTAGGATTGTATTTTGTTTATAAGCTACAGAGAGTATCTCCCTCTGGGTCAGAGAGCAGATCTGTTTCCTGGTCAAGATAATAAAGGCAATGTCTGCCCTTGGAGACAAAGGTTAGACATATTTGTTAGCAATGCCCTTAAAGGAATTGGGGTTTTCTAAGCACTGTGTGAATGATGCCTGTATCACCCTAATGAGAATTGGGGTCAAGAGGAACCAATGCAGACATGAAGCTCATGCTACATACATCCGGTGCCATGAATAATAAACTCTAAGTCAATTTGCCCTTGTTGACTCCTTACTGGTCAGATCTATGAATATATGGCAAACCAAACTAGCAACTCCAGGAGATGCACCTGCTTTGGGTCTCTCTGATCAGTTGAACTGATTATTGTCTTACCTACAGAAATGTCTTCTGGTGGGATGTTATATAACATCATACTGTCATACTGTCCCTGGTGCTTGTTTTCTTTAGGATGAAGATCAGTATGGAGTATGTTGCAACAGAATCTCTTCCCTGATGTTGATGAGAATAATGAGATCCTAGGGTAAAAGAGGTCAAAGTCATTCTTAGCCAAAACAAATAGAGTTGCAAGCCACAAAGGTAGAGGAACAATTAGTCCTTGGGTTATAGACACGTCACTTGAATCTACATCTGCCATCACACAGCACTCCCCTGTGTGTCTCTGCCTTCAGAGGGCACTTCTCCTCTTCTTTTTTCTTTGTTTTTGTTTTTTAAAATTTTGTTTATTTATTTATTTAAGAGTGAGAGGACGTGCATGCAAGCTGGGGGAGGGGCAGAGGGAAAGGGATAAGCAGACTGCACTGAGCACTGAACCTGATCTGGATTCCATCTCATGACCCTGAGATCGTGACCTGAGCGAAAATCAGAGTCAACTGTTTAACCAACTGAACCAACCAACCAACTGCTTAACCAACTGAACCAACCTGGTCACTCTACTTATCCTCTTCTTATAAGGACACTCAGTCATAGCCGTATTGGATTAGGGCTCACTCTATTGACCTCATCTTATCGATTACATCTGCAAAGATGTTATTTCTTAATAAGATGACATTCACAGATACCAGGGGTTAGAGTTCCAACACCTCTTTTTTATGGACACAATTTAAACAGTAACACCTCTTAACAAAGAGATGAACTATGTGTTCTTCAAATATATAAGCTAATTGGTTAGGAAAGAAAAGAAATCCTCGTATTCTGTAATTTATTGAAAGACACTATTTACAAAGGTGTGACAGCACTATGGGAATCAAACACTGTATCCCTAACAACAGCTTAAATTTCTTACTCCCTACAGGACTCTATGGGTAAGAGGAGAGTACAGTAACTGAAACCCAGAGGGCACAGCCATGTGGAAAGAGTATTCTGACAGGTGCTTTAGTCTTCGGCAAAGAGGTACACTTAGCCTGTTATTCCCCTCAGGATGGAATCTGGGGAATCAATACCTAGACCATTCATCTTCTAATGTTTTGCCATTGCCTCCTTTGGGTCAAACCCAACTGTTGGTACACATGACATAAAACATGGAGGAAAAGGATGGAACGTTGATTTGGAGGGACAGAGAAAATATCCAGAGCAGCTCATGAAATCACAGTTCAAAAAATAAAGAACATAAAAATAGATCATAATTTTTAAAATTCAAAAAAATGTCAAGGAGAGTCCAATTATTAGGAAATAAACTGGTCAGCATCATAAATAGATAATATAAATGTTTGGTAATATTTTTGGTAAAGAGGTTAATCCTGTCTGACCTTTAAAGGCAAATCCATTTAATTCTGCTATTTTGTTTGTAGGATTTTTTTCTACATATCCATAGGACGTAGTATAAATATTATACAAAGATATTTATAAAAGCATTGTTCATAACAGAAAAAGCCTGACCACTACCTAAATGTTCATAAAAACAGTTCAAATGGAAATTAGCATGTCAATTAAATAGAATTTTATGATTCTACAAAAATCATAACATTTATTTTAAATTGTAGCTAGAGTATATGCATTAACCTTCTTTCTAAGCTGAAAAAGTAGTAATAACTCAATAGCAATAAAAAATAATGGGATAAAGGCAACAGCAGCTTTTATTTCAGGAGGAATAGGAGAACAAATGTCTAACTTCTCTACTATATAGATACAATTTGTCTTTGAATAATTTATTAAATGTTCCAAGCATGTTGACTGACCCATAAATTCAAATTATTTTACATCCACTTTCCACTTAGGTGTAGGTCTATTTATGAGCTTGAGAATTTAGTCCCCTGTGTTTCATTTTTTGTTTTGATGTTATTTATTCTTTTGTCCATGTGAACATGTATTGCAAATATTTTCTCCCCATCTACACTTTGCTTTTTTATTTATTCTTATTTTTATTTTTAAAAGATTTTATTTATTTATTTGACAGAGAGGAGAGAGATCAAAAGTACCCAGAGAAGTAGGCAGAGAGAGAGAGGGGGAAGCACGCTCCCTGCCAAGCAGAGAGCCCGATGCGGGACTCAATCCCAGGACCCTGAGATCATGACCTGAGCCGAAGGCAGAGGCTTTAACCTACTGAGCCACCAAGGTGCCTCAATTTTTTTTAACAGACTATTTCGATGAGCAGGGCATTTTAATCTGAATGAAGTCCAAGTTATCTTTTTGTTTTATCTTGTGCTTAATGATTTTTGTATCATCTATGAAATCTTTCACATTCAAAGATCTTTGAAAAAATTTTCCTATGTGCCTTTTAAAATGTGTATAGATTAGACATTATATTTAAGTCTATAATTCATCATAAATTAATTTTTTCTACGCTACAAAAAAGGGGTCAAATTTTGTCACATTAAACCTCATTTGTAAAAAAGACCTTCTCCTGTTGAATTGCCTCAATGCCTTTGTGGAATGAAAACTATATTTCTCAGCATTTCTTATCATTAGAAATGGTCAATGGAATAGAAGGATCTAGGAAGAGTATTTTTTTAAGATTTGTTTATTAATTTGAAAGAGAAAAGAGTACATGAGCAGGACAAGGGGCAAAAGGAGAGAGAGAATCCTCGATCAGACCCCCCACTAATGCAGAGCCTGACATGGGCTTGATCCCAGGACCCTGAAATCATGACCTAAGCCAAAATCAAGATTCTGCCACTTAAATGACTGAGCCACCCAGGCACCACAAGAGTTTTCCATTCTTTTTTTCCTCTTTGCTAGTGGAGTGTGGCCACAAAGTTGCCATGTTGGTACTGAGAAAGAAAGCACATATTATTGCTTTGCCCTCTTCACAACAGAATTTTCTTACTGATAAACGTGGAGCCCAACCAGCTCTGGCTACTTTCCTTACGATTTTGTTATATTGGAGAAAAGTACATTTATTTTGTCAAAAACATTTATAAGAGAAGACAAAACGGAATACAAAAATAAAAATATTTTATTTCCTCTAAATTTTCTAATGGTTTCCATGTATGTGAATGTCCTTTGCATCCTTTTATATCCTAACTAGAAGCTGAAATCTAGTAGTTGATTTTTAAATTTTAATAATTTGTTTTCTTAAAGCATTTTCCTTCAAATTAGTTTGATTATTTTTTTAACAGTCTGTAATTCTTTGACCTATTTTGTGATTCCACTATTTACATATTAAACCTTTGAAAATGTTCATCATCTTTAGCCACCAGAGAGATTCAAATCAAAACCACATTGAGATACCACCGTACGCCAGTTAGAATGGCCAAAATCAACAAGACAGTAAACAACAAATGCTGGAGAGGATGTGGAGAAAGGGGAACCCTCCTCCACTGTTGGTGGGGATGCAAGTTGGTGCAGCCACTTTGGAAAACAGTATGGAGATTCCTCAGGAAATTAAATATACAGCTACCCTACGACCCTGCAATTGCACTACTCGGTGTTTAC
>CM052812.1:33445587-33584575 GCA_028533885.1 Nasua narica | reverse complement strand
GGGGGGGTGAGCCTGGTGGTGGGTATCGAGAGGGGCACGTACTGCATGGAGCACTGGGTGTGGTGCATGAACAATCAATCTTGTAACACTGAAAAATAAACAAATTTAGGGAGAAAAAATAAAATAAAATAAAATAAAATAAAATAAAATCTCAAAAAAAAAAACCCTTTGATATATAGTTACATTATCTCTATCTAATTACATTATCTCTACCTAATAAATATAATATCTGGTTTCCTTGGCAAGATCTAAATCTTTTTGTTTAACTGGCTGTCACTAATGATGGGTTCTTTGCTTGTGTGTTTTGTCATCTTTTATTGTGAATTAGTGTTTACTAATCTTAATATGTAGAAGTAACTCAGTCCTTAATTGGAATATCATTCTGGGAGGATTTAAATTTGTTTCTATCTGGGACCAGTGAGTACCAGTATACTCGTGTTTGTATCATCCTTTTACAATATCTAAAAATACACTGAGTCTTGGAATCATTCACTGAACTTGCCATTGGAGAAATTTCTCTTGTAATTATCCAGGTCTGTTTTCAGATCAATGGCTCTAGTCCCTCTGATATCTCCTCCCTTCCATTCTGGCACTACAACTTTATATTTTATGCATTTCAATTACTTTGTGACTAAAAGACTTTTCAAATTTTCTTTTTCATCAAATGGACAGAAAACGATATTTGAAGAAAACAATTTTCAAAATAAAATATTCAACATCTAGTCAACTTGCAGTTTGGCCTTTAGGCAGGACAAAGGCATTTTCAACATGTAAAAAATCAGAATGTTTATCTAAAATTCTTCAATGCATATGCCAGTAGAACAAAGAATTTAACAACAACAAAAAAATGAAAACATTATATCCAGGAAAGAATGCATTTATCTCTGTAGCTAAGGAATGGTCTGTAACCAGAAATAGTTATACTTAGAGGACAAGCTGTTCAGAATGATCCAGGCAGACAAAGAATAGAAGGGAGCACATTTTTCACAAATGAGGGGAGTTAATGGAACATATAGAATAGACCTTGGGAGAAATTTAAGGTATGAGAAAAATATATACATATAGAAGTGCCTGATGGATGGTAAAAGGGAAGTATAAGTTTATATTTGGATGTAGGACTATTCTCGCTTTAGTACAAAGGAATGGCATGGATCTTCAAGGAGAGAATTGTACTACAAATACACATCTTGGTTCTGCAGTAAACAGATTTTATGGAGAAGTAAACCATACTCTTTATTGGTTCTCAAATTTTAGAATCCACAAAACCAAAACAAAATACTTAATTATGGCTACAAAATAGAAAGTAATTTCAAAATCTTGAATAGGAGAGCAGAGGCATGAGGAATGAAAGAGAGCTGGAAAAAAAGAATCTTTTCAAATAACACTCTCCCTATGATTGATATACACAGAATGGGTGTTATACACACAGAATGCTGCTATGGGTGTGCTATGAACAGGTGAAAGACTGACCATTAGTGACAAGTAAATAATAACTAAATTGTGAGGATGGAAGGCTATGTGTCTAGAGTGGTCTAAATATATTAAATCTTATCATCATAATAATAGAATGTTAACCAAAAGTAGCTGAAACAGATAAGTAAGTACTAATTAAAGAACATCATTTAGGAATAGAAACTTTGTATTAGTTTTCTATATCTGCATGACAATTTATCAAACTTGGTGACAAAACAACACCAAGTTATTCTTTTACTGTTCTGTAGGTCAGAAGTCTGACTGACTCATCTGGGTTCTGTGTTCAGGGTTTCACAACACTAGAAGCTCAGCAGAAAACTCTACTGAGCTCATTCATGCTGTTGATAGAGCTCCCTCTTTTGTCTTCCCTTTGTGCCTCTTCTTCACCTTCATATTCTGCTACTAGTCAGAGAGAGTTCTCTGACTCAAAGCATTTTTGTGATTAAGTCAGATCCATGTCTTTTTAAGGTCAACCTCGGAATATCACAGAAAACAATCATAGAGAGTGGTATCTCATGACTTTCACAGGTTCCAGGGATGAAATGATGTGGAATATTGGGACTATTTCTAGAAATTCTTCTTACTACAGAATTCATTTCTAGAAAATCCTAAGAGAAATGGCTGGAGTTATTTTTTTTTTCTCTATGGAGATGATGGTTTGAGCTTAGATGATCCAAAATATACTGGGAATTTAATTTTCTATTTTAAAAGAGGAAAAACATTAGTTCTGTGGTAAAATAATAAATTATTCAATCAATTTTTGGACCAGTTACATGCGTTAGGCAAAAATACATTTTGCTGTCTACTTTACACCACAAAAAATAAAATAAGAATAAAATATCTTAGAAGATAAAACATATTTTAATATGTAAGATGACTTAGAAAGACATGTTTTACTTTATAATATCTTAACCTTTTAACAACTATCATAAAGTTAATCCAAAGATAACCAGGATAAAATTAATCCAAAGATAACCAGGTTATCCAGAGATAACCAGGATAAAGCTTGCAACTTACAAAAAAAGATTAATATAGAGTGTATCTTAAAATAACAAAAATGAAAAATATATTAAGATTTTATATAGCTTATTATGATAATAGATCAAATATATTATCAAAACAATTTACTGTATAAATTAAATAGAAGTGGCTTTTTAAAAAAGATTTTATTTATTTATTTGACAGAGATGAGAGATCATAAGTAGGCAGAGGCAGGCAGAGAGAGAGGGGGAAGCAGGTTCCCTGCTGAGCCCAGAGGGCTTGATCCCAGGACTCTAAGATCATGACCTGAGCCAAAGGCAGAGGCCTTAACCCACTGAGCCAGGCAGATTCCCCTATAAGAGAAGACATAGGGGCTTTTAAATTTATGAGAGGTTGTTAGTCTTATTGTGACCAAGAAAAATGAGAATCAAAAATAAAATGAAATATGTTTTGCTCATCTGGTTAACACTTAAAAAATATACACAATATACCACTTCAGGGACACCTTAACTATCCTCCCTGACTGAGTGTATTTCTCCTATTTTGTACATTACTGGAATCTTGAAAATTCACATTGCACTATTATTGAAGTAGCAATTTTATATTTACAATTAATATCTACCCACTCATTAAGTCTTAGGTCTTACCATAATGTCTAGACTTTGGAAAACACTCACTAAATATATGTTTGGGTGGATAAAAAAGAACTGTTAATGAGAATATGAGATAATGCATACTTTCATATATTCTTGCCAGGAGGAAAAGCTGCTATAATCTTTTTTTGGAACTAATTTGGAAATTCTTACTAAGATTATAATGAACAAATATTTGACCAGGCTGTTTCATTTCTTTTTAAAAACTAAAAAAAAAAATTATTGAGGTATATTAAAATGTAACATTATATTAGTTTTAGGTATACAACATAATGATTTGATATTTGTATATATTGCAAAATGATCACTACAATAAGTCTAGTTAACATCCATCACCATAAATGGTAACAAAAATTATTTTTCTTGTGATGAGAACTTTTAAGGTATGCTATTTTAACAACTTTCAAATATACAGTATAGTATTATTAACACTGGTCACCAGGCTGTACATTATAACCTTACGACTTATTTATCATATAACTAGAAGTTATACCTTTTGATACCCTTACCCATTTCACACTTCTGTCCCCCAACCTCTGGCAACCACTGATCTATTCTCCTTATCTATGAGTAAGGTTTTTTTAGATGCCACATATAAGTGAGATCATATGGTATTTGTCTTTATCTGACTTATTTCACTTAGCATAATGCCCTCAGGGTCCATCCATGTCGCCATAAATGGCAAAATTTCCTTCTTTTTAGTGCTTAAATAATATTCCTATGTGTAGTTGTGTGTGTGTGTGTGTGTGTGTGTGTGAGAGACACATCTTAAATATCTATTCACCCATCAATAGATGTAGGTTTCTTCTATGTCTAGGCTACTGTAAATAACACTGCAATGAACCTGATGGAGCATATATCTTTTGAGTTAGTGTTCTTGTTTTCTTCAGAAGCTACTTAGAATGTTTGGCTCATATGATCTATTTTAAATTTATTGAGGAACTGCCATACTGTTTTTCATAGTGGCTGAACCAGTTTACCTCCCCACTACTGTGGACACGGGTTACATTTTCCCCACATCCTTACCAACACTCATTGTTTTTTTGTTTTTGGTAATAGCTATTCTAACACTTGTGACATGAGATCTCATTGTGGTTTTGATTTGCTTTTCCCTGATGATGAGTGATGTTGAGCACCTTTTCATGTATTTGCTTGCCATCTGTATGTCTTCTTTGAAAATATCTATTTAGATCCTCTGCCCATTTTTTAATTAGATTTCTTTTAGGAGTGGCAATTAATTTGTATGCGTTCTTTATATATTTTGAATATTAACCCTTTATTAGATATATGATTTGCAGACATTTTCTCCCATTTAGATGGTTATTTTTTCATCTTATTGATGGTTTCCTTTACTGTGTGGAAGCTTTTTAGTTTGGTGTAATCCCACTTGTTTATTTTGCTTTTTTGGCCTTTATAAGAACTAATTTTGAAATTTGAAGATAGATTTGCTGATTGTATCATCTCATTATCTTTGGTTAATACCAAAGTAAAAATAATGATCTGTTCATCAAAAGAAAGAACCAAAGAATAATTTATTTACTCAATTACTTAAAACATTCCATATTTAATTTTTTTTTCAGTTATTCAACATGTTATGCAATGGCTTGTTATTCAGTTGTTCTAATTATATTGCTTTCTTAACTTTATGAACACTGAGAAATATTTCCTACCTTGAAAGAGGTCACTCATCTCTCATGGACTTTTTACAAGTTACTTCATAAGTAATTTATCAAAATTCAATTTTGTTCAATACCCTTCTAAATTAATTCAGACTAGAAATACTGTCACGGCAATAGAGTATGACATTCAATAGCTATTTACAATAATCAGATGTATACAAATCCCAAGTTTGTAAGCCAAAGTAAGCTTTAAAAGATTCTTAAAATGTATTGCATATCACACACTGAATAAACAATGCCAGCTGATGATAAGTATCAGGGTACTTACTACTGGGAGTCCTATAGCCAGACTTACTACTGGGAGTCCTATAGCCAACCATTTTGCTTCAGCATTTTTATACATTTTGCAATAAAACCTGGTATCACTGACCAGTGCCCACTTTTTAATCACGTTACTTTAAAAACATGTAAACTAATGGAGAGTACATTTAAAAACAACATATACTCACCAATAAGAGAAATTTCTTTCTTTGAAGGTTAATGAAAACAGTGATAATTAATCTTGGAATCTATGTATTTAGGTTCAGACTAGTTGTACTTACTGAAGATAGTGGCAGTAAACACATCATAGTCTTTGTAAACTACCTCATCTAACTTTTGAATAATACTATTTTTAACTGAAAACAATCACTTAATATAATACAATAGGCAACATAAAAAACTTTATTAAGATAAACATGTTATAAGCCTTTGTTAAAAAACAGTATTTAATCATAAAACCTCCCTACCTCCCTACCAATGAATGTGATCTGAAAAAAACAGTGGTTATAAAAAGGAAAGCCAATATCAATATTTGAAAATAAAGATGGCTGATTTCAAAATGCTAGAAAATAAAAAATTTCTATTGGAGGCAGGGAAGTTGTGAAAAGAAAGAAGAAAAACTACCAAACATGTAATTAAGTAATTACAGCTAATTAATAAATTACCTAGCCAAGAATGTATTGACTTTAAAAGTTTTGGAGTACAATGTATACTTTACCAAAGTATTTGGGGAATACAGAGGAGGGTGTGACTCTACCTAGACCTACTGGCAGAAGAGCCCAACAGTCTGTTTATCAAGGCTTCCAGTATCAAGCCTTTATGGATGTATGTTCAAGTTTGAGAAACACGACAATAGACTGATGTTTTCATTAATACTGTAATAAATCAGAAGGTCATCATTTTAACTGAGAAGTTGTATTTTGCAGTGAATAGAATCAGAGTTTATAAAAATAAATACAGAGGGAATGTAGAATGGACGCATATTATCTTCTCATTCTAAGATAAGCAAAATGATACATAGATTCGATGACAAGGTGACTTTGTCCTGGTTGCAAAAGACTGGAAGCAGCAGGACCAGTTGCTATTAGTCCAGGCTGGGCTAGAGATGAGGAAAACCTAAATTAGAACAGTGGCAATGACAATAGGTTAAAGACGAAATATGATTGATGTGGGTGTGGCACATATTTGTGGTGATTTTATAATTGATTGGGTCCAAGAAATGAATGTAGTGGAAGTAAAGAATGACCCTTCAATGTCTCTTTGGATAACTGGGTATAGAAATGAAGTGTTGAGCACAGAGTGGGTGCTTAATAGAAGCCAATTTGTTGGTACAAAAGAATGGAAAGCTGTAGTGCATGTCCTATTTTCTGTGAAGGCAAACCTGTCCAGTGATTATGAGACTCATGGCATGGCTGGTTCTAGCTTTTGCATTATTATAGAATTGCATTATATTTCTTTTTTTTTGAAAGATTTTATTTATTCATTTGACAGAGAGAGAGAGAGATCACAAGTAGGCAGAGAGGAAGGCAGAGGGAGAGGGGGAAGCAGGCTCCCCGCTGAGCAGAGAGCCCCACATGGGGCTTGATCCCAGGACCCTGAGATCATCACCTGAGCTGAACGCAGAGGCTTTAACCTACTGAGCCACCCAGGCACTCCTGTATTATATTTCTTTATTCATGCCTTTTCATCACTTTTCCTCCCTTTTCTAACTGATGAAATTAAATGCCATTAGAAAGATGCATGTTACAATCTTGGAGTTATACAATATATTCTAAATCAGTTTTAGAAATCTACTTTTGACAGAATCCTGAAAAGTCACAAAGGATTATTACCATATTATAAGATAAGGAAGTCTTGTTGCAAAATGTTTTGTTTTCCCACAAACTTTGTTTTCATGTTATACTGCACTTGTTTCTATGATTACGTCATGAATGGTAAAATAATCAGACTAAGTGATAGAAAATAAATAATAAGAAAGTGATTATTTCTTGCATAACCTTTATACAATTGCAAGATATGAAAAACAGTACCACTGTAATTAATAATAGTATGAGTATTAAGAAGGGCAGGCATGGTGATGAACACTGGGTGTTATATGCAACTAATGAATCTTCGAACAGTACATCAAAAACTAATGATGTATTATATGTTGGCCAATTGAACATAATAAAAAATAAGAATACCAGCATTGGCTATAGCAATTGGAGTGATGATAATGGTAATAGTAGCATGAATGGTAGAGGGGTCCCGTAACAGAACACAATGGGTGTCACAAATTAGCATCTTGGAAGTCAGCTCTACACCAAATATTATCTAAGAAGTCAGTAGAAAGTCTAAATATTTTACATTAATGAATAATTTTAATGCTTTTAGATAATAGGTATTTTCTCAATTTCAGATGTTATGTATTTCAGGTAACTATTGGACCGCTAAAGCTATTTGATACTAAAGTGGATAATAATTCTGAAATATAACTCACCATTCTTTGAGTTATTTCACCATTAACTTTTATAACCTAGAATTTTTAACATACTGTTGTAAAATGTGTCTTAGGCATAAACTAAAGCTTTCTTTTTTTTTATTTACTTATTTAGCCAAACACTTATTGCCTGTGATAGTATACAAGTTCTAGTAATCATATTTTCTTCTTTATTTTCTATTGTTTCATCATATCTTTCCTGAATTCAAGTAATCTATCTTGAGCTTTTTGATAGTTTGTTTTTTTTTCTCCCCAAATTTGTTTATTTTAATTTTTCAGTGTTACAAGATTGATTGTTCATGCACCACACCCAGTGCTCCATGCAGTACGTGCCCCTCTCTATAGTTTGTGTTTTTTTAATTTATTTTTTATTTTTTTTATTTTTTTATTTTTTTTTTTGCTTTTTGATAGTTTTGTAATGGAGTTGAGTTTGTCTTTATGGACATGCTGAAGTGAATAGGAAAACACCAGTGAATGACCAGAACAAACTAATTTCCTACTTTCATATTTACCTTTTAATTAAGTGGAAAAAATCAAATAAATAAACACATCATAGTCTTTGTAAACTTTGCTATTAGTCCACAGCTGGGCTAGAGATGAGGAAGACCTAAATTAGAACAGTGCAATGACAATGACCTAGATCATTGTCCTAAATTATTTTGCATTTCAGAATGTCAGTTGATGGTAAGTACAGTAAAAAAAGATAAAACAGTAGGAAAACAGAGTGGTAAAGGGTGCTATTTTACATGGCGATTTGAGAGTAGTACTCTGAGGAGGTAACCTTTAAACCATGACCAAAAAACAAACAAACAAAAAGATTAGGTAACGAACATTCCAGGTAGAGGCATTCCCACATGCCAATGTTTGATGTGCATCATGTTTAGCAAGTGGAGAAACAGAAAGGAAGATGGTGTAGCTGTCGCTGAATGAGTAAAGAGAAGAAAAGTTTGGAGATAAGTTTGGATACCTGGACAGAACCCGATTCCATGGGGTCCTGAAAGCCACTCTCAAGATTCTGCCTTATGTTAAATGTGATGAGAATCCCTTTAATAGTAACTATCATAAATAATGGAAAACATATTCTTTAATGAATGGTTGTAAAACTGAAAACAAAAATGAAAAAGAATGAAGCACTCTTCCTGAAAAGCAAAGTAGTGGAAATAACAAAGTGACACATGTGCGCCAAAAGGCACATGCAGTGAGCTACCGCAAAATATGGAACCTTTGTTTCACACCAGGAAATCATAAATAAGAGGAAGAGGGAGCTCAGGAGCATCCAACAGGACCATTAATTGCATTAATCTCTCCAGCCATGAAATAAAATTCAACTTATTTTTAAGTTAATATAATCTCACTACTCCCATTGGCCAAGGACACAAGAGAGTAAGAAACTATAGACCAACCTCCAGTGAGCAAATATTCAAAAACACACACACAAAAAACAGAATTACTGCAGAGATATATTAAAAGAATTTATTCCAACATCAATTAAGGCTTATTTAAGAGAATAAGAATTCTCTAACAACAGAATTACTATTAGTATATTTCAATAAATGTAAGGATTAAATTTGTATAGTTATTTAATTAGATACTGGGAACTGTTTTTAAAATTCAACACAAATTTGTGTTTAAGATACTTTTAAAACCCAAAAGTGAGGGTGGAATTCATATTCATTGAAAAATGTGTTTGGGGGGCGCTTGGGTGGCTCAGTGGGTTACAGCCTCAGCCTTTGGCCCAGGTCACGATCTCAGGGTCCTGGGTTGGAGTCCTGCATTGGGCTCTCTACTCAGCAGGGAGCCTGCTTCCCCCTACTCTCTCTGCCTGTCTCTCTGCCTGCTTGGGGTTTCTCTCTCTCTATGTCAAATAAATAAATAAAATGAATAAACCTTTGGCTTAACAGTAAATTATTACTGACTCAAAAATGAAATCTGTTTAAAAATTATGAATTCATAATTTATTTCACCCCAATAAATAAAATCTTTTAAAAAATGTATTTATATGAGAAAAACATATATCAAAGAAAACTTCAGCAATCATTACACTGTGTTCTGAAATTGAGGTGCCTTCTCCATAAAATCAGAAATGAGACCAGAATGCCCAGTGTGACATTACTATTTCACTCAATTAGGTATTGAGTGTTGAATACAAATAGCACAGTGAGGAAGTGGTGACAACAGAGAAGAGACAGAGGCAAAAATGTTATTTATAGATCAGATTATCATCTTCCTAGAAAATAGATAAATAACTTATAAGTATTAAAACTAACATAAAAGAGCAATAAGCTGCCAGATATAAACATAAAACAATTAATTGCTGTCTATATATTTAGGAAATGGAAGAAAAAAGGAATCCTATTTTTAAAAAGGGGAAAAGAAAGAGAGAAATAGAAAAAGAAAAGAAAGAAAGAAAAAAGAAAGAAAGAGAAAAGAAAGGGGCAAAGGGAAGGAAGGGAGGAAGGAGGAAGGGAGGGATGGTGGGAGGGATGGAAAAACATCTACAAAGTATCAAACAAATCTGTGTGAGAAAGTGGTGAAGAAAGTTATCAAACTGTAAATGACAGAAAAAAAAGTGAAAAGATAAACTGGATGTGTGGATAGAGTGACTAAATACTGTAAGGACCTCAATTTCCCCAAGAAGTAGTCTATAAATTCAATTCAACAACAATCAAGTTTCCAAATGAAATTTCATTAGAAATTAACAATGTGATTCTAAAAGTTACCTGTAATTGTGGAAACTTGAAGATAATTTTCCAACAGATGAAAGATAGGCCACTTGCAAGGGCTCTTGGGAAATACTATTCCCAGTGAAAGAGTAGGGATATATATAAGAGCAGACAGGCAAATGTCCAGCACAAACTTTTATCCTCTTTATAAAATATCCCTTTGAGTTTGTGCTGAAATTGCTTCATTCACAAGAATAAAATATGTGAAGCAGGGAGAATGAAAATTTGATTTCTAGCCAGACTGTCTTGTACAGTGATTCGGGATCTTCAATGTTGTATTCTGGCTGGTGGCTAAAATAACCTTTCCTTAAGAGATCCTGTCTCCAGGCCTAATCCACCATCCTGAGAAGTAGAAGAGCTAAATATAGGGATTGAATATTTTATTTATTTTTTCTGCTACCTGTTATTCTTCCAACATTCTCCTTTGAAATATGAATTCATAATTTTTAAATAGATTTCATTTTTGAGTCAGTAATAATTTACTCTTAAGTCAAAGGTTTAACTAGCTGACATTTAAAAAAAAAACATGATACCCCCCAACATACACCTCCTATAGAACTGTCAGTTCTTCTGTCACCTTACTGACATCCATGCTATAAGAGGCAAATATCTTTGATGAAAATCTGATGCCACAAACTGTCTATCATCCCCGTTATAACATCTGAAATACATTATATTTTATAAAGCACTTTTTCTTTCTTTGCCCACTTAAGTTTTACTGTCTAATTTTTAAAAGTCTATATTGTTTTAAAATGTGAGCAAGTTGGTTTTTTTTTCAGGGAATCAATCCAATGTGCATTTTCTTATGGTCTTTGTGTATCATATTTATGGTAGGGTCTATAACAATTAAGGTTATAAAATACAATCAGAATGACATAAGTGGAAATGGCAGAGTAAGGAACTCCAAAATATCCCCATTCATAAAAGCAATGAGAAAACCAACAAAAACTGTTAGAGTCAACTTTTATAGATCTAAACTCTAACAAAAAGCTTGCAACAATCAGAAGAGTATTTATTCTGGAAAAGTAGTTGACTCTCCATAAGAATATTAAGTTTTCTGGCCTTATAACTTACCCTAGTCTCATCGCCTGTTTAACACTTCAGCCCAGAGCAGCATTAGCCTTAAATATAATAGCCCACATTCCTAGTCTCAGTGCTGGAGGGAACAGAATGCATCCAATTTACAAAGAATTTTAATTATTTGTGTTGACCTGTCTGGTAGTTCTTGGAAAGACTGGCTCAAAAAACTTGCTTTTATTTCTAATTCAGAACTCACTCAGTGCTAAAGCTGCTACCTAGAGGAATTTTAAAAAACCTTGACAACATAGTAGTCCTTAAAATGTTTGGGTAGTCCCCTTTCTCCGATATATGGTTGCCCAAATAAATAGCCCTAGGTCTTGATTATCTATTACATTGTCAACATATTTTTTTTATTGTATAGATTAAGTAATACCCTTATTGGCTGCCCATCTGTTGTACTTCTAGGAACCAACTCCACAGTTTTCTATAGGTCACACTTCCCTGGCCACTTGCCATTTTTTTTCTTTTCTTTTCTTTTTTTTCTTTTCTTTTCTTTTCTCTTTTCTTTCTTTCTTCTTTCTTTCTTTCTTTCTTTCTTTCTTTCTTTCTTTCTTTCTTTCTTTCTTTCTTTCTTTCTTTCTTTCTTTCTTTCTTTCTTTCTTTCTTTCAGGATTTTATTTATTTATTTGACCGAGAGCAAGGGAGCACAAGCAGGGGGATCAACGGAGGGAGAGTGAGAAGCAGGCACCTGATGTGAGGCTCAGTCCTAGGACCCTGGGATCATGACCTGAGCCAAGGCAGTTGCTTAAACCATTAAACCACCTAGGCTCCCCATACTCATTTCAAATAATTATAGCCCTTTGCTTCTGAAGATTAAGTGCTGCAGTCTGACCTCTATTATTTTGGGATCCTAGAATTCCCATTGCTAACCAAGGAGCTCCGTTCTTCTACAACTTTATTTATATTCAGCCTTGGCATGTGGAGGACAGCTGCCACTGACTTTCTTAATAATGCTAGTGCCACCTCACCAGGACACTCCTTGTCACTTTGGTAAAGGGTGTCATTCAACCTGTTCATGGAATATAGTACATTGTGGGTTTTCAGACCCTATGTGGTATAGTTATCCTAGCATTGACACTTTTATGAGCTTTCTTATTCTTTCCTTCACAATCTGCCATGGATGTTCTAACTTTTCTACCTCATTTAGTATGGATTATCATGTTTTCAAACTATCATCAAAAGTCATTCTAGTAGCATATTATCACAGTCTTCCTGAGTGTTTGGCAGATCACTTATTCCTATATACTGGGATAGGGTTTTTATGTCAATAAATTTGTCATTATCCAACTTTATGCCTGTCTCTCTTGATTCAGCATTCTTACTATAATTCATGTTAGTATATGTTGTCTTGGCCCTACAATCCCTTGACATATAATCCTTTCCACCCTTCCCTGAATAAGAAATTCTCCTCAGTGATTTTTGCTGAGACTTAATGCTTCAAATGTGTTTGGTAACCAGGAGGGAAGTTGTGAGTAGATCCTGAGAACAGCACTCCTTGTCTTTTCAAGGCATTCATTGTTCGCATATAATTCATATAACACCCAGTGCTCCATGCACTGGTATTAAATGGGAATAGTGACACACATTTATGGAAGACTCAAAGAGTTCTGGGAATTCTGGAGTTTCAACCTGAACTGCAACCTTCATGACTCAATCCCTAGTTTTAGAACCCAAGTCTTAGGACTCAGACTCACAACAAAATTGCGAGAAAGATGCAGAGATTTCCCATAAACCTCTTTCCTCTGGATCATTTTATATTTAATACTCAATATTTTAATAACTTTTGTTTATCTCTGCAATGTAGCAGCGAAGACTATGTATTTTCATGGAGCAGTCTAGGATGTGCAATAAAACATGAGTCAGATAATTTATTTCAATTTTTCTTGGAATTACTATCTAGGTTAGTTGAATGTCAAATGCTTGAATGCATACTGCTTTCATAATATATTAGTCATTTATAGCCAAATTTTGATGTTAACCAAGAACCATTAACCTCATAATGACACTGGGTCATTTGTATTGTTTAATAACTAACAATAATTACAGACATTTGCAAAACATTTTACTACTTGACATATTTTAACAGATTAGTAACACACACTTATACAGTAAAATCATATGCAAGATATGAAAAATATGGTTAAATAGAAAACAGAAAAATGTCTGTTATGTTGTTTGGTTAAAAAATGGTCAAGATGGCAGTGTAGAAGAATTCTGAGCTCGCTTCTTCCCATGACCAGAACAAGCATGCTACATGAGACTTCTTCATATTTCCTGAGTGAACATTCTGAAACAGGTCAATTTTAAGAAAAAAATACATAGAAAAGTTGAATATTTGGAAATTGATAGTGTTAATCCAGACTTACATGTTTTTGTACAATGTCTTTGTGTTTCCCTAAGGTCTTACATTCCCACGTTTGAAAGCAACTGCTGATGATATGCTTTTATTCAGTAGAGGAGTTATATATAAGTTGTATTCAACAACATGAATAAACATATGTACTGATGCTAGGCCCATGGTGACGTTAATTGTGCATGAGTACATAGAACCTAAAAGATGACAGAGTTTTTCTCATTTCTCCTTTCTTGTATGATTAAATACTTTGTTTTATTGACATTAATTTATACATAAATAAATGTGAAAGGTGACCTTGTCTCTTTTTCACTTGTTCTCCCTCAGCCTCAGATGCATCGTCCTACTAAATTTTGCCACTGGATCTGGTAGTCTACAAACTACATTGCTCAAACTTACATGACAGCTGTTAGACTTTGCCAGAAGGAAGAAAGGGAAAAAAACATTTCTCTCTTCCCTCCTTGCTTCTAGAAGCACCTTTGATAGTAGTTCCCTTCTTTCTACATTCACAAATTCAAGCACTGCTTCTTTTTTGGTGGATCACATGGGGAACGCCACTGTAATTGAATGCTGACAGGATGGGTTTTTTCTTCCCAGTTGTAGGACTGGCTGAGAAGAATCCCAGTAGTACAGAACCAAGTGTCCAGGATCCTAGATGCACCATTTCCTTTCTTTGCTCATCCTCCCCAGTTCTATGAATGGGATATCACTGGGCATCAGCCTTCCATTTGTTTGTTTATTATTCAATGCTCTTTTTCCTTCCCACATCTTTGAATTGTTGGGGAACCAATTCCCTTTATTTAAGTAGAGGCAATTAAAATTTTTAAAAATTAAATTTAAAAAACGTGGAATTAAAAAAATTATCTTCCCTACTTGAATCCTGTCTAATGAAGTAATTAATATGAAATGAATAGCAAACACAAAGCTAGCTAAGTAAGGAAAGAGTTAAGCTGAACAGAGCCTTTGAGTCCTATTTTATTTTTAGCTTCACTGAGAATTTAAAACTTCTCATTTTGATTAAGATGATGTACAGAGTCATGAGTGAGCCCTGGAAGACATAGGGCTCACCACATACTGGACATCTGGCAATTCATGTACCATCTCTTTATAAGCTACTTATGTAGGATTGAGTCATAATTCTCTTTTAAAGTTGATTTTAATTAAACTTTCACTTTATAGATTATTGTACTTTCCCATGCAGTCGTGAGAACATAACACAGACAGATCTCATGCACACTTTACCTACTTTCCTCTAATGATGACATCTTGCAAAACTGCAGTACTATATCACAACCAGGATACTGACATCTTGTTCAGCTTTTCCCAGTTTTACTCATTGGGTTTATTGTGAACATTTAGTTCTATGAAATGTATTGCATGTGTAGGTTCATGTATCCAAAGACACCGTTGAAATATAAAATATTTCCATCATCATGTGAACTCTTCGTCTTGACCTTTTGTAACAAAAACCACTTCTTTTCTGTGCTCACCGCTTCCTCAAACACTGGTAACCACTACTCTCATCTCCATGTTAATAATTTTATCATTTCAAGAATGTTATATAAATGGAATAATACAGCATGGAAACGTTTAAGAATGGCTTTTTTTTTCACTCTATTTCCCTTCAGATTCATTCAAGTGGCCATGTGAATCGAGAGTTTATTCTTTTTTATTAATTAGTAGAATTAAATGGATTGGATGTACCAGTTTAAGTGTTTACCTGCTAAAGGGACCTCAGTTGCATCCGGTTTTTGGTTCTTCTACAAATACAATTGCCCCATGAACATTTGTGTACAGGTTTTTATGTGAACATATGTTTCTAGTTCTCTGGGATAAATGCCCAAGAGTGCATTTTCTGTGTGTATGGAGATCTCTTGTTTAGTTTTTATAAGAAACTGCTAAACTGCAAGCTATCAGAATGGCTAAAATTAAAATACTTGAAAACACCAAAATGTTGGAGAGGATGCAAAGAAACTAATCACTCATATGTAACTGGTGAGGATGTAAAAAAGGATACAGCCACTCTGGGAAAGTTTGGCAGGTTTTTTCTTTCTAACTTTGAAAAACTACTTGAAGGTAACTTTCTATGGTGTCCTGCTGCAGCCCCTCTTGAATCATGGACCACAGTTCTGCCACTTCTCCTCTCCACAGTTCAACTGAATTGAGTGATGACCTACTAGCTAACCCCTAACACATTCCAACAATGCTGACATGATAGAGAGGAAATTGCTTGCAGTGTGGATATACATTAACAAAGCAGTTTTTCACAGATGTCTTTGAGAAGTCTTTATAAATCACTGTGACCATTGTACATGCGCAACACAAGAAAATGCTAAACTTTGTAAAACATGGGCTATTCATTAGAAAATGCTTTTGTGGCATAATGTTAGTGTGTATTTGAAAATGTTTTTAAGCCCCCAAAGGAAAATGCTTTGCATCTGATGAAACGGAGAGGGTTATTAATGGAGACTAAAGAATACAGAAAACAGCTGCTTAAGAAAAATCTCTGCAAAATGCTTGAATTTTATCTGTGTCTTACAACTTGAATTCTGAAGTAAAAATGCAGTTTTCTAAATACAAACCCAATAAGTATTTTGAAAAATATAACCTATAAAAAGAAAAAAATCAAAACTTATTATATAAGTGTATTTGTGTATTTATGCAAGAAGTTCCTTCAACCTTGATGATGATGATGATGATTTGCAATTGACATTTTAACAAATGATGAGAAGACATTTAAAATGAGTCATTTATCTTAATGACAGTTGTAGAGATAAATGTCTCAAAAAAATAAAAATAAGTACATAAGTAAAAACATTTCATACGAGGCAAAGAGTAACACAATCCAAGACATAGGAGAACCACTTGAAAGCTTGAGATTTAAATTGGGGGAAAAATTAATATATGTACACATATTTTTCCTCTTTTACTGTAAAGAAAATACTCTTTCTAGACAAATTTAAAATCAGATATAAGCAAAAGGTAACATAGCAATTCAGATAAAAATATTAAGAATTTAGGAGTTTTGGGTTTTGGAGGGGAGGGGGTAGGGGTTGGGTGAACCTGGTGGTGGGTATTGAGGAGGGCACGTATTGCATGGAGCATTGGGTGTGGTGCATGAACAATTAATTTTGTAACACTGAAAAAATAAAATAAGCATATTTGGGGAAAAAAATTTTTTTAAACAGTGTAGCATGAAGACCTTAATATTTCCCCTAAATCAATATATTAAACAATATTTTGAACAGCTACATAATATTACATGAATGGAATATATTACCATTAAATAAACCCCCAGAATTTATACTTTCATTTGTTTAAAATATTTTGGTATTAAAAAAACATTTCAGTGACCATATTTTACACACACACGCACACTCACACACACACACACACACCCCATACTATCTTTAGGCACTTTTCTAATTACTGGTTGGAACAGCTCCTAGCATAAATAAAAGGGCAATAGCATTTTTTCATAATTAAAGTTTTGAGACATATTTTCTAATTGCTTTAAAGAAATATGTCCCAATTTGCATTCCAACTGATAGCATCTATTCCTGTTAGTTATTTCACCTCCAAACAATCTGTAGGTATTTGTTTACTAATCTGATAGAGAAAACTGTTATCTTAATTCTCATCTCTTTAATTAGCATTAAAATTTTAAATTTTTCTTATGTTTCCATGTTTCTGATGAACATTTTTTAAAATAAAATTTTCTAAATACCATTTCTTTAAAATGTCTTTATGGGGGTGTTTATATTTTCTGATTAATTTAAAACGTTTTCTATATATTAGTTCTGTAATTTATAAATATTTCCCCAGCTGGTCATTTTATTTATGGTTATTTTGGACATAAAAATTCTTAATTTTTCTATAGAAAAATTTTTCTCTTTTTTATATTTGCTCTAAGAGTTGTGCTTAGATGACTATCTCAAAAAATGGGAAGGAAATATCATAATTATTTCCTTCTAACTCCTTTGACATCATATTTTTTGTGTGTGCTTTGAAGTTTTTATTTAAATTCCAGTTAGTTAATATACAGTGTAATATACAATGTATACTAGTCAGGTGTACAATATAGTGATTCAACACTTCCATACAACCTGTGGTGCTCATCACAAGTGCATTCCTTAATCTCCATCACCTTTTTCACCCATCACCCTCACTCCCGTAACCATAGGTTTGCTCTCTATAGTTGATTGTTTTTTGGTTTGCCTCTTTTTTTCCTCTGTGCTCATTTGTTTTGTTTCTTAAATTCTACATATGAGTGAAATTATGCGGTATTTGTCTTTCTCTGACTGAGTTACTTCATTTAACATAATACACTGTAGCTCCATCCATGTTGTTGCAAATAGTGAGAATTCATTCTTTTTGATGGCTGAGTCATATATATATACCACATCTTCATGATACAGTTATCAATTGATGGACAACTGAGCTCTTTCCATAATTTGGCTGTTGTTTATAATGTTGGTGTAAACATCAGAGTGAATGTATCCCTTTGAATTAGTATTTTTGGGTCCTTGGGTGAATACTTGATAGGACAATTGCTGAATTATAGGGTAGTTCTATATTTAACATTTTGAGGAACCTCTATACTGTTCTCCAGAGGGGCTGCACCAGTTTGCATTCCTACCAACAGTGTAAGAGGATTCCCCTTTCTCTGCATCTTCACCAACACCTGTTATTTCTTGTGTTTTTAATTTTAGCTATTCTGACAGGTGTGAGGTGGTATCTCATCATGGTTTTGATTTACATTTCCCTGATGATGAGTGACATTGAGCATCTTTTCATGTGTCTCTTAGCCATCTGGATGTCTTCTTTGGAAAAGTGTCTATTCATGTCTTCTGCCCATTTTTTGGCTGGATTATTTGTTTTTTGGGTGTTGAGTTTAATAGTTTCTTTATAGCTTTTGGATACTACCTCTTTATCAGATATCTCATTTGCAAATATCTTCTTCCATTCTTTAGGCTGCCTTTTAGTTTTGTTGATTATTTCCTTCACTGTACAGAAGATTTTTATCTGATGAAGTCCCAGAAGTTCATTTCTGCTTTTGTTTCCCTTGCCTTCAGTGATGTGTCTAGTAAGAAGTTGCTGTGGCCAAGTTTAAAGAAGGTGCTACCTATATTCTCCTCTAGGATTTTGATAGTTTCCTGTTTCACATGTAGGTCTTTCATTCATTTTGAATTTATTTTTGTGTATGGTGTAAGAAAGTGGTTCAGTTTCATTCTTCTGCATGTTACTATCCTATTTTCCCAGCACCATTTGTTAAAGAGATTGTCTTTTCCTTTGGAGATTCTTTCCTGCTTTGTTGATTAGTTGACCATATAGCTATGGATTTATTTCTGGGTTCTCTGTTCTGTTCCATTGATCCATGTGTCTGTTTTTGTGCTAGTACCATGCTGTCTTGATGACTACAGCTTTGTAATATCACTTGAAATCCAGAATCGCGATGCCTCCAGTTTTGTTTTTCTTTTTCAAAATTGCTTTGGCTATTTGGGGTCTTTTGTGGTTCCATACATATTTTAGGATTGGTCATTTTAGCTCTGTGAAAAATGCTGGTGGTATTTTGATAGGGATTGCATTGATTATGCATGTAGATTGCTTTGGGTAGTATAGACTTTTTAACAATGTTTTTTCTTCCAATCCATGAGTGTGGAATGATTTTCCATTTCTTTGTGTCCTCTTCAATTTCTTTCATAAGTGATCTATAGTTTTCAGAGTAGAGATCTTTTACCTCTTTGCCTCAGTTTATTCCTAGGTATCTTACTGTGTTTGATACAACTGCAAATAGGATTGATTCCTTGACTTCTTTTTCTGCTGTTTCGTTATTGGTATCTAGAAATGCAATAGATTTCTGCATGTTCATTTTATATCCTGCAACTTTGCTGAATTCATGTATTCTAGCAATTTTTTGGTGGAACCTTTCAGGTTTTATACATATAATATTATGTTGTCTGCAAAGAGTGAATGTTTGACTTCTTCCTTCCCAATTTGTATGCCTTTTATTTCTTTTTGTTGTCTGATTGCTGAGACTGAGACTTCTAGTACTATGTTAAATAGTAACGGTGAGAGAGGATATCTTTGTCTTGTTCTTGACCAAGGGGGAAATGCTCTCAGTTTTTCCCCATTGAGGATGATATTACCCATGGGTCTTACACATAGGGCTTTTATGACGCTGAGGTGGCTTCCATCTATTCCTACTTTGTTGAGGATTTTTATCAAGAAAGGATGCTATATTTTGTCAAATGCCTTTTCTGCATCTATTGACAGGATTACATAATCCTTATCCTTTCTTTTATTAATGTGATATATCACATTGATTGATTTGTGAATATTGAACCATCCCTGTAGCCCAGGAATAAATTCCACTTGGTCATGGTGGATAATTCTTTTAATGTACTGTTAAATTCAACTTGCTAGTATATTATTGAGAATTTTTGCATCCATGTTCATCAGGGATATTCGGCCTGTAATTATCCTTTTCAGAGGGTTTTTTTTTCTGGTTTTGGAATTGAGGTAATGCTGGCTTCATAGAATGAAATTTGAAGTTTTCCTTACATTTCTAGTTTTTGGAAGTTTGAGAAGAATAGGTATTAACTTTTCTTTAAATGTCTGGTAGAATTCCCCTGGGAATCCATCTGACTCAGAACTTTTGTTTGTTGGGAGATTTTTGATTACTGATTCATTTCTTTGCTGGTATGTGTCTGTTCAGGTTTTCTATTTCTCCCTGTGTCAGTTTTGGTAGTTTGTAGGTTTCTAGGACTTTGTCTCTTTCTTCCAGTCTGCCCAGTTTGTTGGCATATAATTTTTCATAGTATCCTCTTATAATTGTATTTCTGTGGTGTTAGTTGTGATCTCTTTCATTCATGATTTTATCTATTTGGGTCCTCTCTCCTTTTTGGTAAATCTAGCTAGGTGTGTATCAATTTTATGAATTCTTTTGAAGAACAAGCTCTTAGTTTTGTTAATCTGTTCTACTGGGTTTTTTTTTTTTTTTTGGTTTGTTTGTTTCTATATCATATATTTTTGCTCTAATCTTTATTATTTCTCTTCTGCTGGTTTTAGGCTTTATTTCCTCTTCCTTTTTTAGCTCCTTTACATGTAAGGTTAGGTTGTATATTTGAAACTTTTCTTGCATTTTGAGGTAGACCTGAATTGCAATATAGTTCCCTCTTAGGACTGATTTTGCTGCATCCCAAAGGTTTCGGCCTATGTTTTCATTTTCTTTTGCTTCCATGTATTTTTTTTTTATTTCTCCTTTAATTTCCTGGTTAACTCATTCATTCTTTAGTAGGATGTACTTTAACATCCATGTCATTTGGATATTTGCAAATTTTTTCTTGTGGTTGACTTCAAGTGTCATAGCATTATGGTCTGAAAATATGCATAGTATGATCTTGAACTTTCTATACTTGTTGAGGACTGATTTTTTACCCAGTTTATGATCTCTTCTGGAGAATGTCCCATGCACACTCAAAAAGAATGTGTATTCTGGGCGCCTGGGTGGCTCAGTTGGTTAAGCAACTGCCTTAGGCTCAGGTCGTGATCCCGGAGTCCCGGGATCGAGTCCCATGTCGGACTCCCGGCTCTGCGGGAGGTCTGCTTCTCCCTCTGACTTTCTCCCCTCTCATTCTCAATCTCTCGCTCTATAATAAAAAAAAAAAAAAGAATGTGTATTCTGATGCTTTATGATGAAATATATCATCTGAATTTATCTGTTAAGTCCATCTGCTTCAGTGTATTATTCAAAGCCATTGTTGCCTTGTTGATTTTCTGCTTAGATAATATGTCCATTGCTATTAGAGAGGTGTTAAAGTCTTTCTACTATTATTATATTATTATCAATGAGTTTCTTTATGTTAATCATTAATTGATTTATATATTTGGGTGATCCCAAGTTGGGAGCATAAATGTTTACAATTGTTAGATCTTCTTGATGGATAAGCCCTTTAGTTATGATACAATGTCCTTCTTCATTTCTTGTTACAGTCTTTGTTTTAAAATCCAGTTTGTCCGATATTCTCTGGCTTTCTTTTGACATTCATTAGCATGATAGATGATTCTCCATCCTCTTACTTTCCATCTGCAAATGTCTTTAGGTCTAAAATGAGTCTCTTATAGGCAGTATATAGATGGATTCTGGTTTTTTTTGCTTTATCCATTCTAATACCCTATGTCTTTTGATTGGAACATTCAGTCAATTTACATTCAGAGCAATTACTGAAAGATATGAATTTAGTGGCATTGTGTTAACCTGCAGAGTTGGTGTTTCTGGTGATGTTCTCTGGTCCTTTCTAGTCTTTGTTGCTCCTTAGTCTTTTTTCTCCACTCCAAGTGTCCCTCTTAAAATTTCTTACAGGGCTGGTTTAGTGGTCAGAAACTCCTTTAGTTTTGCTTGGGAAGCTCTATCTCTCCTTCTATTCTGAATGACAGTCTTGCTGGATAAATAATTCTTTTTTTTTTTTTTTTGATAAATAATTCTTGGCTGGATATTTTTCCCAGTAAGCACTTTGAATATATCATGCAAATTTCTTTGGCCTGACATGTTTTTGTGGACAGATATGCTACAAATCTGATCTGTCTTCCCTTATAGTTTAAGAACTTTTTCCCCTTGCTGCTTTCAGGAGTCTTTCCTTGTCTGTGTATTTTGTGATTTGACTAGGATGTGCCTTGGTGATGGTTGACTTTGGTTAGTTTTAATGGATGTCCTCTGTGCTTCTCAGATTTTGATGTCTGTATCATTCCCCAGATTAGGGAAGTTTTCAACTATAAGTTTTTCTAATAAACCTTCTGTCCCTTTTTCTCTCTCTTCATCCTCTCGGACTCATGATACAAATGTTAATATGTTTTAATAAGTTGCTGAGTTCTCTTTGTGGTCCATTAGCTTGCTTCTCCTCTTCTTTCCAGCTTCACTATTTTCCACAATTTTATCTTCTATATCACTGATTTGTCTCTCTACTTTGTCCATCTTGTTTTCATGGTCTCCATTTGGGATTGCATCTTGGTTATAGCATTTTTAATTCTGGCTTGACTAGATTTTATTTCTTTTATCTCTGGAATGAAGGATTCTCTAGTGTCTTTTTTCAAGCCCAGCTTTTTTCAAGCCCAGCCAGTATCCTTGTAATTGTTGTTTTAAGTTCTAGTTCAGACATCTTACTTATATCTATATTGATTAAATCCCTGGCCACAAGTTCTACTTCTTATTCTTTCTTTTGGGATGAATTTCACTGTATTGTCTTTTTGTCCAGAAGAGAAAAGAAGAAAACAAACAAACAAATAAACAAACAAAAACAAAATGAAAAAACAAACCCCTCCCCCCTTGAAAAGAAAAATTAATCCTGTGTTTGTTTCGGTCTGCTTGTTAAAAAACGTCTAGATCCCAAAATTTAAAAAATTTAAAAAAGAAAGAAACTGAAAATAAATAAAAATTAATAATAAAAAATTTAAAAAGGGAATTGAAAGAATAAGAAAATAAATGAAGAAATTAAAAAAATAAAGAATAAGAGTAAAAAAGAAGCTAGATCCTATTTCCCCTAAAGCTGAAACTTTACACACTCCAGGATCAGTAATCTTGGTGCAAGTGAACTGTTTGTGCTGGTCTCCTGTGGGAGGGGCCAGTAGTGCTGATTCTCAGGCTGACCTGTTTCAGCGGAAAATGCTTCTCCAGGGCACAGTGGGTAGGGTTTGGTGTAAGTGGCTTTGGCCTCCACTAGGTGGCACTGTTTTGTCCCCTGAGGCTTTTGGTGCTAATGGGAAGGATGATTATGGTGGTGCCCAGCTCTCTAGCCTGGGAGTTTACACCTCCCACTCTTTAGTGAGCCCTCACAGAAGAGCAGTCAATCACCACACTTGTGTCCCGGATTTCCACTTGAACCCTGCATTCACCCTGCCTGTGTCTGAGATTTTTTATCTCAGGTGTGCAACTGAGTTTCAAAACTCCAAATTTCAGGAAATCCTGTGGCACAGACCTGCACTGTTCCTCAGGGTTGGGGGGGGGGGGGGGTCGGGGAAGTGTCTCCCTTTGCTTTTGCCTTTGTCAGCTGGTCCCAGGAAAGCAGTTGCAGGACTGTGCAGTTGTTTCCCGTTTATAGCAAAACAGAGCTGAAAGCCAGAACCAAGACTCACCGCTCTCAACTGGCTTCCCCACTCCTATGCGTGGGAGCAGTGCAGAAGGTTAGAGCCACCTATTCTTGAGACTTAGGGGTATCCTCAGACCATGCTTTGACTCCTGAGATTCTGCCCCACTTCACCACCTGAGTACCTTTAAGCCAGGCACATCCCCCATGGTAGCAGACTTTTAAAAGTTCATATTTTGAACTCTGCTGCTTATAATACTTTGTGGTAGCCTTCTTAGGCTGTGCTCCCACCCTGCCACAATACCCATGGTTATATCTCCCCCAAATCAACTCCGCACCTCCTACCTTCCAAAAGGTGATCCCTTTTCTATTTGTAGTCTTGCAGTTTTTGTTTTCTCAGACCTCCGATTGATTTCTTGGGTGTTCAGAATGATTTGGTAACTATGTAGCTGTGTTTGAAGGATGAGATAAGTTTAATGTCCTCCTACTTCTCCACCATTTTAATTCCTCTTACCAAGAGGGTATTTTTCTGTTTTACTTCTGCTGTTTATTTTCTAGTTTCCTTTAATTTTGGCCAGAGAAGATAGCTGGAATATTATCAATTTTCTTAAATTTGTTAAGACTTACTTTTTCATATAGTATGTGATTTGTCCTGGAGAATGTTCCATGTGAGCTTGAGAGGAATGTGTGTTGCTGCTATTAGGTGGAATGTTCTGTACATGTCTGTTAGGTTCATTTGGTTATAGTGTAGTTTGAGTCTGCTATTATTTCCTTATTGATTTTCTGTCTGGTTGATCTGTCTATTATTGTAAATGGAGTATTGAAGTCTCCAGCTATGTTGTCGTCTATTTCTGATTTTAGATCTGTCAATGTCTACTTTATATATCTAAGTGATCTGATGTTGGATGCATAAATATTTATAACTATTATATCTTCCTGTTTAATTGATACTTTTATCATTATGCAATGCCCTTCTTTGTCTCTTGTGACAGTTTGGCTTAAAGTCTATTTTGTCTGATATAAGTATAGCTACCTCTGGTTACTATTTATATGTAAAGCCACTCCCTTTTGATTACTATTTACATGAATTATCTTGTACCAAATCTTCACTTTCAACTTATTTGTGTACTTAAATCTAAACTCGGTCTCTTGAAGGCAACATATAGATGGGTCTTGTGTTTTTAGAAACCCATTCTGCCATTCTATGTCTTTTGTTTAGGGAGTTTACTCCATTTATATGTATCAAAATTATTTACTGGTAATAATTAATTATTTATTTAATTATTTAAATTATTTAAATAAATAACTTACTATTGCTATTTAAAAATTATGTTCTGTCTCTTTTGTATTTCTTTTTTCCTCTATCCCTCTCTGGTAGGTTTTCTTTGTTTTTTGATGATTTTGTAGTCATATGTTTTGATTCTCTTCTCTATCTTTTTTGTATTGTCTGTATGTTTTTTTCTTTGTGGCTACCATGAGGCTTGCAAATAACTTCTAGTTATTATAATAGTTTATTTGGGGCTAATAATTGCTTAATATGAATCATATACAGAACTCCATACTTTTTTATTCCTCCTCCCTTACTCTTTATTTTATTGATATATGAATTTGTTTATTTTTATATTATCTATCTATTAACCATTTTTGGGTTACAGTTACTCTTAATACTTTTGTCTTTTAACTTTTATACTAGGGTTTAAAGTGATTTATACACAACTCTTACAGTATAACATTATTTTGTGTTTGTTTATCTATTTATCTTTACCTGTGGGATTTATATTTTTGTATGCTTTTGTACTGCTTTTTAGTACTTGAAGTACTTTAGTACTTGACTTGAAGAAGTCCTTTTAGTACTTCTTGTAAGTTAGTTTTAGAAGTGATGTATTCCCTCAATTTTTATTTGTCTGGGTAAGTCCATATCTCTCTTTTATTTTTAAAAGACAGTTTTACCACGTATACTAATCTTAGCTAAAATTTTTTTTCTTTCATGACTGAATATATCATCCCACTCTTTCCTGGACTGAAAAGTTTCTGCTGAGAAATCCACTAATATTATTATTGGGTTTCTGTTGTATGTGACAAGATATATTTTTCTTGCTGCTTTCAAGATTCTCTTTTTTAAATGACTTTTGACAATTTGGTTATAATGTGTCTTTGTGTAGACCTCTTCAAGTTATATATTTGTGGTCTTTTAAACTTTACAAATATGGATGTTCATCCCCCTTCCCAAATTTGTGATTTTTTCATCCAATATTTTTTTAAATAAGCATGATGTTCCTTTCTCTTTCCCTTCTCCTTCTAGGACTCCATAATAACTGTATATTGGCTTATTTGTTAGTATCCTATAAATCATAAGCTCCCTTCATACTTTTTTTTTTGTTCTGTTTTCTTTTTCCTTCTCTAAATGAGTGATTTCAAATGACCTGTATTTGAGCTTACTGATTCTTTTGTCGGTTTGAGCAAGTCTGCTCTAGAAACTCTCTTTTCATTATTCACTTTGTGTTCTTTAGTTCCAGAATATCTTTTTGGTTATTTTTTTGGTTCTATCTCTTGGTTGGCTTTTTTGCTTTGTTCATACATTGGTTTCCTGATTTCATTTAGTTACCTGTCAGTGTTCTCTTGTAGCTCTCTCAGCTACTTTAAGATTATTTTGAATTCTTATTAGGCAATTTATAAATCTCCATTTTTATATAGTCAGATATTATGACTTTATTTTTGTTCCTTTGGTGGTGTCATGCTTCTATTCTTTGATCCTTACAGTCTTTTTAAAATTTTTTTTTTAATATTTTATTTATTTATTTCAGAGAGAGAGCACGCATAAGCAGGGGAAGGGCCAGAGAAAGAGAGAAAGACAGGCAGACTCTCCACTGAGTGGGGAGCCCGACGTGGAGTTTGATCCCAGGATCCTGAAATCATGACCTGAACCAAAGTCACAGGCTTACTGGCTGAGTCACGCAGGTATTCCCCCCCCCCCCTTTATTTTTTAAGTTTTTCTTTATTTGCTTGACCTAGAGATAAGAGAAAGAGAGCACACAGAGGGAGAGGGAGAAGCAGACTCCTTGCTGAACAGGGAATCATGACCTGAGCTGAAGGGAGGCACTTAATTGACTGAACCACCAGACGCCCCTGATGTTATAGTCTTGCAGGTGTCTGTACATTTGAAAATGAACTAACCTCTTCCAATATTTAGATACTGATTTCAGCAGGGAAAGCTCTTTACCAGTCAGCCAGCCAGAGATTATATGGACACTGGTTGGGGTCTGTGAGAAGGCAGTGGGTCTTGGGTCTTCTGGGTGACCTTGAGCCTGAATCTTCCTGGGAAGGTCTGCACCCGGTGTAAGCATGGGCCGGCCTGGTAGTGGGTCCACTAAAGTAACCCCAGAGCCTCGGTTCATAGGGGCCAGCCTGAAACCTGTTTCCATGGGTGTGGGCCTGTAACCAAGTCGACTGGAGCAAGCAGTGTTTATTGAAGCAGTTCTGGTATTGGGGTCCATAGTGAATTCAAACATCCATTTCACTGTCCTTCCTTCACAGGAGAGCTCCTAGAGGAAGGGAATCTCTCAGTGCTGCACTGTACAGGCTTGGGGAACATGTGCTGTAAGTAAAGTCAAACTGTCTTTCCTACCCTCTGCAGTGCATCTTTTCTCATTTCTGTGTTCCATACATGGGTGTTGTGATCTCTTATCTGGACTTCTGAGTTCTTATGAAGGTATTTGGTCCATGACTGCATGTCAGATTGGTGTTTCTGTATGGGAACATGCTGGATCCTCCTTTCTGCCCTCTTGCTGATGTCACTCCCACCAAATTTATCAAGTACCTCTTTTATGCCTGTCATTGGTAAAACAAGTTACTCCATTAATGGATTGAAGCTTACATATTAAAGATGGCATGAGTGAAGAGGAGGAAAGAAAGGTCATAGTATGCTAATTAATTCATTAATCAATATGCTATCTCATGACTTGAAAGGTAGTGGGAAGCACTACAAAAATAAATGGGGAATATACTGAGAGTGCCCTCAATGGAGATAGCTTTAGCTAGAGTAGGGAAAGGCTCCTGCAATGTGGCTCAACTTCCACTAAGTTCTGGAATAGAAATGGTATAAAAAGGCTGAGAAGCAGAAGCCCAAAGAAAAGGATGATCTAGTGAAAAAAATCACAACCCTTTGAAGGATGGAAGGCTGAAAAACTTGACTGAATCACAGAAGGGATCATATTGAAAATTGAAATTATAACAATAATTATAATAAATTGAGATACAGTGAATGCAGAAGAACATAACAATTTGAATTAGAGATAATATAAAAGATGTGGAAGGCAAGATTATAAAATTTTAAGATAATTAACCCTAAAATTTTTTTAAACCTCATAAAATATAAAAGAAAAATAAAAGGGAAGTTATAATAGAAGAGAATATTCTGAGAAAAATTGGAAAGTTGTCTCTAATTCAAGAATATTATTCATCAAAGACAAAATGTAATTAAGAATTATGGATGAGAAAAATATACTCTAACTTATTAAATTATAAGTATCAAAGTAACAGGCAAATAATGCAGGGAGTAAGACAATCATTTACTGAGAGAAAAGTTCAAGTTGACATTAGAATTCTTCACAAAGATTCAATCTCAATCCAATGTAAAATTGTACAATATCTATAAAATTTGGAAGCAGAGAAAGGTGATCCAATATAATAATTTCCAGCAAAATTGTCTTTTGGATACACACTGGCCATTGGCCTGTGTACTCAAGCAGTTAAAAAATTAGAGATAATCTCATACATATATGACTGTTTCTGAGTTAAAAGCACTTTGTGAGGAAATCCAAGAAAATCAGGACTAAAGAAGTTGTGAAATCAATAGAAGGTTAGCATTTAGTTTATATTGAAACTAAGACCAAGTGGTGCCTGGCTGGCTCAATCTGGAAACATGTGACAATCTTAATCTTGAGGTTGTGAGTTTGAACTCCATGTTAGGCATAGAGATTACTAAAAAACATAAATAAACTTTAAAAATAAAATAAAATAAAATTTCTTTTAAAAAATTCTGTTAAAAAAAGAAACTAAAGCTAACCAACCAAGAAATAATGTTTACAAAACAGAATGTATGTGTTATAAATCTTGACAATGAAGGAATAATGATTTAATAAAATCTTTGAAATAATAGTAAAGGTAAGGGGGGATAATAATGATAATATTCTTAATATTTCCAAGAAGACAATAGTCTCTAAAATTAAACCACATGGTTTAAAATTATGATGTTTTACAAAATTATATTTTTCTGAACTTTACAGGATGAGCAACAAATTTCTTTTGAGTAACAAAGATTTATCTTGAATTTGGTGATCATTTTAGTTTTAAGACAGTAGTACTTTTTGTTTTTCTTAATTGGAGTAAAGCTAAATGTCATACACATTGCCAAAATCATCTTTGTCTGTCTTTCTGTCTTTTCATCTGCATAGACATAGGCCTGAAATAATATTCTCCTCATAATATTGATTGTTATTTCTGGTTATAGGATTTGGGTTAATAGGATGCTTTCATTTTAACATCATTTCAAATAATACTAAATACATATAATTAAAAAAATTATTAGGCCCAATTTCATGTTCTCATTGTGAATCCAACTATCAATTTCTTTATTTTTGTTTTCTTGCTCCTGGCTATATTGCACTGATTAGGACAGCCAGAAAGGTCAGCAGCCAATTTCCCCAGGTTCCTTCCTCCTGGAGTCAGAATGCCAGTAATCACTCAAAGGCTGGCTAGGAGTAGCAGTAAGTCTTTTTAGTAATATCACCGCACATCCATCAGAATTATTGATGTGCTGGTGTCCCAGGAAATCTCGTTTCTTTCCAGTGATAACAAGGACTCTGGATGTGTCAATTAGATCCTGCTATTGTAACCTGAGGTTGCAGGTTTACCACAATAAACATGTTATAATTAGTCCTACTGATGGCATTCTATAAAGGAAAGCATGTTGTTAACTGGCATTTATATTTCGTGTGGGTAATAAGACATGTCTTTCTTATCCGGCCTGGCATTTCTTTCTTTGATGATACTTGATAAATGAACATTTACTAGTTTTGTGTCTTTGGAGTCAAAGACGCAATGATGTAGATTTGTGTATGAGTGTGTGGATGTGTGATGTAATTCACATTTTGGGTTAGTACAGTGTCTTTAGGGTAAGGGGCAAGGAGGGTTTGCCATGCGTGATCTGCAAACCCCCAACCAAATGGCTTAGAGATGTGGTGGGATGAAGGAGCATGCTGACCTCTAAAATTAAGGAGTTCTTGAGATGCCTGGGTGGCTCAGTTGGGAAGCATCTGCCTTCAGCTCAGGTCATGATCCCCAGAGACCTGGGATGGAACCCACACTGGGCTCCTTGCTTAGTGGGGAGCCTGCTTCTCCCTCTGCCTGCCACTCCCCCTGCTTGTGCTCTCTCTCTATGACGAATAAATAAATAAAATCTTTAAAAAAAAGATGAAGGAGTTATCTATTGTAAATCCTAGGTCTTTCACTTATTTTGAAATCTTGGACAAGCTACTCAGTATTTTTGAAACTCAATCCTAACCTTTTTTAAAAAGTAAATAAATAAAAATGCAGAACCATGACAGTCTCTTTCATATATTAATTTTTGTTTTGATTGTGCTTTTAAGAGATTGCCTTCCAGTTTCATTAAGACCATCATGACTGTAGTTCCAAGTATTTTAATTAAAGGTGGAGTATATAATAATCCTTCTTCATGCTGAATTTTAATAAACACTTGGAAATAGTCATTTTTGTTATCAGAAAATGAATGAGAAGTTAAGAGATTGAGCAACTGTGAGGTGAAACCCTCTATAATCTAGTTTTTAAAATAAAAACACAATAATCATTTATTAAAATAAACACTTTTCTGATGATCAGTGCATTAAGATACATTCTCAGCACTAAATATAATTTTAAGCCACTAAATATACATTAAAATTTTATTAAAATAAGTTTTTCCTGTCTACTTACAAATAAAAGTGCTAAGATTACCACTTTCAAAATGCCAATGTAACAACAATTATGAAATATTTGGAGATACAAGGTGACCATAGGTTCCTGTATTGTGAACAAGGAAGAAATGCTAGATAAAAAAGAAAAAGAACATTTCCAAACCTTTTCTTTTCTTTTTTTTTTAAGATTTTATTCATTTATTTGACACAGAGAGAGAGAGATCACAAGTAGGCAGAGAGGCAGGCAGAGAGAAAGGGGGAAGCAGGCTTCCTGCTGAGCAGAGAGCCTGATGCAGGGCTCGATCCCAGGACCCTGAGATCATGACCTGAGCTGAAGGCAGAGGCTTTAACCCACTGAGCCACCCAGGTGCCCCCCATTCCTTTTCATTTGGACTTAACACAGCAGCTGTGGCAGAGATTCAAAGACCATACCACAACCAGGAATTCTGACTCTTTCCCTTTGTCTCACTTCACCGTTGAGCTCCAAATTGGTGGCTGGAAATAGACCGCAATACCTCATCTGCAAACTCTAACATCACAGGTTGCAGACTAGCTGACCCAGAGAATGACTTTTCCCAAGTTTGGTCCTTCAGACTTCAAGCTGGAGACAAAGTGCTCTGCCTTGGGAGTTAATCCTTCAGTCAAAGAGCACCCTGAGATGTGGCAGTTTGCACTCCACCTGAAAGTACTTCAGGGTTTACTCACAGCAACATGCATACTTCGTTTCATCCTAGAGCAGAACTTCACTGCAACATTTCAGAGTATCAGTCCTTTAGCATGGGTAACCGAATGCCAGTAGCATTTCAGTCCTTCAGTGATCTTAGTGCACCATTAACAGGAGCACTCTGTGATCTACATTTTTAAATAAAATAAGCCATCAAATAATCTTTCAGCCTTGTGAAATCCTCATGATATTGAGTGAAATTACAGAGGATGAGTCAGGACATGGGAAAACCTGAGTTCTGTGTTGCACAAGCTTCCAAATCCTAAAATCCCTGCATTCCAAGATTACAGACACCAGGATCTCTGACAAGAATAACGAAAGCAGGAAGCAAGTCAAAACCAAAGAGATAAGCATATTACACCCCTTAGGAAGGACCATGGCTCCAGTAACAGAATGTTCTCTATCACGTTAATCAACATGGTGAAGTGGAAGGCTGAAAAAACAAGATGGTGGAGTTCTGGCAGTCACAGCTCTACTCATTACCGGCAATGTATCTTTGGCCCTAATTTCATAGTCCTCAATTTCCCTGTTGCTCAGATGAGGAAATTGGACTAGATTTTTCAACTAGGGAAGATTATAATTTTTAGGTGGGGGTCAAAATTAAATTTTTGCTCAATTTGAGTTTCTCTTAGCTAATTAAAATCTCATTTTTAACTATTATTCCATAATAATAAAAAAATGGGACAATCAATCCGTTATCTTTTCATTAGATGAAGACACTTAAATCAGACATGTAAAATGGTGGTGATTCCAAAAGAAGGCCAAAGTGACCAAAAGAATTCCACAGAGAAGTCTGCAGAGCATGAAGCAAGCCATTCTTACAGTTGCTTACACCAAAAATTTGTCATCCTCCTTAACTCCTTTCTTTCTTCTTGTGTGCGAAGAGTATCTTATTGGCGATACCTTTCCAACACACACAGGCTCCCACCACATCTAACTGTTCTCACTATTGCACCACGGTCCACATCTTGTCTGGATTATTATTATTATAGGCTTTCTGCTTCCACTTTTGCTCCCCCAGAGGCCAATATCAACACAATAGCCAGAGCCTTCCTTTTTGAACAAAAGGTATTACTTCTCTGATCAAAATCCCCCAATCCTCCTCTGAATAAAAACAAAAATCCTTACATTGACCTGACAGCCACTTATTATTTAACCCCATTCTTCTACTTCATTGAACTCAACTCCTATCCCTCCCTCCTTCATGCACTCTGCTTCAGCTGCACCGGACTGAGATTCCTGAACACTTCAAGCATCCTTTAACTTGTAGAAATTTCCACGTGGTGCTTCCCTGCCAGGATCATTCTTCTAGCTATTGTTGTGATTTGTTGCTCACCCACTTTAAGTCTTTCTGTGTTCAAATGCCCCCTTATGGACATACATGGGGTGATGGTGGCCAGAAAGAAGTGGGCTGCTTTCTATAACACATATTTCTGTATTTTCTATATGTTTCTACATATTTTCTATAACACATATTTCACAAGAAATATTAACTTACTACCATCCCTGTCAATATCTATCTTCATTACTATTTTGTCTTTTTCTTTATAGCGTATATTGTCATCATTATATATTATTTTCATTACAATATATTTTGTCTATCTTTCCTATCTAGTATGAAAGGACAATGATCTTCCATTGGTTTTATGGACAGGCACATTTTCAGTGCTTATGAAGTACCTAGCTTGGAAGAGGTGCAATATTGTGATTTATAATAAATATATATTTGGAATCTCCTGAGTGATAAGAGCAATGGAAGCATCTTTTGTTATAATATTTGGTCTCTTGGCCTTAGTTCCTGAAGTCATTTCAAGCCATAAAGGGCAAATGGGTGTCTTATAATGAGCCCCTTTCCAACACAGCTGGGTTTATGGACATAAGGTGACTTTTGGAAAGCACCTATGAAAGGGGCTGGTTGCCAGGGGAACCAACCATGAATAGAAGGTTGGAACTTTTCGTTTCACCTCATAATTTCCAGGGAAGAGAAAGAGACTTTGGGCACAATCAATCACCAGTGACAAATATCAGTCATGTCTACATAATGAAGCCTCTATAAAAACCCAAAAGGGCAGGGTTTGGAGAGCTTCTGAATTGGTGAATATGTGGAGAATTAGGGAGATTGTGAAAGCTCTTTGTCTTTTTTCCAAACGTTTCCCTGTATATCTCTTTCATCTGGCTGTTCCTAACTTGTATCTTTTTATAATGAACTGGTAATATAAGAAGCAAAACATTTCTGAGTTCTGTGAGCTGTTCTGGAAAATTAATCGAACTAGAGGAGGGTGTGCTGGTTGGTCAGTAGCACAAATGACAACCTGGGCTTTGACTTGCTTCCGAAGTTGGGGAGTGGTGCAGTCTTGTCAGGCTGAGCCCTGAACCTGTGGCATCTGATGCTGTCTCCAGGAAGATAGTGTCAGAATCAAGTTAAATTGTAGAACATCCAGCAGGTGTCTGGAAACAGCTTAGTGTTGTGGGGAACCCCCTTCCACAAATAATGGAATTGGTGATCTGAATCTTGACCTGTAAGTCCCCTTTTTGCTGCACATTATCAACTGCACATTTCTGTTATACTGTGTTTGCGAGACCTGCTCTAGAAGGGTAAAGTCAACCTCCTGGAAAACCCCATGAAAATTGCCAAAGCTTTCAGTTTTCCACATTCAGACTTCATTTCCTCCTTTAAGACTTCCTCATTCTCCTTAACTTCTGAAACACTCCATTCCTACCTCCTAAACCAATATACACCCCATGGATTTGCAACCACTGAAACATTTCTACCTCTAAAATTCTACATTTAAACAATAGTAGCTACTGCTTTCTGTTTCCAACTAACATTTCAATTACACTAATCCAGTATCTTCTTCCACCTCATTGATATCACCTGCTCATTGATTCTTTCATTCTCACTAATAACCAGGTTATCTCCAATTCTTCTCCTCTACCGATTAGATTCCTTGGTCAATTGTTTCAATGATTTCTTTATAAATCCCTAAACTCCTTTATTTCATTGTCTTTCTCTGGAATGTACACGGCAACACTGAAGGAAGAGAACAACCACCATTTTCCCAACCACGACTGAGCCCTGAAGAGCTTTTGGAGACAATATCAGAATTGGGAAAGGAGTATTAGCAAAAATCTATGGTTAAAACCCCCCAGCTGGGCCCTCCACATCCCCCAGAAATTTAATATATGTTCCTAAATCAATTCATTCTCCCTTTATCTGCAAATGCTGGTTCTAAACTTTACTTGTTCATACTTACTTATGCTTTAATTTGAGAGTTCAATCATCACTGGTTCCGGAAAGCTCTTATAGGTACCCAATTGGATCCATTTCCCTTGCTATATAGTCTCGTAGCAACTTCTATTTCTCTTTGTATAACTTATCACCTTATGATTACTTGTTCCATGTTTAACTTTCTTATAAAAATTAAGCCTCCACGAAGAATAGTTATTTCTTGCAACTATTTCACAGTTGCGTCTTCAGGCCCATCAATACAGCTTCTTCGACATAGTATGTTTTCAAAAATAGTTCTTGAAATCAAAAACAACTTCTCTTTACAACAGAAATGGACAAACAATGGCTTCTCTTTTTTTCTCAACCTCATTCTTTTCTTACCCATCAAAGTCCATTGTTATTAACTTCCTCGTTCAGGATGGTTTGCTCCAAATAGCCCACATGCATTGACCCTACTGTGCTATTAACACAAACCTGTAATGAACTAAACATACAAGCCACTTTTCCTATGTCAACTCATTCCTGCCTTCAGACTCAATTCAAGACTTCCTCCTCCTAAGAAGAGGAAGAACAATATGGGAGGAATTTCATTGCCTTTGAAGGCAAATGAACTATGCTTCTAAACCTATTTCTTCAGCTTAAGGGCTATGATGTCTTGAAGTTTTTTTAATATTTCAAACTCACAATCCTCAACCTTATCATGTATATAATTATAAAATCTGCCTTATGGTATTTTTGTGATAGTTTTTTAAACAAAATATGTGCTGGAAGTGCCTGACAAGATGGGGAGATACACTCAATATCTGTTAAGTTTCATTAGTGGAACAGAGAATTTTCTTCTTATCTCCCAACTTATTTGTCTCAACTCACAGCTGAGGGAATTGCTGCCCATAAATGATGTTCATTAATAGCCCCTCTGTTTTGGAGAAACAGCTGATTTGATTGGTCATATGCTAATTATGTTCTGGGCTAAAGTCAATTAAGGGCTTATCATTTATTTGTTTATGTTTACTTTGCATTAAAGGACGGAGCAGCTCTTCTCTTCTTCCTTCTTTTTCAGTTTTCCGGAATAAGTGCATCCTGGGCACATTTGTGTTGCAAAGCCAGCATTGCTGGAAGGTTTTCTGATCTCAACTATTATGAATTAAATTAGGACTTAGCTTTTCTTAAGGCTTTCAAGCCACAGCTAGTTGTGCCTGGTGTTCTAGCTGTGGGTTGATTTTTTTACTGGTTTAGCTTTGTTCAGATGGAGCTTTATAATAAGTTCATTATCATTAACACTCTTAACAAATCTTTCTTGAGAGCTTCAGACATCATTTCAATAATTTTTGTAGCTCATTTTGGAGTTAGAAAGACTTGGGTTCAAAACCTAATTATTTTAACTCTCATTCCTGTGAGTTTTTATAAAACTTTATTGAATAGCAGTTATCTCATCTATTAAATGAAGAACATTACACCCACTTCTATGAAGGCTGTGAAGATTAAATGGGAAAATTCATATAAACATATGTCACAATACACATTATGATCAATAATTATTAGTTTCATATAAACAAACATTTTTGAGCTGCAATGCACTATGAGCTTCCTGAAACTAGAACTATACCTCACAGTGGCTCACAATTCCACTTCTTGCTGCTCCTAAGAATATATCATACAGTAAGGGACTGAAGATTCTTCTCTGTCCTTGGTCCATCTAAAACTGGACATTGCATTGCTAGCCAGGTGATTGAGTCAAAATTTGAATGCTGTCTGTTTGCCCGGATAGTAGGTTATTATTATTATTATTATTATTATTACTACTATAATTGTTATTTTAATTTACTCCACCAGCAATAACTTCAGGTAGAAGGAAAAATGGAGCAATCTGATAGAACCATTTCCACAGAACATGGAATTTAGTTTTATTTCTTCTTGTTTCATACTTAAGCAGTTTTATTTTTGACATGCAGACTATGCTCAGAATGCAGCACAGAGAAAAACAGTGAAATAAAATATAAAAGTGCCATTAAGAGATATAGAAGACAGATTGAAAGCCCCATTAAACATTTAATAGTAGTTATAGAAGAATATAATAAAGAAAATGATGGAAAAGTAATATTTAAAGAGATAATAGAGGAACAGTCTTAAGAATTTGTTAGTCATACTTCTTGATTGTGAGGACTCTTTAAGAACTAAAGAAACCTTTGAAAAATTAGTAAATCTAGGTCCACCTATATTTTAGGAAACTATTAAGTATCAAGAGGAAGAATAAATCTTAAAAAGTTACCAGAAAAGTAGGCAAAATAATGGCAAGGTAGTTTTAATCAGCTGATAGACTTCCTATTAACAATAATAGAAGAAATAATGTGGTTTGTTAATATCTATCAAGTACAAAGAGACAGTGTTGTAAACCTAGAATTGTATATATGGTTCCATTATCAATAGACAAAGTAGAACATTTGCAGGTGAAGTAATTTTATCATAGGTAGACCCTGAATAGAGAGATCAAAAATCATGAAAAACATGGGTTACTTGAAGAGTGATAGACACAGAAACTTTAAGTGATGTAGTTGTCATTTTGTATTAAGGTAAAAGGTAAAAGATAATGAATTATTTTGCATAACAAAGAGTAAAGCTATAAAATAAAATAAAAATAATATAGAGAAATACTCAGTGCACACTTAAAGTATTCCATGTCTTCTTGATATGTTCAAGGATAAGCATAAAATAAAAGAATAAAAAAGGTCTATTTTTTAAATTTAAAAATTAAAGACAAAAACACCTACACAACTAGAAATAGCTTTCGAAAGTAGAAGAAAAAAACTAAAAATTAGAGAAAACTTGTTCACACATAAAAGTATGAAAAGCAGAAAAAAAGAATATGAATAAAATAATGGAACTTAGAAAATACAAAAATGGAATCTAAAAAGAAAAGTCTAAGTCAATAACCAGAATATGTGTTAAGCATTTAATCTGATATGTGAAAAAATGTTAAGTTATCACAGTAGCATGGAAACAGAGCCAGAGACCCACATGGTGCTCATAAGTGGTATATCTAAAACAAAACCTCACAGAAACGTGTGAAATACACAAAGACGTATATAGGGCAAATACTAACTGAAACGTAATAAAGTGGTGTATAGGTAATTAATGTCAGGCAAAAAAGAATTTTAAAGCAAACACATAAAGGACACTATATAATAATGAAGGAATTAATAAATCAAAATGTTAAAAAGCCATATATGTGGCTAATAAACTAGTGATGTAATATAAAAAGCAAATTCTCAGAATCATTGTTAAATGTAGCAAATCTATAATTACAGAGTTTAAAGGAGCTTTGGCACCTAACAAATATAGAACATGTAAACAAAAATATAGTATATTTCAGAATGTTTTAAAACATAATTAGTAACTGTTTTCAACCAAGGTTATATATATATATATATATATATATATATATATTCATATGTATATATATATTTCTAAATGCATATATATTATGCGTGTACATATGTATTATCCATATGCAAATCCAAAACAGATAATTTGCATTCTCTTCATTCTTTTCATGATCAAATGTAAGTTCAAAAATAAAAATTGCCAAGGTATGGGCGCCTGGGTGGCTCAGTGGGTTAAAGCCTTTGCCTTTAGCCCAGGTGTGGTCTCAGGGTCCTGGGATCGACCCCCACGTTGAGCCCTGCATTGGGCTCTCTGCTCAGCAGGGATCCTGCTTCCCCCTCTCTCTCTGCCTGCCTCTCTGCCTGCTTGTGATCTCTCTCTCTGTGTCAAATAAATAAATAAAATCCTTAAAATTAAAAAAAAATTGCCATATAATGTAACAATGGAACCAATTTCCAAGAGTTCATATTATAAGGCTCTATGTACTGGATGAATACAATTATACAAAATTCATCCAATAATATACATTTTACAAGTATAATAAAAATATGTATATAATAAAAGGCATACAATAAAACATGTTATTCATAATTGACTCATAATTATGAGTATTGTACAGCGTAATCTACAAATCTTACACACTTAAATCAGCAAATTACCACATATGATATCTTAAGGGCTTCAGAAAAAGTAGTATTTAAAAGGAAGTTATTATTTTTAAATATATGTATTAATAAAAATTCGTTAAAAGGAAAAATATAACAATCTAGAAAATATGCAGAATGCAGAATATAAAACTAATTACAAATTAATAAAATAGAAAAATAAAGAATAGAAAGGGTGAACAAAGCCAGAAAAGCTCATTCATTGAGGCAAGTCCTATCTCCCCTGCTACCTTGCCCCAACAAATCAACAAATCTGTAACAAAAAAGAGGAAGATCACAAGTAAATAGCTTAAACTAATTCAGGAGATATAACTTATAGTTATATAAGTGGAATTTATATAGTTTTGTAGACAGACATAAGGATTTTTTAAATCTGAAAAATTTTTAATGCAATGCATTTTGAAGATATTTATTATTAAAATGGACTGAGAGATTAAAATTCTGAATGAATAAAAAAATGATGTTAAATTTGTAATCAAAATTATCCCTTCCAAAAGGCCACTAGATGGCTTTGTACACAAGTTTGAGCAAATCTTCAAAGAACAAATAAACCTTTTTGTTAAGCAAACTCAAAGAATAATGAAACAAGATTCTAATTAAAACATTTATTCAGCTAGTATAAACTGGATACTTTATTGGGGAAGGTACAACCTCAAAAATATAAATTCATCTCACCTATAAAATATGTGCATTAGAAAAGCAAATTTAGAGATGTATTTAGGGAAAGAAGGCATTTCAACTTCAGAAAATCTATTAGTACCAAAAACCAGTTTGATAGGTAAAAGGGCAATAATCTTAAGGTGACCTAAATCTTTATCTATCTATCATCTATCTACCATCTTTCTGCTGAATATTACTTATATGTAATGTATGTTATAACTACATGTAATTATATGATATAATTGCTGTATAACATTTGGCACTCTATGATAAATTTTTCTTCTTTGATACTGTAAATAAATCTTATGGTTAATGGCAAAGGATAGAGGTAGAAATATTCTTGTTAAAGTCAAGAATGAGATAAGGCTGTTTCATATCACTACCCACGTAATCGGCTAGAAAATTAAATGAGAAGCTTAAAGTGTTTAAATATAAAGAGAAAATGAAAAAGTGTCATAATTTATAGAAGATTATCTATGTAAAAATAATTCAAAAGTTCTGGCAACTGTTAGGACAGAGTTCAATTTGGAAGTTGGATAAAACATTCACAAGTAAAATATGTTATTTTATTTATATTTCCTTTTTTCTATTAATACTTTATAAAATGCTTCAGAAAGTCAAGAAGAAAAAATAATATGAGTATATTTTACCCATTATGTGTCATCAAACTTTAATAATATATTTGTATCTCTGTGTACCCCTTCCTGATTACACCAACATTCTTTCTTTATAGAGTCAAACACTTATTTTGGCAGAAGACTATCATATCCATACTTTAAGATTTTAATATTTATATATTTTATTTAACCAATATGTTATTATTTTGAATGTTTTAAATGTTAATAAATAGAATTGTATGGCACATTAACATGTTTTTATTTTTTTAGAATTATGTTTTGATATTCATTCGTATTGTCATTCTTTAGTAAATTGGTATTGCTTTATGGTATTCCATTGTAAAGGCATATTGCAATATATTTATATTTTCTTATGTTGAACATTTTATTTGGCTTCAATAATTCTGTGATTAAAAATATCGCTTCTATGTACATTCGTATAAAGTTTCCATCCTACATTTGTGAAATATTTACTCGAGTTTATACATTGAGTAGAATTGATGAGTCATACATAGGCTATGTGCCTCTTTATCTTTAAATATATTGCCAAATTCTTCTCTAAAATATGGATAAAAATGTACACTCCCAAAAGCAGAGTAAAATAATAATCCTTATCATTGGAATTGACAGAGGTTTTAAAACATTTTCTGTATTTGAAGACTACTGTGAGATTAATTTTGCTTCCTTGACTAATAGGAAGGTTAAATATCTTTTTACATACTTATTGGTCACCTGAGTTTTTTCTCCTAAGATTTACTTCTTCATAGTTTGTGTATATGTGTATGTATGTGTGTGTACTGAGGGTTACCTGCTGACCATGCGTTTCCAATCCTTTCTGATATGCAAAGGCTGGGAAGTCAAAATCAATTTCAAAATTCCCTTGACAGAACAGTTTCCCCCTCTCTTGCATGGTCTGACAGATGTATTCATACTACACTTTGATGTGGAAATCAGTCATGTTGGGGAGAGGCAGAGTGCGTTCATCATGTTGCTTATATTGGTTTTGATAAGGTGCTGAGGTTCTGAGGTCAGACACTAAAGTTTTCTAATTTTCTTCATAATTTGCTTGCATACTTTTTTATACATCCCTCAGTGTAATCTAGTTATTTTTCTATTGATTTTATCTCCCAGTTCCTCAAACTGTTTACCCATCTATGTATATAGTTCCATGTAGCAGCTCAGATGACAAAGGTCATTTGAACTCCACAATTTACAGTTATATATATATATATATAACTGTATATATATATATAATAAATATATATATAATATATAATAAATAAATATATATATAATTACAGTTATATATATATTATAAAAATATAATAATATATATATAGCTATTTTAAGCAACTTTAAATGTTACATTTTTGCTATTTTCCAACATCTGTTGCTTATATACTAGTATTTTTTAATATTTTAGTAATCAGTTTCACTGTAAAATAAACCATCCCAAAATTCAGTCACATCTAAAAATAAGCATTTATTCTAATGATCCTGGATCTGCAGTTTACTAAGGACTTTAATTCAGGTTGTACATCTATGTCAGCTGGGAAAAGTGTGCTCTCTGTGTGCTGCGAGGGAGGGATCAATAATATTCCCTCTATCCTTGTAGGTTCTTGGCTGAGATCTCTCTGTAATAAAAAGCATATTAATAGGAGAAAAATAGAGAATTTCAATAACATATATTACATATATGTATATATTATATATATTTATATATGTATGTGTATGTGTATGTGTGTGTGTATATATATACACACATAGGAGATAACCCAGGAAAACTCAGTGATTCCTCCAAGTGGCCCAAACCACCACTTGAAATTAAGTACCATCTGTAGTTAAAGACAAATGAACATGTTGGGGAAAGGGAAGGCCAGTTATGGGAGATTACTAGGCAAAATGCAGTAATCAAGTGCAAGGTTGCTATAGAGATTTATTCTTTTTTTTTTTTAGAAATTTATTCTTTACCTTTCCATTGATAAAAGTTCTGTAATGAGCCCTGGGTATTATATGAGACTGATGAATCACTGAACTCTACCTCTGAAACTAATAATATACTATATGTTAATTAATTGAATTTAAATAAAAAACAATATAAAATGCACATTAAAAATAAGTAAAAAAAATAATTCAAAAGAATAAAAAATAAAACTATTTTTATTTCCAAAAAAAAAGTTTTTAGAAATTTAGACATCCTTCTCTTCCTGGTACAGAGAAGGAGATATTCTTACAAATGGAGATTTTGCTTATAAATGTAAATATCTGTTACAAAAGGGTCACTTCTACTCTGGTTTCAGAGTTTTACCTTTATCTGCTGCTTCTTAAAAATAAGCTAAAAAATATCTTAAGCCAAAGAGACATGTTTTGGGTTAACATATTCTGCTCCCCGTGTACATACATTCTGAAGACCGAAGAGAAAACCAACAACACAACTTGCCACTGGTTACTGACCCAATTATTCATTCAAATTTGCAGCAAATTTCTTTGATGGAATGGTCTAGACCTGGAATTGGCAATCATGAAAAAACAAAGAGCACTGGGTAAGGTAATTATGCAATTATAGAAGACAGTAAAAGTGCTTATTTTTCTTCTTTCTTCTCTATAAAAAGCTATATAAAACAATATGAATGTAATCATATTGTTGGGACTCTAACATAAAGAAATGTAGTGTTTTTGTTAATAACCCAAGAAAGTGTCTGGGAGCAAAGCTGTATTGTACTGAGGAAATTAAGCCATATGGTAACTTAAGCCAACAGGGACAAATGAAAAGAACTATAAATGGTAAACAAGAAGATAGATATAACAAGCTCTATAAATATATACTTGCTCTCCTTTCCTCTGCGCTTCTTTAATTAACATAAATAATGTAAAGTAGTAATTGGAAAAATTGTTATAATGTATTGTTGGGTTTGTGGCTTATATAAATATAATATGTACAACAATAGTAGCACAAAAAGGAGGGAGAGGGAGTAGAGCTATCTAGGTGTATCATTTTTATATCTCAATTGATTAAGTTAATATAATTGATTAAGTTAAATATAAATTAATTTGAAGGTGTTTCTCATTGGTTAAAATGTATATGGTAAATCCTAGGGGAAATAACCAAAAGGTATAGTCAAAAACTTCTTTAAGGGAATTAAAATGTTACACTAAAAATATTCATTTAGTGCAAGCGCCAGTATAAAGGAAGACTAATGGTCTTCAAAAGTCATGGTATTATAGAAAACAAAAAGTAAAAAGGCAGATGTAAATCCAGGTCCCTCAATAATGACATTAAATGAGTTGATTAAGGAATCTAGTCAATGGTAAAAAAAAAAATACATGAACCAGTTCTATACTCTTTATAAAGGCCACATTTTAGATTCAGTGATACAAATAGGTTAAAAATAAAATGATGGAAAAGATATGTAGTAGTTACTACAAGAGAGCTAGAGTGGCTATACTACTATTATCAAAGTAGATATTAAGCTATTTTCATGTGAGAATTATTCATAATTCTCCCAAAAATGGAAACAATCCAAATATCCATAAATGAATGGGTGATAAACAAAATGCGGTATAACAAAATATTATGTATTCATGAAAGGAATGATGGACTGATATATATCTTCAAAGTGTAAAAACCTTGAAAATGTTATGCTAAATAAAAGAAGCCAAACAAAGGCAACATATCCTGTGGTTCCATTTAAATGAAATAACCTGAATAGGAAAATCTGTTACACATAAAGTTGACTAGCTGTTACCTGGGTCTTGGGTAAGAGGGAAATGAGTAATCACTATTAATACTGACCATAGGATTTCTTCTTGAGATTATGAAAATATTCTGAAATTAGGCAGTGGTAATGGTTACACAACTTTGTATATACTAAAACCCACTAAATCATAGACTTTATAAAATAATAAAACAAATCTTTAAGAATGAACATTTTAACAAAAAGAATTTTAAACACAGCAAAGGACCAAACACAAAAGTAGGGAGGGAACAACAAATATAAAGTTATAATTCAATGAAACAGGGACAAAAAGAGAAAGATACAATTGGAGACAACAGAACATTGTAAGACTGACCAAGGAAAAAGAGAGAAGAAGCAAAATGGAAATAAATATAGACATAAAAGAGATTTAAAAACAATAAAAGTGTTATGAACATCTGAGTTAGTTGTGGTACTGCAGAAGACCACCATCAAAACCTGTTGATGAAGCAAAGCTAAGTTTAATAGGTTTACTATAGTAAAGGAGAATATAACCTATGTTTGCAAATAAGAAAACGGAGGAGGACATTTATAGGATTTAGATCCTAGACTCAGTGATTTGAAGTGAGATGTACAGGATGGACATGAGTTGGAATTGGACAGTATTATTGACATAATGGTTTTGGATTAGTGTGCACAGTGAGGTGAGGGTCTTGAAGAAAGTCTTGATGCGAGCAGTATTACTCCTGGTAAGTCAGGTGGTTAATTGATTCACACCTTATCTTTCAGGAGCAAGTACTTCCTAAGGCAAACATATTACTCTTTACTGACCTCAGTATTATTTATTAAAGAAACAAACAAAAAAGGTATGCTTTATTCTAAAATTGGTTAGCACCAAATAGGAAATGATCTCTGTTTCCAGTATTGTGCAACACAGGGATGAAAGATTATTTGGCTTAAATTCTCAGACTTGAGCCAAGAAAATTAAAGCTTGAACAAAATGTAAAAATTCCCAGAAAATGTAAAGATATCATAAAGAGTAAATTTGGAAAATAGAACATTCAATACGTCAAAATATTTTTTTTTAATTATCAGCTAAATGAAAGGCATACACATTGGGAAAAACGTAAATTCTCTTTGCAGAACATTTTATATAATTCCAATGATTTAACAACTACAACCACAAACACTTGTAAAACTATAGGTGAATTCAGTGAGGTCATGGGATACAAGACCAACGACAAAACCAACTGCATTTCTTATTTTTTTTTTAACATATAATGTATTATTTGCCCCAGGGGATACAGGTCTGTGAATCATCAGACTTACACGTTTCACAGCACTCACGATAGCACTTACCCTCCCCAATGTACCAACTGCATTTCTATATACTCGATTTTTAGAGTTCTTTTCTTAGTGGCTGACCTGGGAATTACACTTAATACCTTAACATGTAACAATGTAGTTCAGATTAACACCAATTTATTTGAATCATGTACAAAAATTTGGTTTCTGTGTAACTCCATTATCTCTCCACTCCTTTGTGCCTGAACACACACACAGTTACTCAACATAAAAGAGACTTGTTACCAGACACTTAAGGAAATCTCCATCAAATCATTAGCTGACCACTAAACTAACCAAATGGAGATTTCAGTAGCTACAAATGGCAAAGAAAACAGACTTAACAGAATTAGTTTAGATAAATCACTAAAGAAATGAACATCCACAACAGCAACAAAATAAATTCTATGAAGGAGGGAGAATCTGATTTCCAGAGTTGCCAAATAGTATTATTTAAAATGTCCATCCAGTTTTCTGTTTTTCATAATTTCTATCTCTTTGCTGTTCTGTATTTGGTGAGACAGTGTTACCATACTTTTCTTTGATTCTTCTAATGGTTTCCATTAGTTCCCTGGACATATTTAAAATAGCTGATATGAAGTGTCATCTATAAATCCAGTATCTGAACTTGCTTTAGGACAGTTTCTATTGACTATTCTCTCTCTCTCTCTCTCTGGGCCATAGTTTCTCCATTTTCTGGTATGTTTTCTTGATAATGAATTTACTGCTATAAATTTTCTTTTGGTTTCCATTGGACTTAATGAGGTAGGTACCAATTATTGATCCACTTTCCAAAATTTTCTCTTTGTTGTTGTAGATTTTTCTTTTGAAAGACTTAGTTTTCTGCCATCCCTGGGGGACTTCGCAGTTTCATTTACAAGAGGCCATGAATAACAGAAATTTAATACTTCATTTTTAAAAACATGAAAAGAATATGGAAAAGAAGTAATTGTTATAACCAGGTATGGGGCATTCAGTTCACAGTCTAATTCCTTCTATATTTTTTGCTATATTTAATAATTTAAAAGTGGGTAAGGGGGTGATTGGAACTGAAGTTCTTTGGTTTATTGATCATGTGACACCTTTTTTAGATAACCAATGATTTTTCCCAACTTAATTGGCATATAGATTCATTTATTTTACTTAAGTTCCATTTTGGAAAGTAGTTAAAAATCTTTGTCATTTCACTCTAAAATCATTGTTACATATCTATCATTCGATCCACTTTTTTCCCTTATTTTTTCTAACAATTATTATTTATTCAGCAGCATTTTTCTAACCTTTTCATGCTCAAAATCACAAAACCTGGATTTATTTTTTAATGTTAACGATTTTCCTATATTTTAATCACTCCATAATCTGTCCACAACCTATCTGCAGGTATATACAAACAGAAGTATTGCATATTCTCTCTGGCATCAGAAAAATTTGAATTGTTCTCTGAATATGCTTTTTATTTTTGTGCTTTTAAAATACTCTAAGTCTGGCATGCTTTCCCACCATCTCAGAAAACTTCAAGAAATTCTTCAAATCCAGATATCATACCACCATATATCCTTCAAAAAGTTTACTTTGATAGCTCCCAATTCTGCAACTTACTATTCATATTTATTTTACAAATTTAATCATAAAAGTTTGCATTGTGCTAGTTACTAAACTTCTTAATTTTAATGACACATTATATGTATCTTTCAGCTCTAAAACTTCAAAATGACAATCTAAAATATAAAGATTTCATAATCTTTCATGTTACCCAGCATAGTTCTGAGCTCTGAAATTAAATACTCTTTGGTTGACTCTTCCATTCTTTGGAGAGATGAATCATACCAACATCAGTTGATGAAATTAAATACTACTTGATAGATTATTTCACTCATTATGTAGATTGATTGGACAATTATTTAGCGTGATGGTAATAGATGAATGGGGCAAGTCACCTTGTGACTTAACAGCCAAATAACAATATGAAGACATTCAATAGGATAGGGACACATATCATTAGAAAATATTCCAGGGTACACATTCTGCTGAGAAATATAAAATACTGTATAAAGATCTATGTGTTTAAGAATGTAAACTATGTATAATTATATGGGAATGAATAATAAGGTATAGTTTCAAGCTTTTCCCAAAGACTGGTCTTTGATAATCAATACAGCAAATGAGTTCAGTGGGTCTGGGTTGACAGGTGCATTAAGACAGTTTAGACGATATCTATGATTGTCACGTGAAGTAAAGAAAATTAGCTTCTGTGCATTATGAAAAACAGCTGTATGCTATCAGACCTGACTGGAGAGTGTTTTCACTATTTTGTTGGAAACAGTTGCAAGAATTCATTGTATCATCTGTGACATCTGTTGTTATAAGAAGTGGCATCTGGTTGCAAGATCACTGGTCTGGTATAATTACATAAAAACGACAATTTTTTAATATATTTAGTATTGATGAGTGGTGGTGTTAGAGATTTGATATATTTTTAAGTATTTATTTATAAAAATACATGAGCACAAAATCATCTGTGCATTTCAACTTTATGTTTCACCGTATTTTCTATGACGACCTGGACTGAACAATGTTTTGGAAGAGAAATTATCTGTTATCTCTCCGTGTGGTGTAAAATCACAAAAGCAATTCCCTGGGAAATTTTTCAAGTGTCTTCTCTGACTTGCCAAATAGTAAATGCCGATTTTCCCAAATTCTTACCTTTCCAGTTTGTGTCATCACCTCTTTAGTCTTTGGAAACCTACCCATCTACATACATACATTTTGTATGACTACAGTGCAACACTCTCATAGTTCTTCCCACATGTCATATCAGTTCTACATCTAAAATATATCATAGGTTTATCTTTTCATTTCCATCTTCCGTGCCTTCTCACAAGCCTGAAAATCTGAAGCTACTTGTTTCAATAATTACACCAAGTATCAGACCAGTATCAGAACATGTCCCACACAGAAGCTTTCTGGCTTTTTGGTAGCAGACAGAATCCTTCAACTCTAGGTAATAGAAAACACTGAACACTTCTCAAGCAATTAAGAAGTTATTATCTCCTAAGATGTCCAGAGGTGGTTTATTTTCAGGAGCTCTATAACATCTTAGAAGACCCCTTAATTGTCTCAGGTATTCACTCAGTAACTATGTAGTAAGTAGCTATTATGTATCATGTTTGCTTCTAAATACTTATTTTACCTCCCTGGATAGAAGAGTTGCAGACCCCTGCCTTGTGAAAATTACATTCCCATTGTGGGTGGAAGGTAAATAACATATACTACCTACATTAAAATATAAATAATTTACTGTGTTAAAAGATAATAAAAGCTATGGGGAAAAAAAGGACTGAGGGGAGGAGCGAGGGTGCTGAATATGCAGTTTAAAGTAAAATGAGCAACCTTTGAGCAGGTGGCATTTGAGCCAAGTCTTCAAGGAGATGAGGTGGTTTCTGAAGCCTATACCTGGGGGCAAAAACCTGATTAGAGGAAACATTGAACGTAAAAATCCTGAGGGAGGACTGTGCCTGACAAGTAAGAAGAATTTGAAAGATGTCAGAGAGGCTGTAACAAAGTAAGCAAATGATAGTGTAGAAGAATTTAATTTGGAGAGGGAATCAGAGCTTTGTAAATAACTTTAAGTGCATGGACTTTCATACAGTTTGAAATGTTAAACGATAGCCAACTTTTAATTAGAGGAATGGCGTAAGACAATTTACTATTTTGAAGGAGCACTCACTCTGGCTGCTCTATCAGCAATGGATTCTAGAGGTGGCTTGAGCAAAGTTAGAAGCAGTGTTGCAGCAATCCAGCAAAAATGGTAGGGGCTCCCAGCAGGGGGCTGGTGGGTGGTAGAATAGTCAATGGAATCCGGGTATATTTTGAAGAGAGAGGCAATATGCCTTTCAAACAGGTTTGAAACCTGTTTGAAAGTGAGAAATCAAGGATGACTCCAGACTCTTGTATTTTTATTATTAATGACTTTGACTACTAATGAGGATGAGGATAACAATAGTCTTTTTAACAAATGCTGTGATTAAATAGCATACACCTTTATTATTCTGTTCTTATGAAGTATTTCCTACCTAACCAAATAAATATTATTTTTATTTTAGAAAATAAATCAGGGGCTACTGGGTGGCTCAGTCAGTTAAGTTTCTGACTTCAGCTCAGGTCATGATCTCAGGGTCCTGGATCGGAGCCCAAGGTCTGGCTCCCTGCTCAACAGGGAGTCGGCTTGTCTCTCTACCCGCCCGCGCCGCCACCCCCACCCCTGCCCGGCTCATGCTAGCTCTCTCTTTCTCAATTAAATAAATAAAATCTTAAAAAAAAAAGAAAAGAAATCAACCACTCAGGGATCATCTACGAGTTGAAATAGAGTTGTTGATTATTTATTAAATCCACACACTTAGAGTTTGAACACATGAGTACATTAGATGAAAAGGAGCTTGACCAATCTAGATACACCTTATTTGCAGGCTTGTTACCAAGAAATATTCTTTATAACAATTTATGTCTTCTTATCATTCTGGATATTTTAAAATATAGATTTTCTGGGAAAACCGTATTATGGAAAATTTTTAAATAAAACAAAATGAAAAGAGTTTCCTTATAATATATTTAAATTATTATATATACTATAATTTAAGATATATTAAATGAACAATATTAAATGACAATTAATATTATTAAATAACAATATTAAATATATATTAAATGAATAATATTATACCTAGAATATCCCTTTCACATTTATATTTCCCATTTATACAGTTTTTCCAAGGATCACACCTTATTAGAAATTTAGCATTTTGATATTTTTCTTCCTTACTACAGTTTAATTGCAATTCTATTTCTGATTTTTTACCTTTTTAAGATTACATATGAAGAATATTTCCAGATGTTCCATCCAATAATTCCTTTTCACAAAAACTGATTTATAAAATTTTATGTTTTTCTTAAATTAATAATTTATTACATCATTGCATTATTGGTACATATTGCAGGAGAGTATATGTTTAGGGACAATTACAATTTTTCTGTTTTGGATTCCTAGGTTCTTTCTTCCTGGATTACTACCTATAAGTTGTTTTCAATATCTCTTTTACACCAATCCAAATATTGCATACCTGCAACTGTGGTCCATCTTAAACACAAGTCTAATCATCTTCATGTTGCGTTTGAAATCCCAAAATAAATATCACCAATACCATATATTTGTTTTCTCTTTCCTTGGGGTTTCAGACATGCTCTTCAAAGATTTTGGTTTCTATTGACTTTTTCAGCCTCATTTTTTGCCATACCTCTAGCCACTCTATTTGGTTCATCCTTTCCACACTATGTTCTTTCACATTCAGTGCTTCTACTTCAAAACATTTCCTTTGACAAACCTGATTTGTACCATTACCAGAGCACTTTTTCTACTGAACTACAGTAAATAATTACAGATGTGAACCATGCATTTGAGGAGAGGGTCAAGACATAGACATTTGGGATTACTAATTACCCTCTAACACAAAGTAGGACTAGGTGACCAAATGTGATACATCCAAGAGTATAATGGAAAATAGGTATGGAGAGTCATTAGTGGTGGCTGCAAGGAGAAGGTAGGACACATGGTTTATTTTCTTCAATGGACGTTTTTTCCTTTAATGGTTTAAAGCTATTTCATTCACTACCTATACACTCAGAGATTGTCCTACCTTCATTTCTTTTAAAGCCTCCAGTTTTCCTAATTACTTAATACGTAGCCTAGTAATTAAGCTGGCATCTTAAAATCATGAAATTCTAGCTGAAGTAATTTCTATCTTGTAATAAATTGATGTGTGATATAACGTAAAGTGTGTGACATTTTGTTAGGGAAAGAGACTCCATAGGGGACTATAAAATCAACTCCTTGGTATCACTATGACTAAATAGCACAGCTTCTTTGGGGGGGAAATGCTTAATTTATTCCTTCACAGTCTTTATCATTTATCTTTTGTTTTGCCTTAATTAGCTTTTTTTGTAGATCAAAGCTGAACTCAGGCTTTCCTGATTTGTTCTCTCTACTGTTGCAAGAAAAAAATGGAAAAAGAGGAAGGAGAATGACACCTCTGACATCTTGATGAAGGAAAATTCAGTATTTAGCAAATTCACATGTCATCAATAAATGCATTAGCCCTTGAGCACCTGGCTTCTTAAGCAAACACTTTAATAAGCAGATGGTTCTGACTGAGTGACCATTTTAAATAATGACTGCGTAGGCTTTGACAATTTGCTTGAGACAGACTGGTATTGCTCATCAATTCCATGGTATCTCCAAGAACAGTCAGGCTATTTACATTTTCCAAGATGTTAAAAATCAAACTTAAAGTATGCACATATATTTTAATTTAAATTCCACCTCTTGTTGCTTATTTGTGTGTATGGTATATATGGTGCAAATGAATTGCTTTAAATAATTCACATCAGGGCATCTCCCCCACCCCACCTTAAATAACCCTCTATGCCCCTCACTGACATTTCCAAGCTTTTCATCTTGCTTGTCTGTACAACCCTTCTACCGCTCCTTCCAGATTTAATTTTATCATTTCCTTTACTGAGATTTCACTGATCCCTTCTCCAGCCCAAATTAGCCATTCTCTTTCTATATTCCCCCAGCATTTCATTCATCATGGCTACACTAAATTACAATGCTGAATTCTAAAGGGAAGCAATTGCTTCTACCCACTCAGTGCTAACATGGGGCAAGAATTCCTTTGAAAATGGAAACACATAATTTTATAGTTATATTTATTTTTTATGATTTTCTTGCCGTGTGTGTGTGTGTGTGTATTTGAGAAAGATTAAGCTAAGATTTGACTTTAAGCATAAATTTAGAAAGCAGCACTGAAGAAAGGAGTAGAAATATAGCTTCTTATTTTGTGTGAAGTGCAATTTATGTATCAGGAAAAAATACAATTTCTAAGTTAGAGATGTCTTTTATAATTTCCTTCTTATTTTCAAGAACATATGTAAACCTACACTGCTGTGCTAAGCCCACTACATGAATATTTGAGAAATAAAAAGTATAGAACTAGTATTAGGTTGAGTAACTTTAGTGTAATAAAAATACAGTATGCATTAGGATCAAATATGAATAAATATAAATAGCAATTCTAGAGACAGACAAATGGATTAATCTCTACAGTGAGGAAGAAACAAAATTTCATGTTTTATAATATATTATACATTTTTTAGTCTTTCTAAAGTGGGCATTCCCTTGGAGTCTTCCTTAGAAGTAAAGCAAGTCACCTGGTTTCTCAGACATTTCAAGTATTCAGAGCAGAGAAAATTTTCAGAGGAAGAAGTTGATAAATGCTGGACCCTACACTTGCTTTAGACCACCCCAATTCTAATAGCTACCATTTACTGAATACTTACTCTGTGCCAGGCAGACTGCTCAGCATATTTTATATTTATTATTCCATTGAATCCTTACAATGATCTTATAAGGCTACAAATATGAAAATATAGTTTGAGAAAATATATGTATTTTGTTGAGGTTCAAACAGCCTTGAAATGTTAGAATGGCTGTATACATTCCTGTGTAAGTGAATCTAGACTTTAGAGCTCTCCTGAATCCTCTCTATGCCAGGAAGGAAATGAGAGTGACTTCTAATGTTTTAAAGGATATTTTCAATTGTATCCCCAGAAATTTATTAGGAACTTGTATTCTTGCCAACTGTGTTTGAGGTGTCTTGAATTTCTAGAGACTCCCTAGTCTGGATGGGTATTTTCATATTATATTCTTACTTTTAGTTTATGAAACATTTACTTTTTTAATGCCAATAAATATAAAGACAAAAATGATTGTAAGTATACCACTCACATAAATCTAGTTGACATTACAAAATAAAAGTAAAGCATGGATGTGGTTATAAAATTGAAATAGTAAAGGCACAACATAAAAGTATGAAAGTATTCCTCTCCACCCACTTTGGAGTTCATCATCCCCTAAATAACCTTTTTAAGAGTTCTATGCAATTCTTTCCTGAAAAATAATACCATCACTACTTAAGCACGTACTTCTATAAATCACTTAAATAAATCCAATTATATTTTGTAAAGGTTACTAATTTCATATAACACTTCTTTTACATTTGTCCAGCATATATAGTTCTACCTCATTCTTCTTAACTACTTTATTTTTAATTAACTATAACTTTACTGATTATCAGACAATAAATGTTTTGGTTGAGTACATGATTTGCTGTTAAATCAGTACTATAATGAACATCTTTGTACATTTTCCTTGGCTAATGTATACAAGTAAATTCTTACATCATTTCATGATGGTATTGCATATTTATGATTAGTTGTTTAATGTAAACCACTTTTTGTATTGTAAGGGTGTGTGTGGTTTCTCCTCTGTACAAATTAATGACATTGAAATTCTTCCATCAACCTTAAGAATCAGATTTGATTCCTCCCTTTCATACACAGCACACAATTAATCGACCAATTCTATTTGCCCTACTTTCAAAATATATCCATTTATCATGACCCATGGTAACCCAACCCCTAATTCTCAACACTTTTAAAACATGAGCCAAATCATACCATTACTCTGCCAAAAGTCTCATTCTGAGTAAAACCTAAAATCCATGCATGATGTAAAGGCATTTAGTCATTTGGTCCTTGGCTGTTCCTCTGACTTTGTGTCCCACTCCTCTGTCATTAGCTGGCTGCCTTCTGCTGCCACAGTTGTTAAATATGCTTCCACTTCAGGGCCTTTGCTCTGGTGGTTTCCTCCCCTGGAACAGCTCTCAGAGACCCAGTCTCTCTCTCCCTTTCTCTGCCTCTTAAAGAAATTGTCCTCCACCAGCCTATATAAAAAGCAGTCCGCCAAGAGCACCCTTTCCTTACCTTGCTGTGCTATTGTTATTTGTATGAGCAGCTCATCAATACCTGAACTATTATGGGTTCTTTTCAGATAGATCAATTTTAACTTTAAAAAGAGAATCATAAAACTTCTAAAATATATAGTAGAAAGGATGCATGAATAACATCTGTGAATTATTTATAATCATTGAGGGATAAAGGTATTTCTAAGCAGAAAGAATGGGATCCTGATTTATTAATATAGTCCCCATCACTAGTTATGGAATGATTTCTCTTTTCCCCACTGATTTGAAAATACTACTTTCATTTCTCACTGAATTCTCACATCTATAGAAAACTTTTTGGGGGCCACTTTATTTTAGACTAAATTTCTGTATATTTGGATCTACTTTGGGGTATTTGCTCATTGCCAATTTTCCCTTCAAAATGATCGTACCAACTTACAACTCCAACAAATATATGGCAGGTTTATTTCTCCACACCATTCACCAGCAAACAGTAATTTACTCTAAGAAACATTTTGTATTTGCATATACTGATCCTTGATCCTTGATTATTTAAGGCAGGGCATATGCATACACACACATATATTTGAAAATAATATATAAGAAAAACTTATCTTGGGGCACCTGGGTAGCTCAGTGGGTTAAAGCCTCTGCCTTCAGCTCAGGTCATGATCTCAGGGTCCTGGGATCGAGCCCCACATCAGGCTGTCTGCTTCCCCCACCTCTCTCTTTCTGCCTGCCTCTCTGCCTACTTGTGATCTCTCTCTCTCTGTCAAATAAATAATAAAATCTTTAAAAAAAAAAGAAAAGAAAAACTTTTCTTGCTTTTTCATAGAAGTATGAGCTTCTTAATATTAATCATATTTAATTTTGGTCTATTGCTACAGATATATAAAAGAATTTTATCAATTGAATTGTGCCTTTCAACTGTATTTATGAAATTCTAAAAGATTTGGGGAAATTATATATCTTTTACATTATAAAATGTTGATTTAAATATTAATAGTATTAAAGATATTATTGTTTAATTCATGATATTCCAAGATTTTTTTTCGTGGACTAGGACAAGTATTATTCTTTAGTGGTCAGCTCTTCGGGCTCTAGAGTTAGTCTGGCTTGGATTTGAATCCTATGATATAGTTTTGTGAAACCACTCTCTTTATGTTCTATATTCTTATATTGTAATGGGGATAAAAAAATATCAAACAAGAAGGGTTGTTTCTTTGATTAAATGGGATAAGACATAAATAGCTTATTGTGGTGACTGGCAAAATTAATACAGTAATATTACAAAACAAAGTTAGAATACATTATCACATTAAATTCTTGGGTATTTGCTACAGTGTTTAAAGTCAGACACTGATGTTAAGAAATATGATGCCAACACATTTTGGGTTTAGATAGACAGCTTTGGGATATTTTTCCCCTGTGCAAATTCCAAAATCTCACCATTATCTTTCTAGGTGTCTCTTAGTTAATTTTTCTATGTGAGTAGCCGTACCCTTTGATTCTTTGTGACGCAGGTTTGTTTTTTTCAATTCCACAGTTACTTCTCATAATCCTTACCTTAGAACTTTTCAGGAGAATCTGCTCTGTCCTACAGAGATTTCCAGCATCTTAAACCACCATACCTCTCATATTACATTCATCATGTTTATTTCTTTATCCTTAAACATATGGTCTGTGAATTTCTTTAGTCAATTTAAGCTTTATTTCTTTGAGCTTCGGCTTTTGACAGTTTTCATAACGTAAAATCATAGTATTTTCATCGAAGTTTTAATTTGATATCAAATATTCATTTTCTATGATTGGAACTTATTTACTATACTGCATAAAACATGTCCAGATTCCCTAATGTTTCTGGGAGTGAGCTCACTGCGTTGACGATTACTACCACTGAATTTTCCAAAGTGTCCTTTCTTTAGGCTAATGAACCTTTTCATATATTTATTGATGAGTTTGTAAGTCGCTTTTCAGACTGGTATGATTTCCTATTCATATGTTTTAGTCTAAATCAATACAAAAGGAAGATATTTACATTGTAACCATTTTATTTTTCTATGTTGGTGTTAACGATGCCCAGGAGGCAGTGAGAAAGTGGACAACCAAGCAAGCCATTTTCAGAGAAGTTAACTGATCAAAAAGTGGATAGCTTCCATGTCCATTGTAGAAAGCTGATTATAGTAGAGGCCATCTCACCTCCTCTGACTCCAACAACAGGTAATACACAGTACTATATTAGTACTATATAGTATACTCATTTGCATCAACTTTTGGCCGACATCTTTAGCTACTTCACAAAATCCTTTCATTTGAAGCCCCACAGACTAAACCAGCACCTTTTGCTCTGAGCTTGGTTGTTTTACTGTTTTATGTTTATACCAGTAATCTGTTTATTAAATCTTAATCTACCTTAAAAGTGAGATTCATCAAAATTTAAACCAAAATACTTAAACATGCCACCACCTCCAATAAAATAATAATTAGGATGGGATTCATTTTTTCTCTTCACTATTTTGTATTTGCAGAGAGAACATGTATTAAATGCAGAGGCAAAACATATTTGTGTGTCAGGTCTGAGAAAATAGGTACGGGTACTTTTTCTAAAATGTAGATTAAGTCATCATGCCCGTAACCTAAAACCTTTCAAGACCTTCCCATCGTCTTCTTTCAGATGATATGTCTTGAAACTTTCCTTTCCCATGATGTAGTTTTAGAAATAGAGAGTTTAGTTGAGTATGAAACATGATTTTTGGGGGCACTGGGGTGGGTCAGTGGGTTAAAGCCTCTGCCTTCTGCTCAGGTCATGATCTCAGGGTCCTGGGATCGAGCCCCACATCGGGCTCTCTGCTCAGCAGGCAGCCTACTTCCCGCTCTCTCTCAGCCTGCCTCTCTGCCTACTTGTGATCTCTCTCTCTCTGTCAAATAAATAAAGAAAATCTTAAAAAAAAAAAGAAACGTGATTTTTCTACAGCTTAGAAATGGAGCAGAAATAACAAAACCTCTAAAGAGTTGACTTTGAATTTCCTTTTTACATTTCCTTGTTTGGAATATTGCGAAATGTGTTAAACCTCTCTGATCCTCTTTTTTATCTCCAGAATGGTAAAAATACCTACACTGTAGAATTTTCAGAAAATTAGATAAGGTGTTTAAGCACTTGCCACAAACATGATTAGTCACTGATGAATGCCAATTTTCTCCTTTGTGGAAGCTTTAATAGAATTGTAATTGGTCTCTAATACCTCTTGTATTTCCTTCCCATTTTCCCTGACATTTCCCTCCTACCTCCTTCCCAAGAGTGAAAATGCAGCAACTGGAAATGATGTCATTGCATTATTAAATTTCTGTATAAGGGACACAGGCAAAAAGTACATTATTGTAACTGCAAAAGTGCAGTGACAATAGCAATAGGTCCAAAATAGTGGAAAGGGAAAGAATGATTTTTTGAATCACTATAGTTGGGATTTTCCTCTTTAACAAATTTAAAAAGTGGGAATGAATAAGTTGTTTGAAAAAGCCATTCCCCTGTCAATGTCACATTTCATTATACATGAATCAAACAATTCTCTTCTTATTAATGAGTCTTTGACTGACAACATGATTAAATGACATATGACTGTGATGGTCTTGATGTCTAACAGATGAGTGTTCTAATTTGACACAAAATGAAGCCATCTTGGAGAACTCAACTACTGCAGTCTAACTATTTCAGAATGTTGCCATTTCTTTTATTTTTCCTCAAGATGACATCGACAACTTCAATGAAATTCTCTGCTACTGGGTGCTTTGGAAAGACTAATTATGTGTCTTTCCATACCAAGAAATATGCATTAAAGAAAAAAACACTTTCTCAAGTATATTTATCAATCCCAACACCTTAAATATGCTATATGTCCAAACCATCTATTTCTTTGGACAACTCTAAAGTAGCAGACATCAGTAGTATGAAAGAGTTCCAAAATTTTGTTTGTAATTCTTTGCAAACCTCAGTGTAATTTGGAATTTATTGATCATCCGCAATATTCTGGGTAATATTCTGGACACTGTGCTAGTTTCTTTGAATATTACCACTATAGGCAAATTACAGTGCAAGAAAGTATAGGCAATCAAAATATTAATAGACTATACATGGAAATTTTAATACAAAATAAGCTGTAATAGATAAACATTGATGAAATAAGTACCATGGGAACAAACAAATGGATATATTTTCTGATTGAATTATTTTTTCAAAGATTTTATTTATTTATTTGACACAGAGAGAGAGATAGCAAAAGAGGAAACACAAGCATGGGGAGCTGGAGAGGGAGAAGCAGACTCCCTGCTGAGCAGGGAGCCCCATGCAGAGCGTGATCCCAGAACTCTGGGATCATGACCTGAGCCGAAGGCTGACACTTAATGCTTAACAACTGAGCTACCCAGGCACCACCTCTGATTGGATTATTGTGGAATAATTTGTGAAGTGGTATTCGATCTGAGCTCTGAAGAATAAGAATTTTGCATGTGACATTGAAGTAAAGAAAATATATACTTAGAAAGAGATTCAGGTAATAGAATAAGAGGAAAACTAGTAGCTAAAAGAAACATTATGATGAACTAGCTCAATATAAAAAAACATAATGTGTATTAAATTGGAATTTTTTATTCATTCATCTGTTGAAGGGCATCTCAGTGCTTCCATGGTTTGGCTATTGTCATCATTGCCGCTATAAACATTGGGTTGCATGTACCCCTTCTTTTCACTACATCTGTATCTTTGGGGTAAATACCTAGTAGTGCAATCGCTGGGTCATAGGGTAGCTCTATTTTCTAACATCTTGAGGATCCTCCATACTGTTTTCTGGAGTGGCTGCACCAGCTTGCATTCCCACCAACAGTATAAGAGTGTTCTCCTTTCTCCACAACTTCGCCATACTTGTTGTTTCCTGTCTTATTAATTTTGGCCATTCTAACTGGGTAAGGTGGTATCTCATTGTGGTTTTAATTTGTATTTCCCTGATGGCTAATCATGTTGAAATTTTTTTTTATGTATCTGTTAGCCATTTCTATGTCTTCTTTGGAGAAGTGTCTGTTCATGTCTTCTGCCCATTTCTTGACTGGATTATTTGTGAGGGTTACAGAAGGGAGGGGAGTGGGAGGGGGTGTACCCCGGTGATGGGTATTAAGGAGGGTATGTGTTGGGATGAGCCCTGGGTGTTATATGCAACTAATGAATCATTTAACAACTACAACAAAAACTTATGATGTATTATATGCTGACTAACTGAACATAATAAAAAAAAGAAAGACAGAAAAAGAAAAACCTCCAGAAATATTTAAGCATTGCTGAAACTAAGAAAACTGAACCACCTCAAATAAGTTTGTGCCAGTTGTAAAGAAAGCAAGTCTTTTCAAATTGAGATTTTTCTCCTGTAGCTGAATGACATGTCTTATTTACAATAATTTTTGAATAATGATACCATTTACACAGAAAGATAGTGTGAAGAAAAATAATTTGTATTCTTAAAAAAATAATAGTGATGCTTCAATCTCCAATTTTCTTTGACCCATGGAAATAAACCTAAGCTTGATCTAAATACTTTTGGAAGAGCCACTTGATGAAGAGATTTCTAGGGGAAAGAAAAGCTCAGTCATGAATATGTAGCAGTTAATGAACAATAAACTATTTTATTATTTAAAAATAAGTAACATGGAAAATATTCACTATATACAAATAAGTAAAATAAACATAGGACAAACTTCTAAGAACATATAAATTTTAGTGTAATTATTGTGAGAAATATATATACTGTTAATTTATTTATATCAGGGCATTGACTGAAATCCAAAAGAAAATATACTAACGTATTAGGAATAATTGGTTTAGCTGGTGAAAATCCAAATATTCTAAATTTCTTCAAGAACTATAATCTATTAGTGATATAAATTTTTAGAAAAAAATTGAAATTTCATTAACTTCTTCCTTTGATCAATTAACAGTTGTTTGAATTTGTGATTTTGGATAGATTACAGAAGTTTGTAAAAACCACAAAATAAAGCATGATGGGTTCTAAATTTTATTATGTCAGTGAATTCCTAAAGATGAAGTTTAGTCTGTTAGTGAAAACTAAATCAAATTGGGTCAAAAGCAACAAAATGCTGACAGATGGCACAGGGGATTAAGAAAAGTCTTTTCAAATATTTCAAACATAAAAGTAATTCAGAACATGAAGTCCCAAGTCCATTAATAAATAAAGAGCATATGAAATCTACAATAACATCAAAATAGCTGTGCTGTTGACTTGCTTTGAAGATGGGTGTCTAACAAGAGATGTTTTCTTTTAAGGCGACGTAGTAATCATTGAGGATAAAAGTGATAGATATATACACTTTCAACATTTAAGGGAAACAAATTACTAGCTAGGTGACACACATTCCAAGGTGTTGAAAATTAGATAATAAATTGTTACAATTCTGTAAAGCTAGGAAGGAACTTAATGGTGCTTTCTAATATTACATGAATATGTAGAATAATGAATGATTAACAAGTTGTGAGACACTGGATTTTAAATAGGATTTAAAAAAGAAATGAGAAGGAATGTAAAAGGAATTTTTGAAGAGGCACTAGTATGAAAATTTAAGTCATTTGTTTAAATAAAACTTAAAAGATTTTTTTTGTTAGAATCAGAAGGTTTTCATTAGTCAATATAGAGTACATTAGAATCACACTTAAATATGTGATTTAGGTAAACTTGCCAAGCTAATCATTTCTTCTCTATTCATTGCTGTATAGTCTGGTCTTTTTCTTAAATACTGATCCTCACTTATAATTACTAAGAATGTATTGCCTGGGATAATTTATTCCATATTATAATTTACCTTATAAATCATACGTACTGGAATCTTTACCAATATCTAATGAAATTTTATTTATTTTGTTGGTCAGTAGTTGGTTAGTTATTAGTTAATTATGCCTTAGCTAGATCAACTTTATACAGGCATGATTTTTCTTATGGACTATTTAAATTGCAAATAAATTAATAAGATAACATTTTTTTCTGTTGTGCTTCAAATACTTAACCCATGAAGGAGTACATTGTTTTAACTCTATGCCTTATTCAAACTGGTATTTTGCTAAAGCCTGTGAATAATATCTAGTAGGGGATACAGCTGATAAAAATTTTTCAGAAATACATACATTTTCCAAGACCAAATACTATTCTTATTTGCATAACTTCTAGTCATAGGAAACATAATGTAAACCACAATTAGCTTAAAAATGCTATCAACTAGGAGTTTAATAGAATTTATAAAGTATTTCCAAATCTGTTATCACAATTAATCTTCACAATAATACTTTAAAAAAGAGATTTATTAACTTTTGCCTTCATTGAAAGGACATTTGTAGAGTACTTGATACATCTGCTACAGTTTCATATGTTTTTAGGGATAGCTCTTTCATATTTACTTCTTTACAGTGCTATTTTAGTTTATTTGTTAGATTAAGTGAAAAACTGAGGTGTGACTTTGAGATTAAATTAATTGTAGTGTTGTATAATATGGCATATTAATTTATCATGCTTATATTAACTAAATTGGAGAACTAACTTCTAAATAATATTAAAAATCATTATCCAAGAACATGACAAATCTCTCCATTTATTCAGTTTCAGTTTTGTGACTTTTTAATCTATTTTACAGTTTTAAATACAAGGATTTTACAGTTATTTTAGACTTGTCTTAAGTAACTTCCTAGTGCTGGAGAATACAGGGCTTCACCAACTCACACACCAAAAACTCATTACCCAGAAGAACCATCCACTAATTAAGAGGGAATGAAAGTGTGGACGGGTTGACATTCTTAGCAGCTTTTGCTGCAACAACCTTGCAAGTGACCCTGATATTTGCTCCCTTACCAGGTATATACACAACATTCTAGGCATCAGGCACAAAGGCCTTCCCTTTTGCAAAAGTACTTTCCAGAATGTAATAGAGCTTGGTTCCATTCTTCATTAAGATCTTGTGACCTTTCTGTCTTTCAGGCATTGCTTTGTCTGGCATGAAGCACCTCTACTTGTTCTGTACCATTTTTATAAATGAATTTTAAAAATACGTATGATTTTCATCATTTGTGGGGCCTGGAGAAGTTGGTGCAGGTCCAGTACATCTTCAATGTATGGGAAAATGGAAAAAGTACTTCCATGGGAAAAGTACAACATTCCTAGACCTGTGATTACCTTTTCCAAAACATAGTTAACACTCACTAATTGTGTTTCTTAGATTCGTCAACCTGTATTACTTTGGTTTATGGCCCCATCGTCCTGCAAACAACCACTTATCAGGGAAATCAGTATCCTCTAGTGAATATAGCATATTTGTATATTTCCAATTTTTTAATCTGTAAATTTTTACAAGCTTATTTCTTTCCCTTCACCCAAATAATGTCAAATTTTTTATCTTAATTTGATTCTATAAAATATTCCCTCTAAATAGTCCAGAAGTTTATTTGAACACTTATTTTGCAAAGGAAACAACTATAAGAATAATGCATCATCAATTTACACCACCCATGAAAAATGAAGACTTTCACGTGCTGCTATTTCTCTCCCTGAACATACATACCTTGACTTATAATAAGCTGAAGACTGTTATTCAGATGATCATTATGTATTTTCTTATATATTTTCTCTTTATCTCTTATATCTGGATTGACTTACCATCAAGACATTTATTTAGACATTAATTTTACTATATTGGCTAAATTGCCCACAGACACTTCTTTTACATCTTCCCTTTTATGGGGCCTACGGTATGGATTGTTTCTTAATGGGTGCAGTACTTTTATCAATTTTCTTTAGAGACTGGGTGAGTGGCAGCTTTTTAACTCCTTCATACTTAGTGGTATTGGGCAAATTGGAAATTCTTGTATCACAATTCTTTGACAATAAAAGCAAAATGTAAAGGTATTTTACCTACACATGATAAAAAATAAAACTTTGATATCATTTCTGCACAAAAATCTATGCTAGACTTTTATGCTCTGATAACTTTTTATTATTTTTTAGCTTTTAAAAATGATCTTATATTCTATAATTTTCAATACAATTAAAACATTGTAATGTTAAGGTGGATGGCTACATAACTTATAAAAAGACTGATCAAGCCTAAGTAAGACCTGTCAGAGATTTTTTTGAGCCTGTATTCAAATACTTACTACAAAATAACATAATTTTCCAGAAATGGAAAACATTTAGAAGAACAAATTATCACTGATGGGGAAAGAAAGCCAAACAAAAGAGAAATAGAAAAAGGTGATACCAGAATGCATATTTATAAGGCTTATAACTTACTTGCTAATGATTTCTGCATGATGGTTTTATATTTATTCTACTCAACATGGTGTTTTATACTTTTATATTACCATAGCCTGTAAAGGGGATTGTAGAAAATTAGGAAATTCAATTAAAAATGAAAATATTGTGTTAACACCAAAAAGCACCAACACAGTTCCTTAGTATAGATCCTTTTGTTTATTGTTTTAGTGACATTAACTAAAAGGAGACAGTCCTGTGCTTTTTAAAATTTGGTATATTTTCTAAAATGTTGCCCCAGAACGAACATTTTCAGTTTCTTCTATTAAAAAGAACCTTAGAATTGTTGATAAAATACTTAAATATATTGTTAAATTAATAATCTTTTATTTTTTGGATATAATAGCCATCCTAGGAATTACATTTTCAATGAAAAATATTAATATTTTTAGAATTAAATTCTAATGAATGTTTGTTTCTCCATGTAAATATACTATCAAAATATGCTGCTTGAAGGTTTTTCAGCTCTGTAGATTCAATTTATCAGCATTAAATATGCCTTTTGTTGAGAGAAAATTTTTCAAAAGGGTTATATTTAATATGTGTAATTTCCTATATGAAAGTTAAGAGAAGTCTCTCCTCAAGGCATTGTAGTCGCTTGATTCCATATTTTTAGAGTAAAGTGGAATGTTTTGTTGAGTAATAGTGTGTAATCACCTCACTTCTTTTGCTAATTCACATAATTACTGAAGATTCAGTTTACATCTCTTCTGCACATTGCTTGAAAACATGTGGTAATATAGTCTGAGATAAAATTGAAAAAATAATCTCTGTAATTGCCTACAGACAGATTGTGTGTTTTTCTAAAAGTGTTTTTAAATTCATGTGAAAACTAATGAAAATATTTAATCAGAAATTGCGAAAACAATGAACATTCACTAAACTACTTCTACTACTTTTAAATTTGTTTTGGTACATCTCATTATCTAATTTAATTTTTTAAATTAAAAAATGTAGCATTAAGAAAATAATAAACTCAAATTGTCAATAACTCAATGGCTATAGTACAATTTAATTTGATTTCTCTCTCTTTCTCATCTATCTTAATTGCTTTCTTATGCCATAACCTACATTTATATACATTTAGAGGTATATTTATGCAGTTGAACTTATAGTGTACTTTTTCATATGGCATTTCAAATATTAATATATAAAAATGTTCTGCGAGGGGCATCTGGGTGGCTCAGTTGATTATGCAACTGCCTTTGGCTCATCCCAGGTGGAGTCCTGCATCAGGTTCCCTTCTCAGCAGGGAGTCTACTTCTCCCTCTGACCCTCTCCCATCTCGTGCTCTCTCTCTCTCTTTCTCTCATTATCTCTCTCAAATAAATAAATAAAATCTTTAAAAATAAAAAAAGTTCTACAAATAAACATAATGTCTTCAATTATCTTGCTAAGATTGCATTTATCTGAGAGACAGACTATCATAATAATATAACTATACTACCTATAATCAAACATAATGTGTTTCTTTTAGTTAGACTGTGCTCCATAAATGATCAATAATAGATCACACAAAAATGCGATTGTATTTGAAGAGCACATTTTGGTTCTTTTAAAAACTGACTCTAGGAGGAGATTCACAAACATGAGCATTCACAAAAACTATCCGTAGCTTCTGCCTTTTGCTGTTTATTTTTTATGTTACAAAATAGTGTGTAACAACTTCAATAGGTATTACCAGCATTGGATTATGATATTATTTAATTTCTGATTTATGCTTATAAAAATTTACCCTAAGTTTATTTAATCTCCATTTTAATGTCTCGAGAGAGTGAATATTTTTCCATGTTCAGTATTGTTTTCGCTAATGTATTCACATACTTTTGTCTAGCAATAAAGTAGATGTCAAATCTTTTACTATAATTTCCAGCATATACTGAATATATTGTAGATAATAATCCATTTCCATTTCATACAGCTATCTATTGTCATCTCTAAAATTTTACCTGTTTAGGGGCACCTGAGTGGCTCAGTCAGTTAAGCATCTGCTTTCAACTCAGGTCATGAACCCCTGGGCCTGCGATTGAGCCCAGCGTTAGGCTCCCTGCTTAGTGGAGAGCCTGCTTTTCCCTCTTTCTCTGACACTCCCCCTCCTTATGCTCTCTCGCTCACTCTCACTCAAAATCTCAAAAAATAAAATAAAATAAAATTTTACCTGTTTAAATAAAATTTAAAAAATTAAATTCCACAAAAAATAGTTAACACTAATGGAGTAAGTCCTAAAAGGCCAATATATTTTGTCGATGATGTGCAAAATGAGAGGTAAACTTATTTTATTTTGAGTAATTTAAATTAAATCCTAGTAAAATGCTAAGGGCCTCATCAGTAGCGATTAAATATTAATGACATATTTCCCTAAATGTTATAATAATATTGGAATTTCTTAAATACTTTATAATAAAATTGATCTTGATTTTTGTTAAAGATAGCTAGTATTAAATTCTTTCTCAGACTGTCTTATAAAACATTCTAAGTTTTTAGTTGTTATTGGTTGAAATTTTGATGTCAAAATGTATTACAATTGCCTACATATGAAAAATATGACAGTAATTACATTATTAAAAGAAAATTATTTTATTAATCTATAATGGTAGGTACACATCACAATTAAATTTGGAGAGGGAATTAATATAAAGTTGATGCCAACTGTTATTTTATATAAATTGATATGGTTATCCATGGCATCACAATGTGAGAGCATTATAGGACCAGAATATATACGAAGATACATTGATTTTTTTCTAGTAAGGATAACTGTATTCTAGTAATGATAGATTTCCACAGAAACATAAAGATTCATGAAACAATTTTGTATTTAACTATGTAGGCTTAGGGTTCAATCTAAGTGTTGGATAGTACTTTTAAAAACTTTACTATTTCTTGATTATTTTGTCCCAAGTTATTAATAGCTAACATACATATAAACAGTTTTGTTCACAGCATTCACCTTCAATGTAGACAATTTCAGAGTAAACCACTGTGGACTGATAAGCACCTGTAATTCACCAAGAAATGAAAATTAAAAGAAAAAAATTCCAAATTAAAAAATAAGTACACACACACACACACACAAAATAAGTACAGAAAAAGAGAAAGTGTCTACTATATCATTATTTAAATAGCAAAAAAATAAAACATCAAAAAAATAAGTTTGATGGGTTCTAGCCCCTAAAAATATTGTCAATATTAAAAATATACTAATTAATAACATGGGAAAAAGATTAAAATGTAATATTGAAGGTATTAAACATAAAAACCTATAGCATAGGAATAAAATTATGTATTATTAAAGGTAATAAACAGATAACAAAGAGAATACATCAAAACCAAAAAGTATTTGTGAAATGGTAGTAGAACAAGAAAGAGTTGAGTTAAATTTGCTTTTCTTTATCTGAAATTTCTTTATGTTGCTTTTTTTACACCTTAAAAAGATACATTATTATTATACATTATTATGTATATATATTATATATGTATATTCATTATATATATCCATTATTAATTGAAACAGTTAATTTTCATTATGAAGAATGTTACCAGAAACCTAGAAAGTCCCAGTGAAATTTGAAGCTTCAGTTTCCTATTAGGGTATGCATGTTTGTACAGAAGTACAAAGTTATGTTACTTTGACAATTTTAAAATGTGATTAAAATATTCCTATATTTTCTAAATGAAAAACACAGAAATATGTAAAAATTACAAATCATATATTTACTTCAACTTTTAAGTGTTTTTATATTTTACATATATTAATATCAAATGCATACATGTTGACAAAATTCATATAAAACTAAAAATATGTGAAACTTTAACCCTTATTTTATTAAGTATTAAACTATTACAAATGTAAATTTATTTGTAATATATTACGTATTATGTATTTCATATTCATTACATATATTTTAACTGATTGGATGACAGTTTCAAAACCATTATTAACCACATCATTACCTTGTAGTTAAATTAAAGTGGTCAAGATACATAAAACATAAGCTAGCAAAACTAAAGGGAGAAGTAGAAAAATCCTAAAACATAGCTGGAGATATTAACACTTCTCTTAACTCAGAAAAAGTAGGTAAGATAAAATTAAGCATATAATATATTTGAGCAAAACTATCAACCATCTTAACCTAATTGACTTGTCTTTAAGAGCTTTATTGAGATTATAATTCATTTACCATACTCTTCATTTATTTAATGTGTACAGTTCAATGTTTTTAAATGCATTCACAGAGCTGTGCAAACATCACTATGATCTCATTTAGGATATTTTGTCACAGAAAGAAACCCAATAGACAATTTCATCCTATTCCATCCCTTATATCCCCCACCCCTCAGCACACGCGACTACCAACCTACTTTCTGTCCCTACAGATTTGTCTATTTTGGACATTTCACGCAGATGGAACTACACAATACATAACCCGTTGTGACTGGCATCTTTCATTTAACATAATGTTTACAAGGTTCACTCGCATCATCACATACATCAGTACTTCATTCTTTTTTATGGTTGAATGATGTCTCATTATATGAATATATTTCATTTTTTATTTATCTAGTCATCACTTGGTAGAAATTTGGGTTGTTTCCATCTTTTGGGTATAATGAATAATGCTGCTATGAATTTTTGTGCATAAGCTTTTGTGTCAGGTGTGTTTTCATTTCTCTGTTACTGAATTTTATAGAACATACACCTGACAGCCAAAGAATATATGCTTTTGGAAAGTGATATGTTCATCTTGTCAAGATCAATCAGTATATTGTGTCATAAAGTTTCAACACATTTTTAGTAATTGAAAGCTTATAGAATATAAGCTTTGACCACAATAGAATTAAATTAGAAGCAAATAATGTGTTGCTAAGCATTTTTATATTCTTAATGTTTAATTCAATGATAGAAATCTAATTTTTGACTTGTATGTGTATATCATTTCACTTCTTTTTTTTTTTAAGTATTTTTTTTAAAGATTTTATTTATTTATTTGACAGACAGGAGAGAGATCACAAGTAGGCAGAAAGGCAGGCAGAGAGAGAGAGGGAAGCAGGCTCCCTGCCCAGCAGAGAGCCGGATGCGGGGCTCAATCCCAGGACGCTGAGATCATGACCCGAGCTGAAGACAGAGGCTTTAATCCACCGAGCCACCCGGGCGCCCCTATCATTTCACTTCTTTCTTGTGTAATATCATTCCATCCTATATAATTTCACTTCCTTCTTGTGTAATATCATTCCATCCTACTATTTTTTCTGATATTGTTAATTTTCTCTTCTATTCAGTTTTTCATTATTGCTATCTTAGTGCTCACTTCAGGAGCACATATACGAAAATTGGAACATTATTGCTATTTTAAAAATATTTTGTGTTTTAGTGGGGAAATTTCATGCCAAAATGTTTAAAGTGATCTTCTCGCTCCCTCCCTTTTTTTGATATATGCAGACATATTTGTTCCTTGATTTAATCTGCTGCAGATTTTCTTATGAAAGATAATTTTGCTTTAGAGCAAAAATCTGTACTTACCTCTTTTGGGAATTGAAATGGGTCCCCTTATAATTTGAGTCATTTCCTTTTCTTTTCATAATTTCTAAGATTCCCCTTTCTGCTAAAGAATGTCCTTTCCTTTTTCACTAGGGCGGCAAGCAACTAGACTTGCTATTTTAAAAGATATATAAATATAATTTGTCATGCCTGTGATGAGTGTAAGCTGGAGGAAAATATTTCACTACCCAAGGTACTTTTCAAAAATATGGGTGCAATCCCAACATTTACCAACCATCCCACCCAACCTATCCAGTCACAGCAAAAGTTTGTGTGGTTTATGAGGTTGTTTGTTTAGGTTCCACCTAAAACATGGTAGGTCATGAGATAAATGACTAGATGTGTTGACTTTTCCTTCAGTCTGACCATATCTTTATATTAAAACAAAGTAGCCAAAGTTTACAAGACTTAGAGATCCTCTTTTAACTTATTAGTGGCACTAATATAGTTTTCTGTTTTTATTTTCATGTTATATAAGGTATTCTCAGGCTAATATATAAGGAGGGAATTTTGATGCATTTGCTCAGTTTTTCATATTTCTTAGAATTCCCTTTATATTTCCACATTAAAAGGAAGCCATTTAACTGATCTATCCTATAATATTTTATTTTATCAAAAACATTCTATGTAAGTTGATCAATACCTCCATTTATCCTTCAGAATAATGTGCAAATATATGACGAAAAGTTATGAAATGGTTATGGGAAATAGTTGCAAAATGTACTACTTTTCCCATGTTATAAATGCTCTACCTGATGATAGAGATTTTATTTTTGAATCACCAAAGATTATAATCATTGACTCACAAGTTTTTTTTCTGATTCCTTAATGTTGTGATGAACCAATACACAAAAATAAGATGTCTTTAATATTCCTTGCCAAGAGTGAATCATTATTTTTTTAACTTTATGTGCATATGGATGCCATCATTTCCTCATGGTATAAATATAGACTTAATTAGCAGAAAGAGATGACTCCATTCTGTGTTGAACTTAGGTGCTTCCAAAGATGAGATTTCTTTTTGGAGAAGAACATCCTTCTGTGGTAAAATAGCATACACTTTGAAGATAGGCAAACCTGAAAATAAATTCCAGTTTTTCCAATTAAATGTGTGAGCATAGGCATCTAATACACTCTATTAGCATCAGGTTTCCTTTTTTTCAAAATTGAAAAAATGATAATGTCTATCATGTGGAAGGAACAGAAATTCCATATGTACAGAAAAAGAGTCAATAAAGAATACACAGCTTTCATAAACCATTGATACTGATTCAAAATTTCTTTCAGATTTCCCATACTGGTTAAATCAATTGTCAACTGAAGTTATTTTATCCTTCATGTTAACCCTTGGAGTGAAGACAGGTTTCTAAAGTTTCTTCTATTTCTTCCTAGGCAGTTTTCTAAAGATTTTGAGGCCTCTGATAGGTCAATATTTCCTTGGACTCTGCATCACACCACATCAAAGGTAAAAAGAACAAAGAGAATAAACCCTTTGAAAAAGAAGAAGGAATCTAAGATTTAGTAGTCCTGATTCTAAAGAAATCATTTTGTACTTGAACTATTTCATAAGTTCTCCTGAGGATGAAGTGAGTATAGAGTTACCACAAGCTATTAGAGGTTTTCTTAACAAATGCCAACAATTCTATAGAATTGGTGTGAAAATTCCCAAAACACTGTAAAAGTTAAACAAATTAACCAGCAAGTAAACAAGCAAAGCAAATACATTTCTACTAAAATTTGTTTTCACACCCTCAATTAGAGCCATCACATGTTTTTCCTATTTATGTATGAATTCACTAATACTTTGTATATTAATGGATTTGTTTCTGAAATTTCCACTCTGACCTGTCTATGGGTAAATACTACCTCAGTAACTATCGCCATAAAATATATCTTTTTAAAAAAAATTATTTATTTTGGAGAAAGAAAAGAGAGGGAGTGGGGGAAGGGGCAAAGGGAGAAGAAGAGAGAATTCTCAAGCAGGCTTCCTGCTCAATGCTGAGCTGATGTGAAGCTCAATCCTGGGACTCCTACCTAGATCATGACCTGGGCCAAAATCAGGACCTGGCTGCTTAATCAAATAAGCCACCCAGGCACCCCTATTGCTATAAAATATATCTTAAGGAAAATTCTCATGTTTTGCTTTTCTTCAGAATTTTGTAACTACTCTTGTTTTAATCCTCTTCCATATAAATTTTAGGATTTACTAAACAATTTCCATAAATATACGATATTAATTATGAATACACTGTTTTAATTAATCCAAAGTTATATTTATATTTAACCTATCTATGAATATAGTTATTTTTGAATTTCCTCCATACAAGTCTTTTTTTAGATCGCAAAAAGTCTTTTGTTAGGTCCCATATAATAGATGTCAGATGGGCTCAAATTCTCTTATACTGACTTAGTTGTCACATATATGTGTTTATACAGATTAACAATGTACCTGGAATGCTACAGGAATTCAATAGCATTCACTTTTTCTTTCTAAAATGTTTTCACTATGTCCTTCATTCTACAATTCAGGTATCACCACATCATAAGGAAATAACATATTCAGGAATGTAATACCGGTTTTATTTGGCAGGAGACAAATAATTTAAGTAGGAATAGTCTTTAGAAAATCTCTAAGCACTGTTTTAATGTTCCTAAACAGAATGGGTTCAGTGACACCTCCATCAAAACCCATGGAAAAAAAAAAAAAAAAACCCATGGAAATATTTTGTGGGTCTAGACATTTAATCTAGTTGCTATGCATCTAGTCTGATTTTGGCTACTCACCAGGAGAGAGACAACATCTCCCCATGGACAGTGAAGGTATTAAACTTAAGTTTTCTGGGAGCTTTGCTGCTTAATGAAGAACATCTGCCTCTGTAGAAGCAGGCAGATGCTCAAACGTTTTTTCATTTTTCGTAAAAAGTGCCTGTTACCTGGCAGCAATCTTAGTATGAATTCCTAGAAAATATAAATGTTTCATTCATTCATACATTTAAGTTATACAGTAGCTAAAGGTCAGCAGAACCAAGGGGTTACTTCATTTCTATGTTATATGGCAATTATAATTAACAAATCATCTTTGTTTCTTATCCACCTGTATTTTGTCAGAGTATGTATCCCTTCCTTGTTCTACTGGAAGATTTTGCTTTCTAGAGAAAACCCAAAAGGCTTCTTTAATTTCCCAAACACTAAAAACCAGAAAACGAAAACACAGAAGTTTCTTAAAAATACATCAAATAGGGGCCCCTGGATGGTTCAGTAAGTTAAGCGTCTGCTTTTGGCTCAGATCGTGATCCCGGGGGTCCTGGGATGGAGCCCCAAATCCAGTGCCCTGCTCAGTGGGTAGTCTGCTTCTCTCCCTCCCTCTATCCTCCCCACTGCTCAGTCTCTCTCTTTCTCTCTCTCTCTCAAAAATAAATAAATAAAATCTTTTAAAAATACATCAAATATATTTTCCTTTAAATATTTTTTAAAGTCATAGAGGAAGGGGCTCCTGGGTGGCTCAGTCAGTTAAGCATCTGCCTTCTGCTCAGGTCATGATCCCAGGGTCCTGGAATGGAGGTCCGCATGGGGCTTCCTGCTCCTCGGAAAGCCTGCTTCTCCTTCTCCTTCTACCTTCTGCTACCCCTGCTTGTGCACTCTCCCTCTCTCTCTCTCTGTCTAATAAATAAATAAAATCTTTAAAAAATTAAACTCATAGAGGGAAGGTGGTATTAAAAAGTGCCTCAGGTAAAATGTCCGGTTGGCATACTATGGCTTTAAACCTATATTCTACATGGAATGATGAAATGGATAATGGGATGAACATGATGATAAAATTAAATTATAGAGATTGATAAACCATGAAGTTTCAGATTAAAAAATCAAAATTTGAAAGTATTTCATTCATTTGAAAATATTTCTCTTTTAAATGAATTAGCTATAACATTTCAAATCCATTTGAATGTTCAGTATAGTGTAGGCATTACGAAATTAAGAAACACTATGGAAACTAAATATTTATACAGTCCTGTGCAGTATTTGCTAGGAATGTTTGCTTCTTATTTTTTAAAAGAACTTGTTTTGGAAAACAATTGTCATGGAAAATTTCAAATATACAAAAATAAGAGTAATACAAGGGCGCCTGGGTGGCTCAGTCCTTAAACGTCTGCCTTTGGCTCAGGTCATGATCTCAGGGTCCTGGGATTGAGTCCCGCCTCGGGCTCCCTGCTCCATGGGAAGCCTGCTTCTCCCTCTCCCACTCTCCCTGTTTGTGTTCCCTCTCTCGCTGTGTCTCTCTCTGTCAAATGAATAAAAAAAATTAAAAATTTTTTTTTAAAATAAGAGTAATACAATGAAAATACACATACTTATGACTATGCCTCTTAGGTGATCAATTTATGATCAATCACGTTTAATCTGTGGCCCTCCAGGATCCAAAACACCAACTCAATCAACTTTTGTTTTGATTGGGGTGGGTGAGTTGGGAAGTAACTCATAGATCATAAATTTCATCCTTTTGAAGTGTACATGTAAGTCATTTTTACTATATTCACCAGATTAATGTACTTACCCCAAAAAGAAACCCTAAATTCATTAGGTGTGACTCTAATTCCTCCTTTTCTTCCTCTAGCCCCTGGCAGCCACCAATGTATTTTTGTCTCTATGAATTTGCTTATTCTGAACATATAAAAAGAATCATGTGACATGATTGTGACATGGCTTTTTGTATCTGGCTCTATCAATACAATGTTTTCAGTTTATGTACATTAAAGCATTCATTAGTACTTCATTCTTTTTTGTGGCTGAATAATATTCCACTGTATAGATATTTCACGTTTCATTTATACATTCATTAACTGATGGACATTTGGATCATTTCCATGTACCAGCTATGTGATTAGTGCTGCTATGAACATCTGTGTACAGGATTTTGTTTTCAATTCTCTTGAGTATACACCTAGATGTGGAATTGCTGGGTCATATGATAACTCATTTTTAAGAAACTGTTTTTCTATCATTGAATAGTCTTGGCACCTTTGTCAAAAATCAATTGGCCATTGATATATGGGTTTTATTTTAGACTATCAATTCTATTACTTTGATCTTCATGTCTATATAGTTTTTGCTCTTTATTAATATGTATATTATATTTCTTGATTTTCACATATAGGATCAATCTTGCATTTCTGGGAAAAGTCTTTGTCATGGCGTAGTCCTTATTATATGTTGCTGGATTCAGTTTGCTAATAATTTGTTGAGGATATTTGTGTCTATATTCATAAAAGATATCATTCTATAGTTTTCTCATAATGCCTTTGTCTGGTTCATGTATCAGAACAATGCTGGCCTCATAGAATGAATTAGAAAGTGTTTCCTCCTTTTCTATTTTTTGGAAAAGTTTGTGAAAGATTGATGTTATTTTGTGAAATCATCCTGGGCTTTTCTTTCTGTGATATTTAGAAAATTACTAGTTCAGTTTCTTTATTTATTATAGGTCTATTCATTTTTTGTTTCTTTTAAAATGGGTTTTTATTGTTTGTGTCTTTTTAAGAATTTGTCCACATCATCTGGTTATCTAACTTATTAACATAGACATTTCCATAGTATTCACTCATAATCTTTTCTATTTCTATAAGACTGGTGATAATGTCCCCTCTGTCATTCATGACTTTAGTAATGTGAGTCCTCTCTCTTTTTTCTTGGTCAGTTTAGCCAAAGCTTTGTCAATTTTGTTGATTTTTCTTCAAAGAATCGACTTTTTTATTGTTGTTACTTTGGTCTATTTTTCTACTTTCTTGTACTGCTACTATATTTTATTTCCATCCTTTATTTTTGCTCTTCCTTTCCTGCTTTCTTAAGGTGGCAGTTTAGTTCATTAATTTGAGAGCTTTCTTCTTTATTTTTTTTTTTAAGATTTCACTTATTTATTTGAGAGAGAGGGAGAGAGAGAGAGAGCATGAGCAGGGTGAGGGGCAGAGAGAGAAGCAGACTCCCTGCTGAGCAGGGAGCCTGATGCAAGGCTTGATCCCAGCACTCCGGGATCATGACCTGAGCCAAAGGCAGATGCTTAACTGACTGAGCCACCCAGGTTCCCTGAGAGTTTTCTTCTTTAAAAAGAAGAGTCCACAGAAACAAGTTTTCCTCTGAGCATGCTTTACTCAGCATCAAAAGTTTTGTTTTGCTTTTTTCACTTGTATTCATCCTATCTAATTTGTTTTCTTCTTTGACTCATTGGTTATTTAGGGGTGTCCTCTTTAATATCTATGTGTTTGTGAATTTTCCAAATTTCCTTTTGTTATTGATTTATAATGTCATTGTATTGTCATTGGAAAATATACTTTGCTTACTGTCAAGTCTTTTACATTTATCCAAGTCAAGTCATCTGTTTCCTTGATGATCTATCTAGTTATACTGTTGAATTCTGAGTATTGAAATCTCCAACTCTGACTGTGGAATGATTGAATTCTCTCTTCAGTTCTGTCACCATTTGCTTCATATATTTTGGGGGCTTTGTTTTTCTAGATCATCATGAAGCAAATCCCAGACATTATATAATTTTGCCCATAAATATCTCAGTATCTATACCTAAATGTTAAGAATCTGTAAACATAACAAAAATACCATTGCCTCAACTTTTGAAATTGACAGTAGTTTATTAAATCATTTCTTTCATCAAATTTCAGTTCAAATTTCCTAAATTATCTCATAGTTTATTTTTAGTTTACATGTCAGTTTTTATTACTTTATTATCTATTTATTATGTATTACATAGTTTATTATATATTACATATTTATTACATAGTTTACATTTTAGTTTACTTTCTTTAACCCCTTTTTAAAATGCATATATCTATATAGCCATCAAGATACAGAACATTTCCATTACCCAGAGGGTTCTCTCATGTCTGACCAATACAAATTGTATATTCGTACGTAACTACTGTTCCGATCTCTATTCACCACTGCATTAGTTTTGTCTGTTTTTGAAAATCAGGTGACTGAAATTATAGTTTACACTCTTTGTGACTGGTTTCCTTTGCTAGACATTTTGTCTTTGAGTTTAAACTGTGGCATTGCACACGGTAGTAGTTCACTCTTTATCATTGTTCTATTGATTTCCATTGCCTAACTATGAAACTATTCATTCATTTAGTCTATTTTAATGTTCATGATCACTTAGGTTGTTTCACATAGCACTCACTGATAGGGTACCTATATGTTTAGCTTTAGAAGATAATCTCAAAAAATTTCCAAAGCTGCTATATTAACGTATTCTCTGACATCAAAGTATTAGCGTTACATTTAACCCATATCCTTGCCAATACTAGGTATTGATGCAACTTTTAAGGGCAGTAAATCTTTAAATCTGACTGCATTTGTTACTCTGTTACACAGCTGTTTCTTTTTTTCTTTCTTTCCTTTTTTTTTTTTTAGTTTTTATAATTGCTTTTGACAGGAGCATTACTCCTATATAAGCAAACATAATATTTTATGTACAATTTAAATCATAACCCAATAAGGTCTATGCATTACAATTGGATTGTTATGTCTCTTAGATCTCTTTTAATCTGCAGGTTTTCTCTCCATGTTTTTTCCTTCTTCACTAATATTTACTGAGAGAAAGGGTCATTTGTCTTATGAAGTCTTTCAGAGCCTGTGTTTTTCTGATTTATCCCTATGCTATCTCTCATCATTTTAAATTTTTTTCTGTTATTTGCAATAAACAGTTGTATTGAGTTTTATATAATTCTGGTTCAGTGTCTTTGGGCTAAAACATTATATAGGTGGAGTTGTGGTCTTCCCACAGGGACATAAAATCCAGGTGTCATTTTTTATGATATTAACATTCATTAATAATATTGCCTGATCCTTTATTTCATTATGTGTTGAAAATGGTGATGTTCTTATTTGTCATTCTTTCTTCATTTATTAGCTGAATAATTCTTTAAAGAGAAATTTGCTATTGTTGACTGGCTAGTCACATTAAAGTACAACCAGGGAAAACAAGAAGATACAAGTTAAATTTTTGATAGTATCTCTTTATATACCCATTTTCTGACTGGTAAATTGAATACCTAGCATTCTCCAAAGATGATCAATGAGTTTGTTATTTTTGTACTTTTATGATAACCTTATGGATTTTAATACAAGTGTTTCAATTGTATTTTGTTTCAACAAACATTTTCTAACTACAGCTGACATGTGTCCCATCTTTGCCTACAGAGAGCCTCCTTGCATTAAATCCTAAATCCTTTTAGTTATGGTTTAGAAGTTGAGAACATTCTTGCTATATGGTAGGACAAGATGATCCAGGCTCTTCCTGTACATTTCTTGCCTCAGACCTGGATAAGCTTTCTGTACAAGAAGCTTTAACTCCTTTTAGTAAACGATGGTATTTAGGATTTACAATATGGACACTAGGGGTGTTCTTTGACACTGGAATAATACTGTGTCTAGGCACTTTTAGTGACCAGAACTAGGTAACAAAACGTTTAAGGATTAAATTTAAAGGGTTAGTAATGATACTTCCAAATTGAATCCAGGAATATAGCATCTTTGCATAGCCCCACAAATATTATCTCTTTTCTCCTTTTTTTCAATGCTGAAAATTCTGGTTCTCGATGGTGCCCGCATAATTAGTCATTTCCTATGTACCATAATACACCCACAACACTATAAGACTAACAACACTTATAATAATACCATAAACAATATATTTATTATAAACCATTTGGAACTTCTTTTCTGATTATTTTAGAATATACTTCCCTAAGGTTATACAGCAAATTTCAGAGATATAAAGTCACATAAAGTGCATATGTCTTCAATGAGGTCATAGGTATATTCATTTGTTTCATCTGTATTTTGGTTACTTTAAAAAAATGATTGTGTTCTATGAATATCTAAATATTTATGTGCTCCCAAAATGTAGTCCCTCTCTTATATTTGGTATACTTCATTCCAAGTTCTGTTTATCATTATTATCTAATGATAATCTTCATTATTTTATTGGAAAAAATTGTAACTAGTCATTTATTCATATGCATATATTAATATTGAAGATATTAGAGTTAAAAGGTAAAGGTTAGAGTGTAAGGAGAAATTAGATCGATGCAGAGCTCAATCCCAGGACCCTGGGATCACGACCTGAACTGAAGGCAGATGCTTAACAACTGAGCCACGCAGATGCCCCTCTCTTAGCTTTGAGGTATAGCTGGCATGAGCTTAAGTTTACAGTACTATCTCCCCAACCAGGATTTACTTTAATTTTTGCTGTCAGTATTTTTCAGAAAATACAAGGCATGTTTCACATAATAAGTTGTTTTCCATACAGATATATACTTGGTCAGTAGATGCATTGGACACTAGATGGGTCAAATTCCAAAATGAAAAACTTGTGAATGTTGTAGCAAATGTCTCTTAGATATCGATTCCTTTATTTAAAATTTCAACTACAAATATATCTCTAATAACATAAGACATCTAATATGTTTATTATAGTCCAGTTGCCTTAAGGCTCCATTCGTCCCCTAAAAATCATTTTGCCCAGCTGTCTATTAAATGAACTCACATTGCAATCACTAATAATTATAGAGTAGAAACCAAAACTTTACCCTTTTGGAAGGCAATCTAAGTAGTTCAATGGAAGAACATATTTGAAAATGGGACTATATTTACATTTTTCCTTTATTCCAGCCTGCCTCGTGCCTATGGATGGCATCCCTCCCCTGCCATCCATACGTTGGAGTGCTCTGTCAAAGGCATATCTATCTTAGTGATCTCTGCCACAGTTTTCTCTCTTCCTTTCAAATGCCTGGCTTGATATAGAGTATACAGAATATATAGAATATATATAGAATATATAGAATACTCTAGAATATAGAGTAACAGAAATACGCTATTCAACATTCAACTATTGGAAATGTCTACCTGACTTTCACCACTAATTTAAACACCTCAGAGTTTGTCTCTGACAATAATCATATCGAATGGTTCTTTCATGAAAATATTCTCTTTTGGGGTACGGAACATAGAAAAGAATGTAAATTTGCAGGGATAAAACTACAAAACTTAGGCCTGAAAAATGTAGAAACATATGAGGCAAAAGAAACCAAGATCAGCAAAGTGCAAAGAATGCTATTCAGTGGTGTTTGCATTTGAGAGATTTACTGGCAGTAATATGGAAAGACGGAGAAAAATTGAAAGGGTATCACAGTGAAAGATGAAGCTGGAAGGATTTAGGAAGGGGGTCTTTATTGTATGGAGAATGAATTAGAAGACCTTTAAAGTCTTTTCCAATCCTATAAAAATATTATAATATATATTTATATTATATATAACTATACTAATTATTTTATTGATATCAGTGTATTTATGTAATTTAAAGTATATTAAATGTAGTGGTCTGATAGTCTCCCCCATTGTCTGATAGTGGGGGAGAAAAAAAGATGGTTAGAGCATCATTGAAAGTTGATCCAGAAATAGGTACATGTAACAATTGTCACTTATCTATATATATCTATACATAACTATATATCTACTTCATTTATTTGCTTGTTAATTTTTCTGTCTCCGTTTATTATCTGTCTCCTCAACTAAAGTATATATTTCATGAAGTTAATGCCTTTATTTGTCTTATTGAAGGTTGGGTTCCCATGTTAAGTGTGAGGTATGTGTTCAATAAACATACATTGAATGAAATAAACAAAGAATTGATGACTATGCCCAGTTGATGAAATAAATATTTTTATGTTAATCAGTAATTTTCAAATTACTTCCCATTATTAAATAGTTTGAAATATCTTTAAAGAAATTAGAAAACCAAGAGACAACTAGTTTCTTGCTGAGATCTAGTGAACATTTCTGTGGATAAAGACAGAGAACCTATCATGTTCACATAATTATGGCATGACATGCACATTCCTCGAATGTAAGATATAGAAAAGGAAGGTATCTTTTTTGGTATCCCAAAACAATAATCTTCTGAAAACTTAATGGTAAAAAGGGACTACTATGGACCAAGGTGGTAAAGCTGGGATGCAAGAAAAACCTCGAGATATGCAAATAAATATGAGACCAGTGAAAAAGAATTTAATGCTATCCAATGAATTAAAAGAATAGAAAGGAGCTATACAAATATCTCAGGAGTAAAACACGTACAAGGCAAGTAGGCATGAAATTAATAGTTATTTTTAAATGCTAACATATTGAATTCATTTTAAAACCTGGCTTTAATAAGAAAAGTAGACAAGAGCATTTTGCACAATTAGATAGTAATGGAGAATTTATAAAATATCTATTAATAAAATGTAGCAAAGTGAATATTTTTTGAAATGAGCATTAAAAACCATTAGGTTTAGATAAAGTTATTCTAATATGATGAGGAAATTATCTAATTTGACAAAAAGAATTTATTTTGAAATTGCAAAGTAAGGTAGAACAAGAAGTGCAATTAGGAAAAGTACAGGCAGTTTAGTTCTTTCATCAAATATATTAGGCTATTCTGCAAATTATTTCTATTCACATTACTAAAATAAAGATTTTAAAATAAACTGAAATATTAAAGTGGCAAAAGATATTGATCACCATACAGTGAGACTAGAAATTTATGAGTTACATTTGGAAGAGATCAATTGTTCTGTCCTACTAATCAGGGCCTCTTACTCCTGTTTAGTCCTCTTTTTAGGTGGACTGAATACAACTTCCATTTATCAATTGACAGTGTCCTTAATCGTAAATAAGAGCTTTGTAAATAAGAACACACTGTGTCTTCACAGCAGCCAGAGAAATTGTTTTATTTTTTTTAAAGACTTCAGTTCAAAAAATTTATGCAAATTCCTTTTAGAATAAGAATTTAACTCCCAATTATGACTTATATCAATCTACCTTTCCAGTATCTTCTAATATTATCCCTTCCTCATCCTTCCCCCCCTTCCCCAATCCCCCACACAATTCTATCAGCCTTGGCATCTTCTTGCTGTTCTTTTTTTTTAAAGATTTTATTTATTTATTTATTTGTTTATTTATTTATTTGACAGAGAGAAAGAGATCACAAGTAGGCAGAGAAGCAGGCAGAGAGGGAGGGAGAAGCAGGCTCCCTGCTGAACAGAGAGCTGGGTGCGGGGCTCGATCCCAGGACCCTGAGATCATGACCTGAGCCAAAGGCAGAGGCTTTAACCCACTGAGCCACCCAGGCGCCCTTCCTTGCTGTTCTCGAAGTCATGGCCTGAGCCAAAGGCAGAGGCTTTAACCCACTGAGCCACCCAGGTGCCCTTCCTTGCTGTTCTCGAAGGATACTAGTCATGTTACTTAGAATGCTCAAGGTTGCTATTCCTTCTGCCTGATGTACTCTTATCCCAGATATTCTCAGTGGCCATTCAATTGAGTTATATTCCTGATCAAAAGTTATTTCTTCAGAGAGTCTTTCTGTGGCCAAACTATCTAAAACAGCACACTAACCTACTGTGCTTATTTTTTCTTGTAACAGTTGTCACTATATCTATATCTGCTTCATTTGTTTGTTAATTTTATCTGTCTCCATTTATTATTTGTCTCCTCTACTACAGTACATGTTTCATGAAGTTGATGCCTTCGTTTGTCTTAAGGTTGGATTCCCATGTCTGGTGTGAGGTATAAGCTCAATAAGCATATATTGAATGAAATAATAAAGATTTGATGAATATGCACAGTTGAAAGTTCCCCTTGGTATGGTTCAAAGAATGATAAAAGCCTCTATAAGAAAAAGCACCATCCCCACAGATATCTTAGACATTTCACTTTTAGTGTCCTCTTTGCATCCAAGATACAAAAATACCGTATTTATGTTGTTCTTATGCTTTATGCTTCTATAATATTTTCTTTCACATTGTGGGAAGCTTCCCTGGATGGAGGCTTTTGTGGGAAGGATCAGAGGGGAGGGTATAAATGGCATGTCTATTAGGTTTGAGGGGGAAAGCAAATAGCAATCATGAATGGTAGAAAGAAGGAAGAAATATGGAACCAGTGAATTACAAAAAGTGATGTCATTGAAAGCTTCCAGATGCTGAGTTTCTTAATATTGACTGGATTCAGGGAAAGTGAAGTGTCTAAGATACTTCTTTAATAATGGCTTTGAATTGAAACTTCAAGCCCAAGAAGTGAAAATGCCCATGATTATGAGACATAATAAAGGCAAGCTGTATGTACAAACTTTATTCATAGCTAGACTTACATGTCAAATCTATTTTCCTCTTTGTATTGAGTTAAGGTGGATCAAATACAATCATCTTGGACATTTTCATCTCTTGGGCCTGAAGTTGCAACTAAAAGCCATTAACCAAGGAGTCGTCCGTGCTTTACTTTCCCTGAACCATATTGTGCCCCTTAGTTCTTCATCCTGAGGTATACATTCAAAGAACAAGGCCATCTCAATTAGAGAAGAAAAGACTGCACCTTGTATTTCTACTGAGTATACTTATGCTAGTCTCACTGAAAACTATATTCCAAAGAGTTCCAATGACAACTTAATGAAAACCCCAAAGAGAAAGATTGGCAATTATAAAGAAGACTGTTAGAAATCATTACAAATGAATCAAATTAATTTTGAATAATTTATGTTAATTTGCCTTTCCTGATGATTTACAGTGTTAAACATCTTTTTTGCTTGTTTGCCATTTAAATATCTTCTTTGGTGCAATGTCTATTGATGTCTTTTTACCAATTTTTTTAGTAGAAAGCTTGTTTTATTATGGCTGAGTTCTGAGAGTTTTTAAAACATATTCCAGATACCAGTAATTTATCAGATATATGCTTTGCAAATACTTTTTTTCCCATTCCAAACCTATTTTTGTTTCCTTATAACAGGGTCCTTCACAGAGAAACGGTTATAATTTTGATGAAGTCTATTCGCCAACGTTCTTTCATGGTTTGTACTTTTGGTTTCATGCATATAGATGCTTTGCCTAGACCTAAACCCTAAGCATTTTCTTTTATGTTTACTTCTAACGATTGTATAGTTTTTATGTTTTACATTTAAGTTTAGTGTCTTCTTTGGGCAAGTTTCTAGCTCGTCTTACTTCATATGTTTCTCTTATTCTGGTCTCTCTGTTCCTTTTGATATTCCAGTTAGGTACATGTTGCACCTTTCATGTTGTTCCAGTCTTAGGATTTTTTTTTTTTCATTCTTTTTTTTTCTTTTTGTAGTCAGTTTGGAAAACGTTTATCCTGAGTCAAGCTTAATGATTTCTTTTGTCCTCAGCCATGTTAAGTTTACTGAAGAACCCATCGAAAGCTTTTTTCATTTCTATTATACTGTGTGTGGTATCTAGGATTTCTTTTTAAATCTTTCCCCAAATTTCCACATCTCGGCTTACATTACCACTCTATTCTTGGCTACGGTCTACTTTTCCATTGAAATCCTTAACATAAAAATTATAGCTATTTTAACTCACTCATCTGAGAAGTTCAATATCTGTTTCATATTGAATCTGATTGTGATGATAACTTTGCCTTTCCAGACTGATTTTTCTTGCCTCTGCACGTGTTTTGTTGTTGTTGTTGTTGTTTTCTGAAATTCAAACATGGATCAGTTATTAAGAACTGAGATATATAGGCATATAATATAAAGATTTATGTTAATCTGAATAGGCTGGGTTTAATGTGTAGAGTAGAAGTGAAAAGATTCAAATTCCTCTAGCTTTAGGGTTTTTTGGACTTTAGGGCCTTGGACTTTTCTAAATATCCACTATTAAAAAAGAAATAGTTTCTTGCAACTCTTAACTATTATCCACTATCATTATTTTGGAGTCCTCTTGACGGTAGTAAAATGTGGGGGATGGGGAACATTCTATGATATTTCTATTAAATATTAATCTTTTTATGGGTCTGTGTCTCCAGTGACTTTCACTCACCTATCTCCAATGATACATCTTCTTCTCCACCCCCCTAAATAATTTCCTGTATTCCCCATCTATTTTCTTGAATCCTTGACCTCTGTTGACTCTGATATTTTTCTCCTTTAGATGAGGAAGGAAGGCTGGAAGATTCTCAAGGAAAAGGATATAATTTTTCCAGGTGGAATAAAGCTTTGAAAAAAAGCCTGGAGTTTAGACCATTTTTTCAAAGAAGATTCTGAATATATTTCACAGTGATTATGCTTCCATCCCCCTGCCAAAGATACCAGAAAATTTTCCCAGATCTTCACCATGAGAGCCTGGTAGAGTACCAGAAGGTCCAGGCAACAAAAGTGTAGGAGACTGCCTATGACTGCAGCCCCCAGGACTTTCTCACTCTCAATTTATCAAAATTATCATTTGCATTCCTACCAGTTAATGGTTCCATTAGCATCTCTTCTAGGTAAGATCTCAACTACATCTCTCTGGATGAGTTTGTCTTTCCATATTTCAGATTGGCAGTTAGCCCTGTGATCCCAATTCTCTGACAGGCACGGGAAAAGTTGATTTTCAGTTTGTCAAGCTTTCTTTGTTGTAAAGATGGGGGTGATGATGATTACGCCCTATGTGGATGCTGAAACCGGAAGTCTACTCTCATTGTTTTTAATTAATGTCTAAACTTGTATGTGATTAGTAATATTAGTGCAGAGTATTTAAAGAATATGTAAAGATTACAATGATGAATTGACCATCCATAATCACAATGTGATATTTCTAAATGGCCTCTCAGTAAATGAAAGACAAAAAATAACATTTCTAAGTATATGGCAGATTTTACAACACAAATAATAGAATTTTTATAAGAAACACAGACATAACCCTCTGTTTGACCGAAAACAGTACACAGTTGACCCTTGAAAAACACAGATTTAAACTGTGCAGGTCCACTTTTATATAAATTTTTCAAAATAAACATAGTACAGTACTATAAATACATTTTTTCTTCCTTATGATTGTCTTAATAATATTTTCTTTTCTCTATCTCACTTGACTGTAAGAATATAGTATAAAACACATTTAATACACAAAATGTGTTAATTGATTTTACATTATCAGTAACGCTTCTGGTCAACAGTAGGCTATTACTGTTAAGTTTTTGGAGAGCCAGTTATAAATGAATTTTCAACTATACTGAGAGGTCAGTTCCCCTCACCCTCATGTTAGGATGATAAACATGCCAACAGGTGGGAGATGACATCTCATCGTAGTTTGGATTTGCATCTCCTTGATGATTAGTGATGTTGAGACCGTTTTCATGTACATGTTACCCTACTGTGTGTCTTCTTTGGAAAAATATCTGTTTATTTCCTCTGCCTACTTTTTCATTTGGTGGTGTTAGAAGATGAAGGAGGGACAGAAAAATATCCCCTAAACTGAGAAGCCACTTTGAGACTAAAAAATAAAGCAAGCTACTCCATACCATTTACATAGAATTTTATTCAAGATACCTTACTGATGTGGGAGATCAGGCAGAAGACTATCCATGGCAGCTTATAGTTACTCTCCACAAAATTTGGACCTTAATCCACAGATATGATAGAGTGAGGCAATCATTGTGTTGAGGTCAAAGAGTAGTTATCTAAAGTGGCACCATCTGTATGCCAGAGAGAAGCTCAGTACAAACCTTCCTGCATTCTGGTCAGGGCTTACATTAACCTTCAAGGGCCCCTCAAAACATAACCTCAAGGGATGTCATTGCACAGACAAAAACAAAACTGAAGGCCAAAGATGGAGTCAGTATTGTCAGCATTCACTTGCTGTTGAATGAGTACCTTATTGGATAATTTGGATAATTGTCACTTATCAGATACATAATTTGAAAATATTTTCCAGCATTCTGTAGGTTGCCTTTTCATTTTGTTGATTGTTTCTTTTGCTATGCAAAAGCTATTGAGTTGATACAGTCCTTGTTTTTGGTTTTTGGTTTTACTTTTGTCGCCTATGCTTTTGGTGTCATATCCAGAAAGTTTTTGCCAAGATGAATGTCAGGGAGCTTTCCCCTATGTTTTCTTTCAGAACTTTTAAGGTTTCAGGTCTTATGTGTAAATATTTAATCTATTTCAAGTTAATTTTTGTGAGTGTTGCTGGATAGTCTTTTGCTTGGGGTTATCCAGTTTTCTCAAAACTATCTATTAAAGAAACTACCCTTTCCCCCATTGAATATCCTTGACTCCATTGTCAAATATTAATTGACCATATATGTGAGGATTTATATTCTGAGTCGTAAATTCTGTTTCATTGGTCTGTGTGTCTATCATTTATGCCAGTGCTGTACTGTTTTGCTTATTAGGGCTTTACACTATAGTTTGAAATGAGGAAGTGTGATGTCTCTTGCTGTGTTCTTTTTTCCTCAGGATTGCTTTGGCTATTATGAATAACACTGCCTGAACACTGTGTGCAAGTTTTTGGTGCACATGTTTTAATCTCTCAGCCTTTTTGTTTCATTGTGTTGCTGAACTTTCCTAAATGGACTTTAAAGCTCTCCCAGAGCTCTTTTTGTTCATGGATAGCTGTTTAATCATTCATCTTGGTGGGGGACATGGAGCCTGTGTTCTCCTGTGTTGCCGTGTTGGCCTTCTCCCATCCTCAAATCTTGTTAAGACCCTCTTTGTCACACTCCACACCTCTACCTGCACTACTACTGTGTTCTTCCTTGAATGGTGCTCCAGTAAAATTCATAAAACTCGAAGTTCATGATGTGGAACTTTAATGTTGCTGGGAATTTGATCATAACTTCTTAGTTGATTCAGTAACAATATTCAACTATTTTGTACTTTCTTCTTTCTCCTCAATTTCCATATCTCCCTGGTATAATCACTTATAGCTAAGGAACATGCCTTCTGTTAGGAAAATGTAAACAATCAGAAGATAATTTTCACAGGCACCCGAGACCACATCCACCCATCAGCATATGTACCCATGTATTTATAATTCTTTCTTGTTTCTCATGTCCAGTGAAATACTTGTACTCTAATTTTGTTCTCTTTCTTTTCTCCAAGAATTTTGAGAATCTCTCCTACAAAAATCAGCTTTCTCACACTATTGAATCATTGACTCTTTGGTTACTCACATCAGCTGATACACGCTACTAAATATAATGCTTTTAAAATGCACTCTCCTGATGGCTTAACAAGATATTTCTTTCCTAAATATAAAGCAAACTAAAATGTGACATTATATTTTGATCAATAGTTGGTGAGAAGGAAATTTTGAAAGTGTCATTTAAAAGGATAGTAAAATTCCTACAAAGCGAAAGGAGATTGAACTACACAGACACTATTTAAAGCTGTTGCCTTAATATGATCCTATTTTTAGCCCCCAGTTCAATGTTGCCTCAGAACATGTATTATGATAATAATAGCAAACAAATTGGATTTTTATTAGGGGTATAAGTCCAATAAAAAAAAAAACGAAACACTGCTTCCCAAATAACAAAAACTTACCATCTCTGCTGATATTTCCCCAAGAGTTCACCATCTAATTCAGCTTTTTTCTTCTTTAATTAAATTTTCTTTTCTTCCATTGTCTAAGGATTTCTAATCTCAGCAATAGTTTGTGGCTAAAGAAGTCTTTCCTTAGACATAGTATAAGAGAAAGAATAGAGAAATGCAAAACTGCTAAGTTAAGGTTCAAATATTTACAATTTTTTTAAAGATTTTATTTATTTATTTGACACAGAGAGAGAGATTACAAGTAGGCAGAGAGGCAGACAGAGAGAGAGGAGAAAGCACGCTCTCTGCTGAGCAGAGAGCCCGATGCGGGGCGATCCCAGGATCCTGAGATCATGACCTGAGCCAAAGGCAGAGGCTTTAACCCACTGACCCACCCAGGCGCCCCTAAATATTTACAATTTTTAATGCCAGTAAATAAATATCTGTTCACTTCCTACATGAAAAAAAGCCTCAATTGATTAGATTTTCAGAGCAAGTCCATTCATTTGTGTATCATTTAATCCATATCCAGTATTAAATCACTAATAGATAACTGGTAGTACCTATAAAGAATACAACTTTCTCCTATGACCAGCAATCACCATTCAGAGATTTTGAAGGATTTAAAAAAATTGGTATAACAAATCCTCTTAAAAGGTCAGAATTAATCAGTTTCCTTTATAATTCCCTTATGCAGATCATAAAGTTTTTTTTCTTCCAGCTTAATGAGTACTGACCATTAGAATTCCAAATATATGACACCTATTTAAATATAACTTATTGTTAGACAGGACATCTAGCAAACCACAGTGGGGAATTGAATAGATAAAAAATGAAATCTAAGAGAAAAGAATATCTGGCATCAAAAATGGCTCAGTAGGATACAAATAAGTAAAACATGGGGATGAAATGAATTGGAACTGAATCTATTTGCATTAGGGATTGAACATGATGTGCTCAGTAGGAAAGTTTGAAACACTTCACTGAACAATAGAAAAATAAGTTGAATATTTTAGCAATGTTTCAGTATTCCCTAAATGAGCTTTTGTTGTACATCCTATTTCAGCCATTTTCTTTCTAAAAGTAATGATTTCTTAATATGTCTTTTGAAAAAATTATGTTTTACCCTTAAATGCAGTCAAAAGTTTCAGAACAAATGAAATTTCTCTAGGAGAAGCCACTTTGTTTTGATGGTTTGTAAGGATTTTTGGTTGATGTGGTGTTTCCGGTTTTGATTTGACCTAGTTTTAGCTTCTCTCGCTCTGATCACATCTATTCCCTTCAAAGTGCTTTCAAATGAGGGATTTTTAATGTGGAACAATGTGGAACAATTCATGATCCCTGAAGAAGACCTGTCCTAAGACTTATCAAACTTATTTAATTTCATGATAAGAAAACACTGCTTTTTGCCATTTGTTTGTTTGTATGTCTGTTTATTTCCGCCAATAGTCTGTATACATTCCTATCTGTATGAGTTTGTAAAACTACCCTAACAAAATACCACAGACAGGTGGCTTACACAACAGAAATGTATTTCCTCACACGTCCAAGATCAAGTTGTAGTCAGGGCTGGTTTCTCCTGAAGCCTGTCTACTTGCCTTACAGGTGCCCTCCTCACTATGTCCTCACATAGCCTTTTCTCTCTGGGTATGTTTCCCTTGTGCCTCTTTTTTGTGTATCCAAATATCATTTTCTTATAAAGATGCCAGTCAGATTGGATTAGGTCCCTCATATAACCTCATTTGCCCTTAATTACCTCTTTAAAGGCCCGTCTCCCCAAACAGTCGCATTCGGAGGTATTGGAGTTAAAATTCTAAAATGTGAATTTTGAGAGAACACAATTTAGCCCATAACACCCTCTAGAATGAATCCATCATTCCATGTAAATTTTCAAATGAGAGAATACAGAAATTATCCTCAAAAGTAATTGAGACCAGAATTTACATTATTTGATAAGTTTCTTCATGAGACCCTATATAAGTGGATTCCAGTACTCTATAGTTCTGACTACACACTCAAAATTCAACATTAAAAAAATCAGAAGTAGTTTCTTCACAAATTTTTTCTCATAATGGCATAACAATGTATTATCAGTGCAGATAAAGAACACCAGGAGACTAACAAGAATGGAACTCTGCCTTTTCCGTGAACAATCTACACTATATTTTGTTGAATGAATAAATGACTGAATGAAAAAAGGACTTAAGGGTGTGCCACTGAGACATTTTGGTTATTTAAAAATGCTGATGCCTTCCCATAATATGCATAAGAGAATGAAATAAATGCTTTATGAAGTGAGTATAATGTGGTTGCAGATTATTTTGGATTATTTCACATAAGCAGAAAAATAAACATTAAACTGACTGTGGCATTAAAAAAAAAAAAAAAGACTGCCAGGATTTAGCCTTCCATACAAACCTCATTTCCTGCCCTGATCCTCACTTTGCTGTTTTGAAAATTCAATACATGGCTGCAGGCAATCTGCTTTTTTCACAGCCTAGGGTTAATCTCATCCAGTTAGGTGCTCATGTTGCCTTTCCTTTCTATCTCTGCTCTGTTCAAGCAAGATCACTAGTTGGAAGTATTTCCATATTTTAGACCTCCAGGTAAAATTAAGCATTCCATCTCTGTTCCTCTACAGTATTTGGTGTGGACTTTTGTATATAGGCATGAAGATATACTATGCAACCAATATAGGGAATATGTTGAAATTTTATGTACAGAAACACGTAGAATTCTCATTCCATAGTCTCATCTAACCCTTTTATTTCTAATAAAACCTGGGCCCTCAAATCAAATTTAGAAAATACCAAAAATTAGCTAGATTTGAAGAACCCCACCAATAATACACACCATCCAAAGAGGTCACAGTCTAAGTACAGAGACCCTCTCAAAGACTCAGCTCTTGCTTCTGTGTAAAAGGTAAATTGTATTGTACCTAAATTCATATAACGTTCTTGGAATGAATTTAAATATCATACAATATACAATAACAGAGTTTCCACTGAATTACTCCTATCTTTGTATTTTTTGATAGTATAATGTAAAATATGTGCTGCCATAAACTACAGAAAAAAGTATAAAGGAAAAATAAATGCTCATAATTTTTCCATTTCCTATAACCTTAATTCCCTTTAATATGAATATGCATTCACGTCTGCATCTATGTTCCTGCTAACATATAAACTCATAAAGTAATTTTTTTATTAGCTCAATGCATAATCATGACACAGCAACTTACATTTCTCAGGTCTCTTACTCCAGGTCAGTTGGTACAAGGAGTGATCGTCACTGGAGTTTTTCATAAATATTCCAGCTCTCTCTCTAACTTACTCAACTTCTTCACCTACTGAAAGATAAGTAGGACCATAAGATTTACTGTGACCAATAAGATATGAACAAATCAAATTTATATGTTACCATTCCAAAGAGGCTTTACAAATAGTGGCTACTTCACCACTTTCCTCCCTTCTAGAAAGAGTAAATACTTGAGATGGTAACTGATACTCCAGGTGCCTCTCCTGAAAGATGGACACACAGGCAGCGGTGTTGTTTTTAAGACAATGAGATTTGGGAACTGTTACTACGGTATAACCATATTATTCTGAAGCAGTCCAAGAATGTAAACTCTTTATTTTTAAAATCGCACCATATGGCGGTCCCTGGGTGGCTCAGCGGGTTAAAGCCTCTGCCTTAGGCTCAGGTCATGATCCTAGGGTCCTGGTATTGAACCCCACATTGGGCTCTCTGTTCAGCAGGGAACCTGCTTCCCCCCTCTCTCTCTGGCTCTCTGCCTACTTGTGATCTCTCTCTGTGTGTCAAATAAATAAATAAATAAAATATTTTTTTTAATTAAAAAAATAAATAAATTTCACCATACGAATTTGTAACAATATAGTCACTCACTTTCCAATTAATCAATGTTGGATCATTCTTTAACCAATCACCTTAGACATATATTGTCAAAACTGGTGGTTTTATTTGTATAGAACCATTTCTGTAAGGAAGATTTCAGAGTCATATGGAATGGTTGAAGTGTTCACATTGCTGGGAGCAAAGCTAGGTAGAAATTTAAATAAACGATGGGCAGTACATGAAGAGAGGCATGGGAAATTATAATAATCACAAAAACCAATATACTAACATATATGAAAAACTATAATATAAAAACCAATATGGTAATGTATGTGAAAAATTATTGTGGATAATTCGTTGTTCTAAGTACTTTACATGTTTAATAAGTTCATTTTATGAGACAGGCGCCTGTGTATTCCCGTTTTATAGATGACTTAACTGAGGAAGAAATAAATTAATTCATATGGCCAAGGTCACAGGGCTAGTAAATAGTGGAGCTAGTAATTGAGGAAAGCTAGTCATATGAGCTGATATCTACTCTTCTATGGAGTCATAGAACTAGACTCACACACAAATATAGAACTAGACACAAGCACACGCACACACACATTTTTCTTGAGGAAAATATTTCTCAGAACTGATAATCAAATAAAAACGTGAATATTCAAATATTCAAATAAAAACAAATGACTACCACTATCTCTGTAAGTCAACTCTACTTCCCCCTGCCCCTACCCAAAATCCCCTCTCTCATTATGATTTACAAAATGAAATAATTTTCCCAAGATGTTAAAATATGAATATGCTGAAGAGCCACTCCTAGTGATCTGCATTAAATACAAATGTACAGAATGTATAGAAAGTATATAGAATATAAATACATAGAAACTGAATGATTTTCGCCAGAGTCCGTATCCAGAAAATAGCCGTAATTACTGTTAGTGTATTGTTTTATTTTTCTGTAGGGAGCATTAACACTTCAGTTTCTCATAAATAATGTTTCCATTCACTTTATATTTATGCTAACTACACAAATCAACATTTTCCTAATTTTTTCTTTCTATATACTCAGCGAGGCCATGGCAGATGATTTCATAATGCTAAAAATTTGGAGGTTTATTTTATTTTATTTTACTATAACCTCTCATGTTTCAAGATTTTGCATTTTCTTCTCAAGGTCCTACTTATTTACTAGAGTGCTTATTCACTCTTTAATCTCCAATGAATTCAGAAGTTGTTTGCCCACATGTCACTGACTGGGTTAAGGTTGTTTAATTGCATTTACATGGTCAAATATGGCATCTGGTCTATAAATGAAGTTTGCAAATATATGGTAAGTAAATGATGCCAGGTACCAAGCAAATAACTATTAAATTTTGGGGGGACTTTTAAGTTTTTATTTTAATTCTTTAATTCTAATAATTTAAATAATTTAATTTATTTTAATTATTAAATTTTAGTAATTTAGTTAGCATACAGTGTAATATTAGTTTCAGGTATATAATGTAGTGTTCAACAATTCTACACATCACCCAGTGCTAATCACAACTTCACTCCTTAATCCCCATCACCTATTTCCCTATTTCCACCCATCCTCCAACCACCTCTGCTCTGGTAACCAACAGTTTGTTCTCTATACTTAAGAGACTGTTTCTTGGTTTTGTTTCTCTCTCTCTTTGCCCCCCTTTGCTCATTTGTTTCTTAAATTCCACATATGAGTGAAATCATATGGTATTTGTCTTTCTCTGACTGACTTATTTCACTTAGCATAATGCTTTCTAGCTCTATCCATGTTGTTACATATGGTAAGATTTCAGTCTTTTTATGGCTGACTAATATTACACTGTATACTTACACCACATCTTCTTTATCCATTCATCAATCAACCGACATGGGTTGCTTCCATATTGTGGCCATTGTAAAAATGTTGCAATTAACATAGGGGTGCATGTATCCCCTTAAAGTAGTGCTTTTGTATTCTTTGGGTAAATACCCATCATATGATTGCAGGATCATAGGATAGTTCTATTTTTAATTTTTTAAGGAAACTTCATACTGTTTTCCATAGTGGCTGCAAACTTTGCATTCCTACCAATAGTGCATGAGTTTTCTTTTGCTCCATATCCTTGCCAACATCTGTTGTTTCTTGTGTTTTTTATTTATCTATTCTGATGGGGTGAGGGGATATATCATTGTAGTTTTGATTTGTTTGTCCCTGATGATGCGTGATGTTGAGCATCTTTTCATGTATCTATTGGCCATTTGGATGACTTCTTTTTTTTTTTTTAAAGATTTTATTTATTTATTTGACAGAGAGGAGAGAGATCACAAGTAGGCAGAGAGCCAGGCAGAGGGAGAGGAGGAAACAGGCCTCCTGCTGAGCAGAGAGCCAGATGCGGGGCTTGATCCCAGGACCCTGAGATCATGACCTGAGCCAAAGACAGAGGCTTTAACCCACTGAGCCACCCAGGCGCCCCTGGATGACTTCTTTAGATAAATGTCTTTCATGTTTTCTGCCCATTTTTAAATTGGATTATTTGTTTTTTGGGGGTGTTGAGTTGTATAAGTTCTTTACATATTTTAGATACTAACCTTTTATCAGATATGTCATTTGTATGTCATATGTCTTCTCCTATTCCATAAGTTGCCTTTTAGTTTTGTTGATTGTTTCCTTTGTTGTGCAGAAGTTTTTTATCTTGATGAAATCCCAATAATTTATTTTTACTTGTGTTTCCCTTGCCTCAGGAGACGTATCTAGAAAAAAGTTGCTATGGCAGAGATCAGAGAAGGTACTGCTTGTGTTCTCTTCTAGGATTTTTATGGTTTCAGGTCTCACAGTTAAGTCTTTAATCCATTTTGAATTTATTTTTGTGTATGGTGTAAAAAAAAAAAAAGTGGTCCAGTTTCATTCTTTTGCATGTTGCTCTCCAGTTTTCCCAACACCATTTGTTGAAGAGACGTCTTTTTTTCCATTGGATATACTTTCTTACTTTGTCAGAGACTAATTGACCATGTAATTGTGGTTCATTTCTGAGTTTTCTATTCTGTTCTATTGACTTATGTGTCTACTTTTTTGTGCCAGTACCATACTGTTTTCACTACTATAATTTTGTAATATAACTTGAGGTCTGGAATTGTGATGCCTACCACTTTGCTTTTCTTTTTCCAGGTTGCTTTGACTATTTGGGGTCTTTTGTGTTTCCATGCAAATTTAGGATTGTTTGCTCTAGTTCTGTGAAAATTGCTCTTGGAATTTTGCTAGGGATTAAATTAAATGTGTAGATTGCTCTGGGTAGTATAGACATTTTAACAATATTTGCTCTTCTTAAAAAATATTTTTAAAGATTTTATTTATTTATTTGAGAGAGAGAAGTAAAGAGAGAGGGCATGAGGACAGGGATAGGGGCAAAGGGAGAGAGAGAAGCGGAATCCCTGCTGAGCAGAACTCCATCCCAGGACCCTGGGATCATGACCTGAGCCAAAGGCAGACACTTAAGCGACTGAGCCATACAGGCACCTGCTCTTCCAATACCTGAGCATGGAATGTCTTCTCACTTCTTTCTGTCATTTTCAATTTCTTTCATCAGCATTTTGCAATTTTCAGAGTATAGGTCTTTTACCTCTTTGATTAGGTGTATTCCTAGGTGTCTTATTATTTTTGGTGGAATTGTAAATGGGATTGTTTTCTTAATTTTTCTTTCTGCTGCTTCATTATTGGTGAATTGAAATGCAATAGATATCTATAAATTGATTTTGGGGTTTTTTGGGGGGGTTTTTTTTGTTTGTTTTTTATACATTGATTTTGTATCCTGCAGCTTCAATGAATTCCTTTATCAGTTCTAGGACTTTTGGTCGGGGGAGTCTTTGGGTTTTCTATAATTAATATAATGTCATCTTCAATTAGTAAGGCTTTACTTCTTTCTTGCCAATTCAGATGCCTTTTATTTCCTTTTTGTTGTCCAATTGCTGTGCTAGGACTTCCAGTACTATGTTGAATAAAAGTGGTGGGAATGGACATCTTTGTCTTGTTCCTGACCATAGAGAAAATCTCTCAGTTTTTCCCCATTAAGGATGATGTTAGCTGTGGGTTTTTCATGTATAGCCTTTATTATGTTGAGGTATGTTCGCCCTAAACCTATTTTGTTGAAGGTTTTTATCATGAATAGATGTATTTTGACAAATGTTTTTTCTGCATCTCTTGGAAGGATCCTATGTTTCTTATCCTTTCTCTTATTGATGTGATGTCTTATATTGGTAAGTCACCATTTTAATTGAAAAAAATAAATATTTATTTGATTTTTAAGAAAATATATAAACTGTGAATTGAGAGTATCTTATGAGAAAGTGGCTTATGAGAGATCATTTGAAGCATCCAGAAGACAAACTGAGAAATAGCAACACACATAAACAAGAACCAGTTACTTGTCACACTCTTATCTAGTGTTTTAAATATCTCCCTACAGTTTTGTAATAACCCTATAAAGCAGATATTGCCAATCAGTTTGAAATTACAGGGGCACCTGGGTGGCTCAGTTGGTTAAGCATCTGCCTTCAGCTCAGGTCATGATCCCAGGGTCCTGGGATAGAGCCCTTCGTCGGATGCTCTGCTCATCAGGGAGCCTGCTTCTCCCTCTTCCACACCCCTGCTTGTGCTCTCTCTCTCTCTCTCTCTGTCAAATAAATAAATAAAATCTTTTAAAAGAGCAAAATTACAACAAACAAGCCAAATTGAGGCTCTCGATACTATGGTTAATTTGCCAAAAAAGTCATGATATAAAAGCACTAAATTTGCACTCCTTAGCTCATGCTTGTTGTTATCCCAAGTGCTTCCAAGTGCTGTAGGCCAACACAAGTTGTAACTTTCAAGAAAGAAAAGATTTGGAGGAATAAGTTGAAGAAGCAAGTCATCTGTCTATATATTTTCAGTGTCTGAGTCACTAAAACTTTCTAAAATTCTTTTAGGTGGAATGTAAGCACAAACAGTCTCTGTCACACTTATGAACAAGACTGAAAATATACTGCTAAAATTATTCACGAATCATGCTTTAGGAGAAACAAAATAAAAATGATCTATTAAAATCTACACACTTATTAATATGGTTTTAGAAATCAATCTTAGATTATAGAGATTTTTAAATTGTTAAAATGCCTTTTTGAAATGTAGAACATAACCAATTAAATATGCATTCATTTAATGCATTCAATGGGTCTCATTTCCTAATTTAAGTTTTCAAAATATTCCTATCATTTTACCTTTCATACATTTATAATTATTTTGCTGTAAAAATAAATAAAAATAATCACATCTGTAAAATAGGAAGAGGTATCTAGGTAAAAATAAGTCACAGTAAATTAATAGAGAACTGAGAAAACGATCATTTCATCTGATTTAAAATTTAAACACACACAGAAGGCTGCATAAAAGAAAACTGCATAGCAAAATTGATATCTCTGACTTACCAATGAGGAAATTAAATGCATAGATTTAGGCCCCAGATTGTCTGTGTTACATCACAGCATCACTTACCTAAATCATTTTGGACAAATGAATGAATATCCAGCTAACAAATTTGGATAACATTCAATTAAATTACCATGTGTACAGAAGACTAGTTACATACAGAATGACATCATTTCTAGAAATCCAAAAAAGAATTAAAAGGAGCATATAAGATATATAGATATTTCTTATATATTATTTATTACCTATAATGTGTATATGTATATAAAAACAAAAATGGAATTTTATAATAAAATATAATAAATATTGTGGGTTACCTTTAGGGTGATGAGTAGGGAGAAGGAATAAAAATAAAGTACTTATGCAAAGATCATTAAATCAGTAATGCTACTGTTTAGAAGTGTGACAGGTACAGTATTGTTTCATTATTACACTTCATCATTCACATGTGTAATATGTATATGTACCAAATATAACATAATAATACACTTGTAATTTTTAATAATACAGACAACAAAAATAGATAAATAGGATTGCCTCAGTCTTAAAACTTTTGTGCATCAAAGGATATAATGAACAGAGTGAAAAGGAAACGTAGGAATAAGGGAACATATTTGCAAATCATATATCTAAAGAGAGATTAATATCCAGAATATATAAAGAACTTTTACAACTCAACATCAAAAGGTAAAATAACTCGATTAAAAAATGGACACAAGACTTGAATAGATGTTCTTCAAAGGTGATATACAAATGGCCAACTAGCACATGAAAAGACATCAATGCCATCACAGAAATGCCAATCAAAACCATGATGTATCACCTCACACCCATTAGGATGGTATTATTTAAAACAATAACAGCAGAAAATAACGAGTGTTGACAAGGATGAGGAAAAATTGTAAAATGATACAATTGCTATGGAAAACAGTATAGAGCTCCCTTAAACAATTAAAAAATAGAACTACCATATGATCCAACAGTCCCACTTTTGGGGATATATCAAAAAGAACTGAAAGCAAGAGTTCAAAGATTTATTTGTAAACCCATGTTCCTAGCAGTATGGTTCAAAATAGCCAAGAGGTGGATGTGATCCTCTTGTCCATTAATGGATAAACAAAATGTAGTATATACATACCCACGGAATATTATTCAAAGTGCAATAAGTCAGTCAGAGAAAGACAAATATCGTATCATTTCACTCATATGTGGAATTTAAGAAACAAAATAAATGATCATAGGAAAAAAAAAAAGAGAGGCAAATCAAGAAACAGACTCTTAAGTATAGAGAACAAACTGATGGTTACTGGAGGGGAGATGGGTTGGAGATGGGATAAGTGGGTGGTGGGTATTTAAAGGGGAGCACTTGTATTGAGCACTGAAGTGCTCATATGTGCTTATATGGAAGTGATGAATCACTAAATTCTGCTCCTGAAGCCCATATTACATTATGTGTTAACTAGCTAAAATTTAAATAAAAATTTGAAAAAATAATAATTTGGTAAAGTAAAAAAAAGGTTTGTTTAAATATATATCATCATTCATCTACCTTCAAAAAAATTTTAAAGAAAATTTAAATAAACACGAGCCTTAAATTGATGTATGAATAAACTGCTTTATTGTGGTGACCATTTTGCAATATATACAAATATGGGGGACACCTGAGTGGAGTGTCCGACTTTTGGTTTTTGCTCAGGTCATGATCTCAGAGTGGTGAGATCTGGCCCCAAGTCAGACTCAGTGCTCAGGGAGGAGTTGACTTGAGATTCCCTCCCTCTCCCTCTGCCATTGACCCTGCCCTATCTCTCAAATAAATAAATATTTACAAATATGGAATCATTTATGTTGTACATCTGAAACTAATGTCAATTATATCTTGATAAAATAAAACAAATAAATTTTTTAAAAAGGAAAATTGTTTACATGTTACAACATGGATGAACTCAGAGAGCATTATGTTAAGTGAAAAAAGTCAGTCACGGAAAGACAAACACTGCTTTACTCCACATATATGAGACACACAGTCATCTAAATTATAGAGTGAGAAAGTAGAATGATGGTTGTCAGGAGTTGAGGAGGAAAAGGAATGAGGAGTTGCTGTTCCCAGGGTATAAAGTTTAAATTACACAAGATATTGAATAAGTTCTGGAGATGTGCAGAACAGCATTATGCTACAGTCAACAATACTGTGTTGCACATTAAAATTTATGCTAGAAGGTATATCTCATTTATATATCATTTCAATGTCCTTTTTAAAAAAAGGAAAGAGGAAGGAATCCTTTCACATACTACAACAAGGATGAACTTTGAGGACATCACACTAGGTGAAATAAACCAGTTACAAAAGAGCAAATACTATATGATTCCATGTATATGAGTTATCTAAAGCAATCCAATTTATTGAACAATAAAGTATAATCGTGTTTAGTTGCCAGGGACTAGGAGGAAAAAGAAATAGGGCATTGTTACTTAATGGCTATAGAGTTTAGTTTTGCAACATGTAGAAGTTCAAGAGATCTGTTTCACAACAAATGTGAATACACTTAACAGTACTGAGCTGTCTGCTTAAAAGTAGTTAAGATGGTAAATTTTATGTCATATGTTTTACCACAACAAAAGAAATGAAAAAAAAAAAGAAATGGAAAAAGTGAAAAATGAGACTTAAATAAGAGGTGATTGCCTTTAAATTATTGAAGCCTTGATTTCCTTATATTTCACATACCTGAAAGAAAGAATAGTAAAGAAGTACAAATATAGAGAGGTGAGAGATAGAAAATAATAGATGATTGATAGATTGATAGATCGATAGTCAGATAATTAGTCTGAAACTGCAATTTTCTATCTAGCCAAAAGAGCATTTACCTAAGGGAGTGAAATGAGGAAGAAATATTTTTGGATGTACAAATTCTGAAAATACACTATTTACCCAAACATTCTAGAAGTGCCAAATAACAAATTTTAAAAGGATAATACTGCTTATAACTACAACTACAATGAAGGAGGAGGGCAGGAGGAGGAGAGAAAAGATAAGGGAACACACAAAACAGCAACAAAAAATAAAAATAATATTTGTGTATGAACTTCAGAAAAATAAAAACAAATTATGACAACATGGAAAATATTATTAATTATTGCTTACAGTGTGGCCATGAAAATTAATATGATTGCTAAATTAAGGATTTATAAAACGAGTGAGAATACTAATACTGAGGAAAATACATGTGATTATGACTGGCTCACTAACACCAAAAGTTCTGGGGTCAGTACTTAATCATTTGAAATGTATGTGGCTAATGTCTTTCTGCAGACAAGAAAAATAATGCCTCTTTATTTCTAACCACAAGACTTCTCTAAAGCTTAGCAGCATAAAACATATTTCTTCTATTTACATATACAAAAGGAAGCCTGTATACCAGAGCAATTTATTAGCTGAATATCCACAAGCCATTTTTGCAAAGAGAGAAAAATAATTGATTTGAACCAAATTTGCATTCATAAAAGTTCCAGAGAGGTATGAAATGTAGCCCATATTTATGACATTTAAAAGATATCAATTCAAAACTTATCACGAATGACTTAAGAATAAATTTAAGACAGTTTCATCAGAAAAATATACTGTTTTGTTAATGTAAATAGTATGTATAGCACAGTGAAATTCAGAGAGAATGTACATGATCTTATTTCTCCTAAAGAAATCAGTAGTAGCTACACCAAAAATAAACAAAATGATGACAATGAATAGTTCTAGCATAGGCTACACAACACATACATAGGCTTGTAATTTTTGGTTAAGTCCTCAATTATGTATATTGTATTGCAAAAGCAAATACTTTACTGCTACTGTATTTCAGTAAATTCTAAACTAATGAATGAATTGCAAAGAAAAATAATTTTAAATACATTTCAAGGCAGTACTAGACCAGAAAGTGAGGGGGAAAGGAAACAGCAAAATGCCAAATTGAATGAATACCTATGCCGGAAACCACACACACATAAACAAATATCTCATTAAATATAGATCCAAAAAGGCATAAAGATAAACAGTTCTGAATTTTAAAATGTTACTTAGGGGGGCACCTGTGTGGTTTAGTCGTTGAGAGTCTGACTCTTGGTCTCCTTTCAGGTGTTGATCTCAGGGTTGTGGGTTTGGACCCCACGTTGGGCTCCACAATGGGCATGGAGTCCACTAAAAAAAAAATGTTGGAAAAAATAAAAATAAAAAAATATAAATTTTTTTAAAAACGTTGGTTAAGAAAACAGATGTTGCTCATTTTCACTGTAGAAACATAGATATGAGACGGAAAAAATTTCAGCGTGTGTGTGTGTGTGTGTGTGTGTGTGCACGTGTGTGTACAAGCTTCCTGGTCTTTGACATGGACTGGGATTTGGACTTGGAGAGTTGTGTCGACTCTGTGGAGCAGTGGCATTAACCCCTTTGTCCAAAGTATCAGTTCATTTTTCATTGTCTCTTTGAACAAAATCTTTCAGAATGGCTTGTAAATCAAGGTGTTATATTTTTTTTTTATTTAAATTTTGAGTAGTTAACATACAGTGCAATATTGGTGTCTGGAGTAGAATTCAGTGATTCCTCACTTACATATAATACCCAATGCTCATCAAGTGTCCTCCTTAACACCCATCACCCGTCTAGCCCCTCCCACACCCACCCTCCTCCACTAACCTTCAGTTTGTTCTCTATCGTTAACTCTCTTATGGTTTATTTCTCTCTCTTTTTTTTCCCCTTCTCATATGTTCATCTGTTTTTTTCCTTAAATTCCACATTATCAGTGAGATCATATGGTATTCCTCTTTCTCTGACTGACTTATTTCACTTAGCATAATACATTCTAGCTCCATCCATGTCATTGCAAATGGCAAGCTTGTATTCTTTTTGATGGCTGAATAACTGATGAATGATAAAGAAAACGTGATATATAAACTCACGAAACAAACTAAGGGTTACTGGGAGGTGGGGGCTAGGGATATGGACATTGGGGAGGGTATGTGCTATGGCAAATGCTGTGTAATGTGTAAGCCTGATGATTCACAGACATGTACCCTGGGGCAAATAATACATTATATGTTAATAAAAAATTTAAAAAAGAAAAAAGAAAATGTGATACACACACACACACACACACACACACAAAGGAATATTATTCAGCCACCAAAGTGGTTACATTTCTAATGATCGTTCAGTCTCCTATCTTTCTGTGACCATGTTACCCTTTAGATGTATACTGGATCAACACCCGGTGGTTGGTTCTCCTAGCCCTGTTCATAGGCAATCAAGGGCATCCCAGTGGATAAAATGTTTTTTTTTTTGATAAAATATTTTTTTACCACTTTTCCCATGTGATGAGATTTTGGGCCTCTGATCTCCATGGGTGTTTGTGCTCTGATAGTCTTTTGGGTCCAAGGATGGAGAATGACAGGGCAAGGTAAGCAACAACATAAAAATCACTGGCCCCAATGACATTATTATTTTTTTAAGATTTATTTATATATTTTTAGGGGGAGGAGGGGCAGACAGAGTTTTAAGCAGACTACATGCTGAGCACAGAGCCAGTCATGGGGTTTAATCATATGACCCTGAAATCATGAGCTGAGCCAAAACCAAGAGTCAGACTGCACACCCCACCCCCGGGGCAACCCCCAATAACGTTATTTTTTTGTGGTGCCATATCAAATCCCCAGACTAGCTCCGTGTACCACTCGGAGCTTGCAGGCAATCTGTGGTCAGTCTCTGCTGTCACATGTCTCAGGCAACAAAAATTAGAAATTTTTGCACACACACACACACACACACATACACACACTCACCCACACACTGCATTGGGATCACACAAAAGCTTAGATGATTAGAGGAAAATTTACAGCTAGAAATGTCTAGATTAAGAAAAAAGAAAAACTTAAATGGGTAAAGGGAGGGGGAGGAATGGACTTCCAGTTATGGAATGAATAGGTCACAAGAATGAAAGATACAGCATACAGAGTATAACTAGAGAACTTACGGAGGTCCTGACTAATTGGTACAGAAAGTGGGTGGGATGACAGTGTTCTATATCTGTTAGCACTCAAAGAAATTCCATTCAGAGCCAGGTGTCTTTCAGATATAGAATAAATATTTATCTACTACATCATTGCCTTGCGACATCTCACAAATCTTTTCTAGATCTCAGTGAGGAGATCCTTTGACTTCAGGGAATTTTGTTTTTAGTTACTGACTGTGCAATGGACATAGACATGTGATGGGGGTTATTATGTGAATTTTCAAGCAAAGCACAGACCAGTTGTCACTGTAAGTGCTATAAGTCATTGTATTCTATTTTTTTCCAGGCAAAACATCAGGTTAATGATACTCCTCCAAGGATATCTTTTCTATACAAACTAGAAGACACTAAAGTACTATGTATTATTCATAAATTCTGTAAAATAGAGTAAAAGGCAAAGACATTTCAAAAGGTCTCTCTGCTAGATTTGCATTTTGGAATCACTTAAAATACTTTTTATTCTATTTATCACATTTCAGTAGTTTGTGCACAAATCTATCATTTACTTTTTGGGGCCTTTACATTACCCACTTCTAAAGGAATGTTCATGTCATAGTGTATTTGAATGGCAAGGGATAGCCACTGAGAGGTGACTATGCCCTCTGGGTTGTGCTGCAGTCTGATTAGTTTATGGTTTTCTACGTTCTTTTAGTCAAATCGTTTATGATAGCCAAACAAACAAAAAATTCTATGACCTCCATGGTTTTGTTTTATTGCTATGACACATAGCAGTGTTTGGACTTCAGATTCAAATAAATTGAAGCAAGGATCTGTACCTTCAAATGATCAAAGTAATCATATTTAGTTCAAGGGAGAGAATATTGTTAGCTTCCCCCAAAACCGGTTTGAGATACCTCCTCCGTTATTAGCTTCCTCTTTCCCCAAAAGGTATCCATTTTCTGACTTTTTATTATGTTATGTTAGTCACCATACAGTACATCGTTAGTTTTTGATGTAGTGTTCCATGAATCACTATTTGCATATAACACTCAGTGTTCATTACAAAATGCGGCCTCCTTAAATCCCATCACCGGGCATTTTCCTGACTTCTATGCTAACTCATTAGTTGCTCTTCTTCAGCATTTTACTACAAAGGCATGCATCCCTAAAACTTTAAGTATGTTTTGGGGTTATGTTTTAACTCTAGATAAATGAAATAATAAAGTCTGTACTATATTTACTGCTTTATGTAATAGTGTGATTGTTGCACATAGACATATTAATTCATTTCATTACTGTATAGAAGTCCATTGTATGAATACACCACACTAAATTTATACACTATACTGATAATTATTTTGGGGGGTCACTGCTTTCTTATCTATTAAAAATAATGATACAGTAAACATTCTTGCACATTTTTCTTACGGTGCAAGGATGATCATTTCAGGAATATATACTGAGTGGAATTGTTGGTCATAAGATAGACCATACTTGGCTTTAAACAAATAATGTCAAATTTGCAAAATGTCTCAACATTTCACATCCTCACACCAATGAATGTGAGTTATAGACGATCATCAGCAGTTAGGATTGACAACCATTTCAATCTTGGCTCTTCTGATGGGGGATAAATGATGTATCATTGAATTATGAATTTGCACTTTTCCTGATTACAAATGAAGTAAACGCTTTTCATATGTTGTGTATCTTCTTTTATGAAGAGCAGATTCAAGTCACTTGCACATTTTTCTATTAAAGTATTTATTTTTCTATTACTTATTTGTATAAGTTACTCATATATTCTGACGTGAGTCCTTCTACAGTTATATGTACCACAAATATATTTTCCCATGCTGATTTTACTGTTACTTAGTGGTATCTTTTTTTCAACTTATTTTATTTAAATTCAATTAGTTAACATGTAGCGTATCATTAGTTTCAGTAGAGTTCAGTAATTCATCAGTTGCATTTAACACCCAGTGCTCATTACATCTCATGCCCTTCTTAATGCCTGTCATCCTCTTACCCCAACCCCCCATCCTCTTCCTCTCCAGCAACCCTCAATTTGTTTCCTATAGTTAAAAATTATGATTTGCCTCTCTCTGATTTTGTCTTATTTTATTTTCCCTCCCTTCCCCTATGAGTCTCTGTTTTGTTTCTTAAATTCCATATATGGGTGAAACTATATGATAATCATCTTTGTCTCATTGACTTATTTCACTCAGCATAATACCCTCCAATTCCATCCGCATCAACGTAAATGGTAAGGTTTCATCTTTTTGATGGGCCGAGTAATATTCCATTGTGTGTATATACCACATCTTCTTTATCCATTTATCTGTTGATGGACATCAGGGCTCTTTCTATAGTTTGGCTATTGTGGACATTGCTGCTATAAACGTTGGGGTGCCAGTGCCCTTTCTGATCACAACGTTTGTATCTTTTGGGTAAATCCCTAGTGGTGCAATTGCTGGGTCATAAGGTAGCTCTATTTTTAACTTCCTGGGGAACCTCCATCCTATTTTCCAGAGTGGCTGCACCAGCTTGCATTCCCACCAACAGTGTAAGAGGGTCCCCCTTTCTTCACATCCTCACCAACATCTGTTGTTTCCCGTGTGTTAATTTTAGCCATTCTGACTGGTGTGAGGTGGTATCTCATTGTGGTTTTAGTTTGTATTTCCCTGATGCCGAGTGATGTTGAGCATGTTTTCATGTGTCTCTTGGCCAGGTCTTCTTTGGAGAAATGTCTGTTCATGTTGTCTGATCATTTCTTGACTGGATTATTTGTTTTTTTGGGTGTTAAGTTTGATAAGTTCTTTATAGATCTTGGATACTAGCCTTTTATCTAATAAGACATTTGCAAATATCTTCTCCCATTCTGTCTGCTGTCTTTTGGTTTTGTTGACTGTTTCCTTTGCTGTGCAAAAGATTTTTATCTCGATGAAGTCCCAAGAGTGCATTTTAATGGTATCTTTTGATGAAGAGAATTTCTTTTACTTAATATAGTTTAAATTATCAACCTTTTTCCTTCATAATGAATAAAGTTTTCACAATTCCATGTCCATAAATATATTGTTCTTCCATATTTTCTTCTGAAACATTATTTTCTTACCTTCTCATTTAGTTCTAAAATCAGTCTGAAAATGACTTTTGATGTGAGGTGAATTTTCACTTTTTAAATGGTATAGTCAAAGACCCTACTACCATCATGTGAAAAGACTGCTCTGTAGTTTCAAACTGTGATATATATTGTGTCCAAATGTGACTGGACCTACTTATGGACACTTTTATGTCATAGATCTGTTTGTAAATTATTATGATAATATTACACAATATTATAGTAACTTTATTTAGAGCTTCAGAACCAGGAAAACAAGCCATTTTCAAGCAGTAATTAGCCATTCATGGTCATTTCCCTTTCCATATAAATTTTAGAATCAGCTTGAAAAGTTGCACATGTATTATTAAAATTTTTATTGGCATTGTCTTGAATATTTTTGCAATATTGTCTTCAAATCTTGAATGCCATATATTTTTACCATTATTTAGTTACATAATTTCTCTCAATAGTGATTTCTAATTTTCTGTGAATAAAGTTTATGATTTTTTGTTAAACTTATTATAAGGAATTTGTTTCATTGTATTGGAAATATAATTTTGTCTTTTATTGCAAAAACATAAAATTCATAATCTACACTTATATTTTATCCAATACACTTACTAAAATCATTTATTTACTCTAATAATTTTTCTGCAGATTTTTTGGAATATTCTAATAAATATCATATGTAAAAATAGCAGTTTTATATCTTCCTCCTTGCTTTGATTCCTTTTATTTCTATTTGCCTTATCACACTGCCTACAGCTTCTAATACAATGGTAAATGAAAGTAGTGATAATGGGCATTCTTTATTCTCTCCTGTCCTAGAAGACTTGTTCTAGGATTTTGTTGTCATTTAAGAAATTTATCTAATTTTTTTGCCATAATAAGTCAAATTTATTTCTATTTGTTCTTCAAGAAAAGAATTCTGGAATAATTCTTTTAACTACAGGCATTAGAATGAAGGAGGGCACATGATGTGACAAGCACTGGGGATTATATGCATTGATAAATTGTTGAACACCGCATCTAAACTAATGATGTACTACATGTTGGCTAATTGAATTTAAATTAAAAAAAATAGAATCCCACCATAAGAATCAAAGTGTCATTTTAAACAATCTCTTTTTAAACTACCATATTTACAGTTAGTTTTATTTCTTATACAATAAACAAAAAATTATTTTTGTTTGTTTGGTTTTGTTTCAAGTTTCTATTTAAATTTCAAGTAGTTTACATAAGTAATATTAATTTCAGGAGTAGAATTTAGTGACCAATCGCTTCCATACAACTCCTGGTGCTCATTACAAGTGCCCTCCTTAATACCCATCACCCATTTAACTCATCTCCCTGAACAAAGGCTTGGTTTGTTCTCTATAGTTAAAGAGTCTGTTTTATGTTTTTCCTTCTTCTCCCCGCCCCAATCTTCATCTGTATCATTTCTTAAGTTCCATATATGAGTGAAATCATATGGTATTTGTCTTTCTCTGACTGACTTATTTCACTTAGCTCCATCCATGTCATTGCAAATGACAATATTTCATTCTTTTTATGGCTGAGTAGTATTCCATTATATATATAGTGGTAGTTATTCTCTATTCTAAAGTTACTGGAACCCTGTTATTATTTCAATGCAAGATTCAGCTGTGACCAGCTGTTGTATTTATTTATCATGATACTTTGGTCTCCTTTTATTTGGAACATTTCCATAGGCTAACTTTGTCTTTGATGATATTAATATTTCAAAGAAATCCATTCTTTTTCCCCTTTCTTCTTTTTCCTCAAATACTTTTATTTTATTTTTTCAATGTTACAAGATTAATTGTTCATGCTCTTTTTTCCCCCTTTCTTTAATAGAATGTTCCTTATTTGCATTTGTCTACTGTATTCTTGTGGTCACATTTCCAGGCCAGAAAATTACATTGGTGATATTAGCTTCACAGATACAGGGACCCAATGTCCATCTGCTCCTCATTGGTTATATTTCTGATTTCTGTGCTTGCAAATAATAAACAGTCTATAGGTAGATACCATAGGGACATGCAACATCCTGACCATTATTTAAATGTATTCTCATACTTAGCATCCATTGATGATTTTTATTTGGACGTTGTCACACTTCATGCTTGTGACATTATGGTGTTTCATCTCCCATGTTTCTTCCACATTTACCAGTTGCACTAAGGATCTCATAACAAGTCTTCTTTTATCCCTTATTTATTTGTTTGTTTATTAATTACTGACTGACTTATTTACATGTTTATTAATTTTATTGTGGATTTTTTCATGGATTTTTTTCTCTAAAGGTCTATAATATATCAGTTTTCTTAATTATTTTGGCTTTAAAATTGCCCCATATATAGTCAATAAAAACCCCTGTGTCCTTGTGACATGATTCTTCTCTCTCTTTCTCTCCTTCTTTCTCTCTCTCTCTCACACACACACACTCACACGCATATCCTAATCTTCTGGGTAATAAGATCTTCCAGGCTAATCCTATGTTTACATTGCCACTTCTAATATGTTTATAATGACACTTATCCTTTTATTTATTGTTAAATAATTATCTTGATATTCTATTTCTTGCATCAATTTTGGTAAATTCTACTTTTCAAAGTATCATTAGTGCATAGAATTTTAGTAGTAGTGTATCTCCATTATGAATTTATATTTCAAAATTATGGATTGACTTGCTTTATATATAGGAGTATTTTGCCTTAAATTTATTTTTTCTGATTTTGATAGTTTTAAGTTAGTTCCTTTTGCTTAATTTATATATGGAATATTTTCCCATATCATTTGTTTTACCTTTCTGTTTATTGTGTTTTATATATGTTAATTCTTTAAAAACAAAAACAAGTTGTATCTCATGGGTCCATTTTTTAATTTAGTCTGACTTTGGTGAATGGAAATTCTCTGCTTCTGACTTAGAAGAATACTCAAAAATGATAATAACACAACACCACTTATATAGTGGAGTTTATGTGGTTCATGCCTACCCTGTTCATATAACTTTAAAAACTACATTTATCGTCTATTTATCCTGGGCAACTATCTTTAACATGGCCCTACAAGTGGTTAAGCTGTGGATATAGAGGGTTCTTTTTCATTGTATCCACCTTGAGTTTTATCCATTCCAAGGCTATCCATCTTGGCCATATAAGTCTTTGCCTTGGAATTAGAAACAAAGAGTATGAAGAAGATGCCATATCTTTGTTCATGGTTTCTTAAATAGACTTTTACATTAAGGGCTGGTGTTAAGACTACATAATTTAATTTTAACACAGTTGGGCATAAATTATTTAGATAAGTTTTCTCCTCCTTTTTAAAATTTTTTGCTCTATTAAACTTTAGAACCATAGGGGGAAAAATCACTAGCTTATTGGGGATTTATTCCTGTTTGGTGAAAAAAAATGAAAGCAACAACTTAAGAGTAAGCAGGAACCCAGTTGTAGAAAAAAGTAAACGATACAGTAAGCCAAAGGATTTTTAATTGTACAAGCTATTTGGAGTCATTAAAACAATGTTCCTTCTCTTACTGATCTACTGGTTTTGTGTATTAATACAAGGCAGATTTCAATTTTATGCATAGAGGCTAGATGAGATCATATTTAAAATCCTTCAGCCTTAGCAAAGAAGTGCTTTGTTTGCTAAATGGGTGGAATGGCATTTAACACCTTTAAGTGGAAAGAGGCCATTCTGCAGTCATAGATAAGTATTATACAAAGAATAAAGAATGCTTTAAAATGAATTAGGCATTGGACCAGGTAAAAGTAATGCACTCAGTTTAAAGAAACATATACCTATTTATTCAAGGGCCATAGACCAGCCAACGTCTATGTAAAATGTTCAAGTACAAGCAAAGTGTGCTGCAACTCTGATTGGTTGTCCAGTCATAATTATAGGCAACATTCTAACTGTCTCAACATGAGCCAATGTGGTGTTATTTCATTAACAGATAACATTCTTTTTGCACGAAATAGAGAACAGGGAAATCTATTGCTATGCTGTGTGAATACTATGAAGTTAATTCTAATTAAAATATGATGCATGATTAATTGTAAGTACAATAACTATTATTACAGTGAATGTGGCAATTATATTGTGAGAGCACACTAATAAGGAAAAGACAGAGGCTCTAAATGTGCTGAGGATGGGGAATGTAAAAAAAATATATCATAAGAGAAAGCTGATAGAAAAAAAAGTTTATGACCATATTTAAGGGCATTCTCCGAAAGAGTGATTGCTAAAATTTTCCTATCAGAAACCTTGAGATTTACAAAATATCAATTTATAATGCAAAGAGGAGTAGAGAATTCTATACCAGTATCCTAAAGCAAAATTGAGGCACAACATATCTGGAGCAATGTAACATGAAAGAAAAGAATATGTATAAATTATTTACCATTTGGCCCTCTGAAAGGTATTTTAATCATATTATCTAATCTTAGAAAGATTAACAATATTATAAGGAAGTAATTAATATTCTACAGACTGTTTTCCAGTTTTTACACAAATGTAATATTTTTATTATTAGATTTAGAACATACACAACAATTGAATACAATTTCTCCCATATATAGGTGCAATTATAATTACACACACATTATGATTAAATGATTGTAGTCTTAAAGAGGAGAGGTAAACAGATAACAGGTAGATTTAGCTTGTGTTTTTCTGTAACATAAAATGATATCTGACTTTATGTTTTCTATTCATCCTATCCAAATGTTTCACTAAAATACACATAAACACAAAATAAGGGAGGGAAAGTAAGAAAGGAAACTAAAGCTAACAACGAAACTAAGAGAAAAGCTAATATAAGATACTGGAGACATCTCCTCTAATTTTAGCTGAATTAACTGAATTGAATAAAAGCTATAAAAAAGGCATCTCATGAACCCAACATCATGTAAAGGACTATGGAAAGATAATACCCTGGCCCTGGCCCACCGGCCTAGAGTTCCTGATCACCTATCAACTAGAAAGATAAGGAGTCAGTAGGAAGTCAGAATCTACTAAGATGGGAAAAGATAGTAAACACAGTGATAAGCTTTAAGGACATATAGAGTTCACAACAGTAAAGCATTGATAAAATAAGAGAAGAGAAGTCTGGAAGATTATTGTATACAATATGGAAAAACTTGACTACAATGAAGAATACCATAAAAATAAAATTTTGTATTTAAATTGATAGAAACAAGGAATTTTGCATAGGTAAATCTTGGTGTTTCTTTTTTAAAAAAAAACTATTATTTAGGTATAATTGGCATGCAAAAAATTGTACATATTTGATGTATATAAATTGATGAGTTTAGAGACAAGTGTATACTCAAAACCATCACCACAGTCAATGCTATAAACATATCCATATGTTTCTTCTCACCCTTTTTAGGTTTGTATGTGTGTGTGTGTGAGATAAGGACACCTAACATGAGATCTGACTTCTTAGCAAATTTTAAACAATACAGTATTGTGAAATATAAGCACTGTGCTGTACAGAAGATCTCTAGGACCTATTTATCTTGCATAATGGAAACAGAATCATTTGACCAACATCAATCAATTTTTCCAATTTCGAGGTAACTAACACTCAACTATGTGCTTCCATGAGTGTAACTATTTAGATTCCTCATCTAAGTGGGATCATGCAGTATTTGTTCTTCTGTGTCATGTCAGGCTCACTTACATTAGCATATCCTCCAGATTCATTCACGTTGTTTGTAGATGGCAGGATTTCCTTCTTTTTGATGAACGAATAATATTCTAAATATATATATCTATGTATTCTATATATATTCTTTCTATATATATAATATTCTAAATATATATATATTTATATACCAATTCTTTATTCATTCATCAGTTGATAGACACTTGGGCTCTTTCCATTGCTTGTCTATTGTTGATAATGCTGCTATAAACATCAGGGTGCCTTTATCCTATCTGTATTTTTGTATCCTTTGGGTAAATACTCAGTAGTGCAACTGCTGGGTTGTAGGGTAGTTCTATTTCTAAGTTTTCGAGAACCTCCATACTCTTCTCCAGGGTGGCCGAACCAGTTTGCATTTCCAACAGTGTAAGATGGTTCCCCTTTCTCCACATCATCACCAACATTGTTGATTCCTGTGTGTTGATTTTATCCATTCTGACAGGTTTGATGTGGCATCTCATCATGTTTTTGATTTATATTTCCCTGATAAGGAGTGATGTTGAACATCTTTTCATGTGCCTGTTAGCCATCTCAATGCCTTCTTTGGAAAAGTGTCTATTCATGTCTTCTGTCCATTTCTTAACTGGATTACTTGTTTTTTGAGTGTTGAGTTTGATAAGCTCTTTATAGATTTTGGATATTAACCCTTTATCAGATATATCATTCCAAAGTATCTTCTCCCATTCCATTGGTTGCCTTTTAGTTTTGTTGATTGTTTCCTTCATTGTGCAGAACTTTTTATCCTGATGAAGTCCCAGTAGTTCATTTTTGCTTTTGTTGCCTTTGCCTCTGGCAATGTGTCTAGTAAAAGTTGCTGCAACCAAGGTCAAAGAAGTTGATGCCTGTGTTCTCCTCTAGGATTTTGATAGTTTCTTGTGTCACATTTAGGTCCTTCATTCATTTTGAATTTACTTTTGTGTGTGGTATAAGAAAGTGGTCCAGTTTCATTCTCCTGCATGTTGCTACCCAGTTTTCCCACCACCATTTGTTCAAAAGACTGTTTTTTTTCCACCTGATGTTCTTTCCTATTTGTTGAAGATTAGTTAACCACAGAGATGTGTTTTCTTTCTTTCTCCCCTCCTTCTCTTTTATCTTTTCCCAAATTATTTGGTTTAAGTGAAATCTGTCCCTAGAAAAATCACCATCAATGTTAGAAGAGCCCAAAAGATCAGTTTCTCATAAGAAAAATGAAGATCAAGGCAAAGTTTTCATCATTCAGAGACCCTAGTAAAACCAAATAAGAACTTATTTAATTATTACTTAATAAATAACATTCCCTGGAGGATCAAATATTTTAAATATCAGATGTATAAGAGCATAGACATAAAAAGACAACTTGGAAGTAAAGATAAACTAGTTTAACTGGATGATTTTTGTAAATAAGATTTAAGTGCTCTAGGAAAGGGATATTTCTTGTTTACTAGTAGATTATTTATGAAGCCTGAATTAGAGACCAAACCTAACTCTAAGTCCAGTTTGTTTATTCTTTTCCACAATGCGATGCTCTTTTTATCTATACTTGCTTACTAAAGTATTCTACTCCAGTAAAAGAGTATTTAAATATTTTAGAAATTCCCTGCATTATTATTTTATTACACCTCTAGGCACAAGGTAAACACAGTGTTCAGACCAATTTTCAAGGATTGAAATTAATATTTAAATGTGTATGTCTATAAATGGGATAATATCTCTTTTACAGTGGGACCAGCCAACCACAGACTTTTCTGGGATGAATTATTGGGAAAATCTGTGGTGGTTGATCAATGAACCACAGTATGCAAGGTTGTTTGTTTTAATGAGGGAGGAGTGATCTACATGTACAGTTGGATGCTTTGCAGGGAGCTGAACCAATACATCATTCTCAAAGGAAAATGAGGAAAAAATAATCTATCAAAACTACTTGACAGCCACCTGATCAATGTGCCATATTTGTTTAATAAAGATATTGTGATTAGCCCATTCATAACCATCCATTTTCCACAGACACACAAAATTTCCCAACTTTGCCTTTGCCTACAGTGGGGCCTGGAGCAATTAATGTGCAGCTTAGGAGAGCCCTACTGCTGAGCAGAGCTAATCAAGGAAATGTTTTCTGAAGACTCAGAATTCTAAGCTTGCCATGTCTGATTAAGGTTAATGGTAATCATGCATATCAGTGTCATGTTATTTGTTCTTTTGGAAGGCCTGATATTATTTGTATAAATAGCACTATCTAAAGGTTATAATCCACAGTTTGCATTTAAATTGAGGTGCAGTTTTTCAACAATTAAAAAAATAAGCTCAGGAATATGTACCTCAAGGAAAAGCTTTTTATTTACATTTTTTTCAAACAGGCTTTTGTGGCAAAACTGCATCCATTTGAACACTGACGTCTTTATTTTCTATTTTCTTGGATTGCATGGCAAGGTGACAGGGGAAGGGAGAGATGAAGGAGGTAGAATTTGTTTAAAACATCTTGTGATAGGTGCCATGGAGTTTTAAAGATGACTCATTTATTTTGTAAAATGACTGTGTAACATAAACATTGTTCCTTCAACTTACAGAATGGAAATTAAGTCTTAGAGAGCTTAATTACTTGACCACATTCACATAGTTCTGTAGTGCTAGAACCAAGGGGAAAACTGAACGTTGTTTACTCCACACATCTCAGTGTTTAGATCCTGGATCTGACGCTATTTATTTCGGGACAGCAGGCTGAGGGTTTATCTTACTAGCTATCTGGTATTTGACAAATCGCCAAACTTCTCTGAGCCTCGGTTGAAGCTAGTGATACTAAAAAATCTATTTCCTTATCTGTGTGTCATTGAACCAATTCCAAGAAATCTTTACCTCAGCTTTTTCTTCTGTAAAATAGGAATAATTACAGATATTACCTCATGGGCTTCTTATGAGGATTGGATTGGCATATGTAAAAAGTTTAAAGGATTCATAATGTGCTGCAACTCAGTGTATGTGCCACAGTTATTGTTAAAGTGAAAGGTAATATGCGTCACACGCAGAGCACGACAAAAGGAATATCAGCATTGATAATTAGGAATCAATAATAACAGTGATAACCGTCATGGCAGCAGTAACTGTTGAATACCCTGTTACAATTATTATCATTAACACTGATAGAGTAGTCCTGGTAAATCAAGGGTTCCAGTCTAATAAGTATATCATGGAGAGACACTTGCTGGGGGCAAAATTTAAATAGTGAATAACTTTTCCAGTATATAGATAACTAATTCAGAATTTCTGGGTATGAACTGATGGTTTAATAAATTCTTCCATTAGGCTTGAGAATATAATTGTATGACTGTGCCTTAGTTTCATTTTCTTTCCAATTATTTTTTTTCACTTTGCCATCAGTCTGATCTTTCACAGATGTAAATTTCATCATACTCTTCATGTATTTCTGTGTCTTCCAATAATATCTCCGCTGAATCTTTGAGACTGTTTGTTTCTATTCTTCCTAAAACCAGCTTTTTCCTCCTTGTGTTTCTGAGAACTATCCAATAGATCAGATAGAATTTCTTAAAAAAAAAAATAACTTAAATGATATGTTACGTATAGAATAAAGGCGTGTATGACATGTCTGCTGCATTCTATTCTTAATTTTTATTAGGCAAAAAGACCAACGTACGTGAACTCTCATCCTGACTTAATGATGATTGCAATTGTACATGCCATGTTTCTTTCAAATTTCTGTACAATTCCTCTGAGTCTGAAAAATCTGAAGAGTAGTCCCCACATTTGAATTTGAATTTCTAATTCACTTTCTACTAAGGTAACTTTATAAATAGCTATGTTGGATTTGGCTTTCCATTTGTTTATGGAAATGCTTTATAACTGTGGGTAGGTAAAGAAATAAGATGGCTGAAATAAACATTCACATTGTAGCAAACATTCTGATACAGATTCACCTCAGTAGTCACAGGTAACTGCAGCTTACCCTGTACCAGGTGTAGCTGTTGCAAATGATCTCCACCCTCCTTAAGCTCCTTTCTGCCTTTATAATGCAGTAAGTGGCTTTGCTTTTCATTTCTCCAGGATTGGTATCATTGGAAATAAAAAGCCAAAGAAGCGTTACTTCTCCGTTGTTCTCTTGAACCCACCTACCTCACATGCTCTTAATCTCTCCTACATTCAAATACTGATCGTACTACTTGGAAAGTCAATTAACTCAGTTCTTACCTAACACAGGGATAGATCAGTACCTGTTCCAGAATGACTCCTGAAAAAATGCTAAAATTATATCTTCATTTTCTCCCTCTTGTAACTTTCAAATAGAACACATTCCCAAATCTCCATTAGACTAAAACCAAATGTACCTTTCAGGCTTCCTGTACCTTCAATTTATGGCTTAATTTTCACCTTCCTTTCCCCATCTTGTTTTGCTTTTTTAATCAATTATTTACTTGTTTCTAATTTTAATCACACTTAGCAAGTTGACTTTTACATCTACCTTACTCCTGACAATGCTATTTTACATGTAATAGAGCTATCATTTTTATGCAACTTTGAGGCCATTGTTCTAACTTCTTCCCTAGAAAGCCCTTTCCTCCCTCAGCTTCCCACTGCACTGCACCAGCTCACTCCCCTCCTTATTCTAAAGGAAAACTGTCTAAAGCAGCTATGGCAAAGAGATCATCACCTCCAGAGAAAAGGTTGCATACTGTAAACATATAATTCAATCAAGTATACAGACCTTTCCTAGAGGAGAGATTGTAAAAACCGTTCACTGTTATTTAACTGAGAAAAAATATTGCTGTTATGGGGGTTGTAGCATGTGTAATGATTTTATCAATTTCTCTAAATATGCAAAAGGAGCACATGGGTGGCTCAGTCAGTTAAGCATCTGACTCTTGATTTCAGCTCAGGTCACGAACTCAGGGTCATGAGATGAGCCCCGCTGGGGCTCCCCACACAGCAGGGAGTGCACTTCTCTCCCTCTTCCTCTCCCTCTGCCCCCCAATAAATAAAATAAATCTTTAAAAATAATAAATAGCCCCCAAAATTTACATTTACTCTAAATATATGCATCAGGAATATAAAAGATTGAGAACATGTCATTATCTTCTTTCTTCCCCAAATATCACTGTAAATGTAGTAGAAGAGTATCAGCCCAAAAGGAAGCAGAAAGACAACAGCAGGCATAATTGTTCATTACCTTCTTTTTAAGAAAAGCAGGCAAGTGATGCACAAACCAAATGGTTTCCTGGGAGATTCAGGCAAGAATGAAACTAAATACCCCTGCAGAACCATGGATAGTCTCAACATTTTGTTATCCACTGCAAGAGAAGGTGAGATGAAGAACAGAGTCAAAAACCAGGAAGTGGATGGAGAGAATGCATAAGCAATACATATTGCTGAAAATGAAACAAAAAAAGCATCCTCACACCAACTCTGTGAGCTAGATCCTATTAGAATTCCCGTTTATAGATTAAGAAAATTGCAGATGAATTGGTTAAATAACTTGTTCGGGATTAAACACTGAAAAAGTGGTAAAACTGATTTTCAGATGGGAATAGCCTGGCTTCAAGCACCCGGCTTGGTGCTCCTGCACCCACTGCAGCAAATGGTGCACACACACACGCACACCTTACCTACCAATGGAAAATAGTGCAAAATAGTGAGTGGCTTAAAGGTATAGGTAGAGAGAAAGGTATAGAGAAAAAGAGAAATTTATAGATATTGCTCAAACACAAAAACTTATCCAAGCAATTATAAATTTGATCATGAAGAATAAATTCACCAAATGAAATTTCGGATAAAAATCAAGGGATGTCTCACTCTTTCAGATATCAAGACATATCATAAAACTAAAACCATTACTGGATGTGATAACCATATTTGACTTAATACATAGGAACAGAATGAAAAGATCAAAAATAAATCAAAATATATAAATATCTGATGCCTAGATTCTGAAGTATTGCATATCACTGATTACTGGGGAATGGAGTTACAGTACATGCATCTTGCAATAAATGCACAAATGGAAACTGCCTTATGTATGCAGCAGGCCATAATGAGTTATCATTTCTGATAGCATAACTGTTGCATCAGAGAAACAATAAAACTTAAGAACCACTGATAATGTGTATTAAAATAGCATTTCAAACGAGTTGAGAAAAGAAAGATAATCTAGTAAATGATGCTGAGATATTTAATTATCAAGAATATCCATAAAGGAGATATTTAATTTTCAAGAATATCCATAAAGAGTTCAATTTAAGAATTAGAACATAAAAACTATCAAAATTAGAAGATGAAAATAAAACTTTATCTGAATTTGGAGTGGCAAAGAGCTTTCTTCAAATAAAAAGAAAAAAAGAAGAAAAAAAAATGAAGTATAAAGGAAAAGAAAGAAAAATAGATGAGACATAAAATGCTGTTACAATTTGTTTTTCTCAAAGTGGATACATTTTGTTGCCGAAAGTATATGATTCAGAAAATACAAGAAAAACAAGATGCATTAAATCGCTGTTGCCTTCCACATATAACACTCAAAACTTTTCTTTACCTTTGTATACTTAGTTGCATATGGAAAAAATTTGGAAAACAGTTTTTTTCTAAAACATATGCTTTTAGTTTTATTATGTCTACATATTCCTTTTCATGAGCTTTAAAGACTGGAAATCTCACACACACACAAAATGTGTATGATTTATTTATTTGCTTATTGAAGAGAGAGAGAGAGCGCACGCGCAGAGGAGCAGAGGGAGAGGGACAAGCAGACTCTGCTCTGAGGGTGGAGCCTGACATGAGGCTCAATCTTAGGATGCTGAGATCATGACCTGAGCCAAAATCCAAAGCCAGATACTTAACCTACTGAAGCACCCGTGCCTTCCTAAGACAGCATTTCTTATTTTAGTCCTAGAAATCATTCAAAAGCAAAATGTAGAATGAAAACCTGGGAATTATTATTTTTAGTGAAACTGGGTGACCAAATCCACAGATTTCAAAATGCATACAATGTTAAAACCTGCTAAAAGTAACTCGATTGGGGGGCACCTGGGTGGCTCAGTGGGTTAAGCTTCTGCCTTCGGCTCAGGTCATGATCTCGTGGTCCTGGGATCGAACCCCACATAGGATTCTCTGCTCAACAGGGAACCTGCTTCCCCCTCTCTCTCTGCCTACTTGTGATCTCTCTCCTGTCAAATAAATAAATAAAATCTTTAAAAAATAAATAAATTAAATAAATAAATAAAAAATAAATAAAAGTAACCCAATTGGGGAGAATCCTCTTGGGAATAAGTAGGGAATAAGAAAAATACAGAGTGGTGAGAGGGCCAAAATGGGGGCAGATCTAAGTGCCAGCATTGACATATTTCTGTGGTGTCAGGTTGCAAAGATGTTTCTCTTGGGGAACATTTGGGAACATTCAATTTCTTTTGCAATCAATGACAAAGTAAGAATCTTCACAGCATCAATGTAAAGGCAATCTATGAACAATAATGATGGAAATATTTGTTTTAAAAAGGTAGTGACAGTAGACTTTTCATTAGAAAGGTGTGCCATAGAGAAGATAAAACTTTCCAAATCATTTGCCAGGAATATACGAAAATTTCATGCCACAATTGCCTTTAAGAAGGAAAGTTCAGAAAGCAAGATCTCAAGACAGGGATGACAGGAGAACTAGAAGAGATGAAACATAAATTAGCACAACGTAGGAAAGAAAGAAATGAAACCATCCCAGAAATAAGGAGGAAAAAAAAATCACAACCATACGGGAAAATATACAGTGTGGAAAATACAGCATAAAATGTGGGATGAAGGTGAAAAAAATGATGCAAAATGATAAGGAAAAGAGTTGGAAAATATTAGGGAACTAGAGGACAGGTACGGGGAACTGGCACAGGAGAATCTTTCTCCCTGAGAAGAAAACCACAACAAGACAGGAGGGCTGATATTTAAAGGTATATTAAAAAGGCTTAGAGCTAAAACTTTGAGAGCTCATCATGTGCTAGGCAAAATGGATTCAAAACTGTCTTGCACATGTCCTAATAAGTATAGAGACCTTCAGAAATGAAGAACTCATAATTTGGGCAGCTAGAAGAAAAGATTCAGGTGATCTCATTTTCTTTTTTATCAAACACTACAAGACAGAGGTGGAATACCTTCTAGATGCTCCTGGAAGTAAAGTTGCCCCGATTATTTTACACACAGCCGAAATGTTCTCCCAGTATAAAGGCTATACATTTTTTTGAACATATGAGAACTCACTGATAATCTTTTTTTTTTTAAAGATTTTATTTATTCATTTAACACAGAGAGAACACAAGCAGGCAGGGAGGCAGGCAGAGGCAGAGAGAGGAGCAGGCTCCCTGCGGAGCAAGGAGCCCGACGTGGGACTCGATCCCAAGACGCTGGGATCATGACCTGAGCCAAAGGCAGCTGCTTAACCAACTGAGCCACCCAGGCGTCCCCTCACTGATAATCTTTACTGTGAGCCTAACTTGAAGCAATTACAAGAGCATAAACTTTAGCTAGCAAAGAAGTGACTGAGGAAAATATGACAAAGGGACTTAAAGAGATTTTTCACTACTTTATCATGGGTGTCATAAGTGTGTTCTCATTAAAAATTAAGGCACAGTGATTTTATTCATATTATATGTATTTATATTACAGCAACATTGTAGAAATTTAACTAATGGTTTTTTAAAATATTGAAATGTGTTGATAAAATTGGTACATTTGGAAGAGATAATAATATATTTAGCATGTTGAACAAATGGTTTGGATGAAATATTAATGTCTCTAGTCAATTTTAGATAAAAATTTATGAAACAGTCAGACTGATAAATGTGATAAAATGTATGGGTTTGAAAGCCTTGGAAGCAACTTCTTTATGACCTGAATCAATATTCTATTTTTACTGGATCTCCAAGAAAAGTAATTCATCAAGGCCAAAAAACAGAGGGCAGAGATTAAAACTCACCCATTTTTGTTTTAATGTTACAGAGGCTGAAAGCTTTCTTCCCCCTTGTTAAGAATACTCCCCAAGAAAAATGCTTTAAAATATTTATTGATGTTCCTATACTACCCCTTCCCACCAAGGGAAGTTGTCAGATTTTAGGGAAAAGAATGGATGTAGTCTTTTTAGTGTTTTTTGATGGGAATAAACTCACCAAGTCCTGGGAGAACAGATAGAAATGGAGTTGCCTCTTTAAGGAGTAAGAGCCTGGGGAGCCAGAGGAAGAACAGATTTGGAGGAGTAACAAACTTTCCTTATTGCCATATGAATATGTACTAGAGGAATAAATATAGCACATTCCACTTTTGAAACAATGAATAATGGGCTCTGCTGCTTTTTCTAGTTATTCTGTTTTCCCAGCCCCAATTCAAATTGCTTTCTGGCCAATAGCATGAAGTAGCCATTGCTTATGGAAGGGAATTAACAGTAGCAAAAAAATAGATTGTGATGTTCAAAAACTTAGACCTCATAGGACTCATGAAAAAAGAAACCTGATCAGTCGGAGGTAGGATTCCTATATCTGTTTGGATAAAACATCCTCAGAGTGATGTGAGGAAGAGGGACAGTAAAGGGGAAGACCAAGAATGGGTAGACACTATAGTTCTTTCCTCCTCTGGGCTTTTCCAGAAATCCCAGATTGATGTTATGTTCCATTTCCCATGGAGGTTCTCTGAAGAGGCCAGGCCCCAGGAGATAAATCATCTCATTTTATGGCTTGTCCTAGAAGGATTGAAACAAATGGCAAAGTACTCTGTGCTCTAATTCAAGAAAAAGTAGAATTCTCTCTGTGTACCTCAACACTGTGAAGGGCCATGGGTGAACCCATGATTTTTTTCTGAGGTTACTGTAGCAGAAGATCAAAGGAATTATACAGTATCCTTCGAGCAGTACATTGGAGTTAGCAGAGAGCAACTCAGAACAAATGACCTCCCTATCAAGATCAAGGGTAACTAGGTCATTCCCAAGTGGAGACACTGCCAGCCCAAGATCCAGCCAGGGAATTTGCTGTCACAGAGGCTAGCATGAGAAGAATGCGGGCCAAAGAAAGCCTCTTTCTTGGGCACCTTCATCTATGTTAGTTCCCATAATTTATTTTTTTAAAAGATTTATTTATTTATTTGAGAAAGAGAGAGTGTATGTGCATAAGCGGGGTTGGGAATTACAGAGGGAGAGAGAGAATCCTCAAGCAGACCCCCTTTCTGAGTGGGGAGCCTGACTCAAGGCTAGATCCCAGGACCCCGAGATCATAATCTGAGCAGAAAATCAAGAGCTGGCCACTTAACCAACTGAGCCACCCAGGCACTCTAGCTCCTACAATTTAAATTCAGTGACAGGCAGAGGAAGAGGGACTCCAAATATATCTTTGCCAGATTCCTTGTGTTGTTCGAACAGGGACTCATAATAGCATTATGTGACAAATATGAAATTGTCATTTCCACAGGTTAATAACACTCAAACACTGGCAATTTTACAGGGTTTAACCTAGTAGTTAAGGTTTGTTATGGGAAAATAAAGTTATGCATATTTTCAGAGAAAACATTTCTAACTTTTTATTTTGAGGTAATTATAGACTCACAGAGAGTGGCCAAAAGGTTCGAGAGACCTAGAGTCTCATGAACACTTTACCCAGCTTCATCCAGTTACATAACTGCAGTACAATACCGAAACCAGGAAATCGACATCGGTATCATGCTATTAACTACTCTACAGATTTTATTCAATTTTTTGAATGTGGTTTTTATTTTAGAACTGCTTCAGATGTACAGAAAATTTGCAAAGATGGTACAGAGATTTTCGGCACCCAGCCTCCCCTAATTCTAACATCTTCCTCAGGACAGTACATTGTCACAAATAATGAACCAGTATCAATACGATACTGTTAATGAAAGTTCATTACTTCGTTCACATTTCCTTAGTTTTTACCAAATATAGCTTTTCTGTTCCAGGATTTCACCTAGGATACCATGTTCTAATAGTCATCATGTCTCTTTAGGCTCCTCTAGGCTGTGACAGTTTCTCAGAGTTGCCCTGTTTTTGATGACCTTGGCAGTTTGAGAAGTGCTAGAAAGGTTTTTGCAGAAAGTCCTTTAATTTGGTTATACATTATGGCTTTATCATAATTATACTGGGGCTATGGATTTTTGGAAAAAAGACCACAGAAGTAAAGTGCCATTCTGGGGTTATAGATTTTGGGGAGGAAGACCGCAGAAGTCAAGTGCCATTCTCATCACATTTTGAAGGGGTACATCCTATGGACATGACTTACCATGGTTGATGTCAACCTTCCTCAGTCAGCCTAGCCAATTTTTCCCAGGTTTCTCCACTGCAAAATTACTCATTTTTTCTACCTTTACATAATGTATTCTTTGAAAGGTGGGGCATCTGGGTGGCTCAGTTGGTTAAGCATCTGTCTTCAGCTCGGGTCATGATCCTGGGTTCCTGGAATTGAGCCCCACATCAGGGAGACTGCTTCTCCATCTCCCTCTCCCACTCCTCCTGCTTGTGGTCCCTCTCTCTGTCAAATAAAGTCTTTTAAAAAGAGAAGATTACTATATACAGTTCACTTAGGGGAGAATTATGGTCTACCTACCTGAGACTGAGTATATACATAAATGATTTGGAATTCCTCCACACAGGAGATGGAAGGTTTGTCCATTCCTTCCTCTTAGTTAGTTAATTAATTAATTATTCATTCATTCGGTTATTTATATTAGTATATTCATGGACATTTATTTTATACTTTGTGCTACAATCCAATACTACTGTATTTTGGTTTTCAAATTATTTAAGTTTCTTTAAAAAAGGGGGGGAGGCACCTGGGTAGCGCAGTCATTAAGCATTTGCCTTCGGCTCAGGTCATGATCCCAGAGTCCTGGGTTCGAGCCCCACATCAGGCTCTCTGCTCAGCAGGAAGCCTGCTTCTCCCTCTCCCACTCCCCCTGCTTGTGTTCCCTTTCTTGCTGTCTCTCTCCCTTTCTCTGTCAAATAAATAAATCTTAAAAAAAAAAAAAACAATTGTTTAAGTTTAACCATTGGGTACTCTTACATTTAGTTCCTGTGTTCCTTGACAGAACCCATCTGTATGGAGTTTCCTTAGCACTTCTTTGCTTTCCTCAAACACAACAAGATACTCCAGCCCTAGAATCAGCCCTAGAACTCTGATTTCTTTTATTGGAGAATAATATTAGAAACCAAGTTATGTCTGCTGAGTTTGCTCATTGCTACCAAGGTGTCATGGTTTCTAGGTCCTTTTGATTAATTAAAATATCTGTGTTCTGATTATCTCCTAGTCAACCTATTGGTGAAAAAGGGATACCCACTCCACCACAAATAGTATAGCATATGCACGACACCCAACACTGGACAAATGAAAATGGCAGCAATTTATTCATCACATGAACTCACTGTCTTGGGAGAAGGATACCACACCACTTGGGGCCACACAGGTGTTACAGTCAGAAGCCGAGTGAACATGTAGGGGTAGTAAGAGACAAGTTTTTTAGTAACAAGATGATAGGGTATTCCTGGTTCCCTCAGGAGGTTGGATTGGTTTGTTGGAGTAATTTTTCAGGATGGTGAGAATGTAAAACCTGGTAGGTTGAGGAGCAGGTGGGATGCAGTTGACCTGGCTGATGGTGGAACCAATTTAGTGGAGAGCCTTTCTTATTTGGTAGAAGTCATAACTGACAAAAGGGGAGCTCATAATTAGGACTTTGGAACCCTATGATAACCAAAGTTGTCAAAGCAGCATTTTATTTTTTTTTTAAGATTTTATTCATTTGTTTGACAGAGAGAGATTACAAGTAGACAGAGAGGCAGGCAGAGAGAGAGGGGGAAGCAGGCTCCCCACTGAGCAGAGAGCCCCATGAGGGGCTTGATCCCAGGACCCTGAAATCATGAACCGAGCCTAAGGCAGAGACTTTAACCCACTGAGCCACCCGGGCACCCCTATAGCAAAGATTTTAATCTCTTGTATAATAGAAATGTCTTTCTAAGTTTTTCCAATGTTTTTCCATGCTTGTTTATAATTATTTGGAATGCACGAATTTATTATTTTTGAATGTATCAATTGATTCTTTAGCATCCTTCCTACCTTGAATTTCTTAACTTGTTTTTTTCTATTTTATCAGTGTTCCAAGATTTATTGTTCATGCACCACACCCCGTGCTCCATGCAATATGTGCCCTACTCAATACCCACCATGAGGCTCACCCAACCCCCCACCCTTCTCCCCTCCAAAACCCTCAGTTTGTTTCTCAGAGTCCACAGTCTCTCAAATTTCATCTCCCCCTCCGATTTCCCCCAATTCACCCTTCCTTTCCTTCTACCAATGTCCTCCATGTTTTTCCTTATCCTCCACAGGTAAGTAAACTATATGATAATTGACTTTCTCTGTTTGACTTATTTCACTCCGCATAATCTCTTCCAGTCTCATCCATGTTGATACAAAAGTTGGATATTCATCCTTTCTGATGGAGGCATAATATTCCATTGTATATATGGACCATATCTTCTTTATCCATTCGTCTGTTGAAGGACACCTTGGCTCTTTCCACAGTTTGGTGATTGTGGCCATTGCTGCTATGAACATTGGGGTACATCTGGCCCTTCTTTGTACTGCATCTGCTTCTTTGGGGTAAATACCCAGTAGTGCAATTACAGGGTCATAGGGTAGCTCTATTTTTAATTTCGTGAGGAATCTCCACACTGTTTTCCAAAGTGGCTATATCAACTTGCATTCCCAGCAACAGTGTAAGAGGGTTCCTCTTTCTCCACATCCTCTCCAACATTTGTTGTTTACTGTCTTCCTGATTTTGGCCATTTTAACTGGTGTAAGGTGGTATCTCAGTGTGGTTTTGATTTGAATCTCCCTGATGGCTACTGATGATGAACATTTTTTCATGTGTCTGTTAGCCATTTGTAGGTCTTCTTTGGAGAAGTGTCTGTTCATGTCCTCTGCCCATTTTTTGATGTGATTAGCTGTTTTTTTGAGTGTTGAGTTTGAGTTTTTTATAGATCTTAGATATCAGACCTTTGTCTGTATTGTCATTTGAGAATATCTTCTCCCATTCCGTGGGTTGCCTGTTTATTTTGTTGACTGTTTCCTTTGCTGTGCAGAAGCTTTTTATCTTGATGAAGTCCCAAAAGTTCATTTTTGCTTTTGTTTCCTTTGCCTTTGTAGACATGTCCTGAAAGAAGTTGCTGTGGCCAATGTTGAAGAGGTTACTGCCTACATTCTCCTCTAGGATTTTGATAGATTCTTGCCTCACATCGAGGTCTTTTATCCATTTCGAGTTTATCTTTGTGTATGGTGTAAGAGAATGGTCAAGTTTCATTCTTCTATATAAAGCTGTCCAATTTTCCCAGCACCGTTTGTTGAAGAGACTGTCTTTTTTCCACTGGATATTTTTTCCTGCTTTGTCAAAGATTATTTGACCATAAAGTTGTGGATCCATATCTGGGCTCTCTACTCTATTCCACTGGTCTATGTGTCTGTTTTGTGCCAGTACCATGCTGTCTTGGTGTTCACAGCTTTGTAGTAAAGCTTGAAATCAGGCAATGTGATGCCCCCAGCTTTTTCTTTTTCAACATTTCTTTAGCAATTCGGGGCCTTTTCTGGTTCCATACAAATTTTAGGATTGCTTGTTCTAGTCCTTTGAAAAATGCTGGTGGAATTTTGATCGGGATGGCATTGGAAGTATAGATTGCTCTGGGCAGTATAAACATTTTAACCATGTTTATTCCTCCAATCCATGAGCATGGAATGCTTTTCCACTGTTTTGTGTCTTCTCAATTTCTTTCCTGAGTGTTCTATAGTTCCTCAAGTACAGATCAGATCGTTTACTTCTTTGGTTAGGTTTATTCCCAGGTATCTTATGGTTCTTGGTGCTATAGTAAATGGAATCGATTCTCTACTTTCCATTTCCATATTTTCCATGAGAAATCATTGGCTCATTTTTTTCATGTGTACAAGTAGGTAATCTGTCTATTCTTTCCTAGTTCCTTTGAAGATTTTCTCATTTTTTACATTATGCATTTTTATTATGATATATTTAGATAGAGATAATTTTTAGCCTGATTGGTATTGATTGGGCTCTCTGAATCTCGAAATTGTTATCGTTAATTATTCATGAAACATTATTTGCCAATATGTCCTCAAATATTGCATGTACCCTATTTTCTTTCTCTCCATTTAAAAATTACAAGTTGAGTGTATATTAGAACTTATCATACTATTCTCTCTTGCAGTGAGCCTTTTTTCCTTACTTTCTGTATGTCTTTTTGGATTTGTTCTAAATACATTCTTAATTTCAATCTTTTAGTTCATCAGTTTTCTCTTCATCCAAGTGTATTCTGCTCTATAATGTATCCAATAAATTTTAAAAATCAATGACTATTTTTGTAGAATTTTTATTGTTTTTTAAGCACTCGTTTTAATGTATTGGTCCTTTACTCATGTATTTTAAATTCTAATATCTGATTAGGATATATATATATATATAATTTATATGTATAAATTAGTTTTATATATTGTCTCTGATATGCATAACTTTTGATGTCTGACACAGTTGCCTATTATTTTGTCAGTATTTATTATTGACATCTCATTTCTTAGTATGATTTGTAAGTTTTGGCTTTGAGCTCAAATTCCTTGGAAGTTTGTAGGAATTCTTTATAACTTTTATTGTAGATGGAAGATTTTTCTTTGCATCTTTCAGACACTGGAAGAAACCACAAAAAGGGATTTCTCTCAAGTTCAATATTTGATCCAAGGTATTTTGGACCACTTAGGCAGTATTAATTTGAGTACAAACCCATCTGAGGACCATTTATAATTACAAACTCTAATGAGAGATTTATAGGAGATTTTTTCTTTTTTTCTTCCACCTAGAACTAAATTTCCAGCCAACCAATTTTTCTTAACTTTTCCTTACAGTAAATTTACAGCTTTCTATATTCCTATCTTTGTGATGAGTACTTCCTGTTAGATATACTAACTTGGTTGGGTCCTGGTATCTTTCTCCTATTCCCTGTTCCCTGCCAAGCAATGAAAAGTAAAGCTGATTAGTCAGATATGGAAATTTCCTTCAGGGCACAAGCCAACTTTAATAAAACTTTCCTCTTTAAGTTCAGCCCAAGACATGTGATGTCATTTCAGCTGAAACCCCATAAAACCAATAATTCAAGTTTCATTTCTTGAGTGACAAGCCCAACCCCATACAATGAAGCTAGCTCTCATGGGAACTTTTTGGTATAATTATCCATTAGATGCTTTTACCTACTTCTTCCTTAGAACCTACATCCAGAAAGGCTCTTAGCTTCTTCCCTTTTTCCAAGAATGACTTTTATTTTCTCTTTATGGCCTATTGATAGTATTTATTTTCTGTTTATTGAGGCTATCTGCATATATGTGAGCATATATATATACATATATGTGTTATATTAATATTTATTAAAGTTTCTCCTCTAGTTTACCTATGATTTCTATTAATTTTGGTTTAAAAGTTACTTCATAGCGTAAGCTTACAGGGCCAAGTTGACAAGAGATCCCTATTCTCACTGCCTATTATTTTTAAAATAAGGTCATTAAACACACACACACACACACACACACACACACACACAAATGCCAGCTAAAGCCTGATTATAAAAGACAAGAACAGTCCAGGACATATTTCAAATAATTTTTATGTAACTTATCGGTTTGGCTTAAGTTCTAAAATTTGTGGCTTTTTTTTTTTTTAATCTTGAAGAGGAGATGCTAAGTATAAGACATTAAAAAGAAAAAAGGAAAGAAATCCAACAACCACCAAAACAAATCTCTATATTCCTGGTGTAATTTCAAACTTATATCAGGTTATTTTTTCATTAGTCTGAATAGTAAAATTCTCATTTGAGTAGTCATAGAGAAACTTAAGGACAACAGCAGGTCTGAATAATAGTGCAAAATCTTTTTCAAGTACATGAGAGACTTTCCCTCCTGGTCACTGAGAAATAAATCTAGGGGATATGTATTGAAAAAAGATTTAAGTCTCCTCTACAGAACTAGAATTAAAGGGGGTAGTATAAGAAATAAGAAATCAGTATGAGTTTGACCCACCGTAAATATTAGGATTATTACTTTCTGAAACTACTAATTTGTTATATTGCAATAAACTGAATCAGAAATAATCCCTTTCTACCTGACCTCTATTTCCAACCTTAAATCCCCACAAATACATTTTGAGAAAGTGCATCATAAATGTATTTATTTGTTCTCCCATAAAGAAGAAAAGGGATGGGTAACACAGCATGAACTAAGGTCACGATGCAGGCAGATTTACTAGGTTCAGTTATGTAAGTGGGTTACAGAAGTTTCTCTAAACACACTGAGTGTTCAATATCCTCTACCTTTGATAAAACACTGCCTTCTTCCTCCATTTGATAAAACATGGGTCTCTATTCTGTTTATGTGAATAGCTGGTATCCCAACGATTCCAATCAATGGTTTGCAGGTGCTGAAAATATGCAAAAAGGGAAATAAAAAGTCTCCCTGCATGATTTATTGTTTGTTTCCTTTAAACTCCTTAAATTATTGTACATAATGCTGACATTATGATTAATAGTAAAATAAGAAAAAATATTTCTCAGTACATGAAAGCTACATTACAAAAGTAGTTCATTATTATAATTTAAGATAGAGAATAACTCATAAAAGGCAAATTGAAAAAATACTTAATTAGTGAAAATTTAATCAGCTTTTATTACTAAGTCCTATAGAAGGGTAAATATTTTATGAAGGTGTTTTCTAAATAATTTGTTAGGGATAAGAAGTCAAGTTTGGCAGTGATGGGATGACAAATAGCTAGAAGACACAGGAACATCATTTTAAAAGAATTTTTTTTTAAAAATCAAGTTGCTACAAAGATTATGTGCTATATATATGATTTATAAAAATATAATTTAAATCCATGTATTCACTATGCATTTTAAGAAAGATAGCATTTCGTTTACATTAAAGCCACTTTCTGACCTGATTCTTTCCCCACTCCCAGAAATAATGCTTCTTGTCTTAGTTCACTATATATTTGTACTGCTAAACAATATATTGTTTACTTTGCCTCTGAACTTCATTAAATAGATACACAGTTTGATGAGACTTTTCTAAAACAGCATGTTCTCGATATTTGCCTATGAACTAATAGTTTGTTTCCTCTCCCCTATTGTTCTATTTAATGAATATAGCATTATTCATATATAATATATATTAATATATATTATTATATGTTCATCTTCCTTTTTTTAAGACTTTATTTATTTTTTGACAGAGAGAGAGAGATCACAAGTAAGCAGAGAGGCAGGCAGAGAGAAAGGGGGAAGCAGGCTCCCTATTGAGCAGAGAGCCTTACATGGGACCTGATCCCAGGACCCTGAGATCATGACCCAAGCCGAAGGCAAAGGCTTTAACGCACTGAGCCACCCAGGCGCCCCTCATCTTCCTTTGATTGTTTTTCTTGCTTCTAAATATGTGAGATTAAAAAATTCTGCTATTTTCATGGTTGTATATGCCTTTGTTTAAACTAAATAAGTTTTGGGGTATGTAGGTGTCTCAATCAGTTAACCAGCAGACTCTTGATTTTGGCTCAGGTCATGATCTCAGGGTCATGAGATCAAGTCCCAAGTCGGGCTCCATGCTGAGGGTGGAGTCTACCCTGGAGAAAGAAAGATTCTTTCTCTCTCCCTCCCTCTACCCCATTCCCCCCACTCCCCCCACGCCTCTCCCTTGTGCTCTTGCTTTCTTAACATACATACATACATACATAAGTTTCTCCTTTATAAAATAAGCAAGATTTCTCTAAACCTTGAAGAGAAAATTATGAGTCATTAGTTATTAACTTCTTCATCTTTATTAGCTAATGACAAATGGTTTTCCAACAGTTGTGCCAAACTGAACTCTAATGTTATATAAAAGGCTTACCGATATTTTACTTGAAAAAAAATTTTATACTTTATTTTTCAACTTTTAAACTGCAGCACACACCAAAGAGCACATGTATGAAAATAAATAGCTTGGTATAATACATTAAAGACTGTCAATGCAACCAAACCTATGTCAAGATATAAAATATTGCAAAGTCCTTCTTGTGACTGCCCCAATCACTACACCTACCCAACCTCCTTTCAAAAAGTTGTCAGCATCTTTTTTATTGTTATGATTTCTTTGTTCTTCCTTATAATTTTGCCACCTGAGCACGCATCAATAATTATTACTATTTTGTTTAGTTATGGGTTAGCTAAGAGAAATAGTCAACAAAAGACAAATATCATATGATTTCACTTATATGTGGAATTTAAGAAAAAAAAACCCAGATGAATATAGGGGAATGGAAGGAAAAGTAAGACAAAAACAGAGAAGTAGACAAACCATAAGACACTCTTAACAAAGAGGGTAGCTGTAGTTGTTTGGTTTCATTGTCGAATAATATACTATGTATGTGTGTAGTACAATGTGTTTACCCATTCAGCTATTACAGCCATTTAGGCCGTTTCCACAATTTACTGTTATCAATTGTGTTAATATGAGTATTCTTAAATATGTCTTTTATGTAGTCACTTATGTTAGGTATATTCCTTCCGTTTGAATTGCTGGTCAAAGGGCATGCACAAATATTCAGCATGAAATATCACCAAACATTTATTTTCAAAATGATTTTACCAATTTGAATCCTCTTTGTCGTTTTCATATTGATTTGTGGGAGTTCTTTTTTTTTTTTTTTTTTTTTGCTTTATGTCTACCAAATATCTCTTCCTCGCTGTATTACTTATCTGTGTGCCATTCTAAGTTCTTAATTTTAACCTAGTCCAATTAATCTTTAAGTTTCTGGTAAGATTGTGTGACAAAGTTTAGGGATGCTTTGTGTGATTTGCTTCCTTTTCCATAAAAGCTTCAACTCCCAGAGGTTATGAACATAGTTGCCTATATTCTCTTCTAGAATTATTACTGTGTTTGTTTGAAATTTAGATCTGCACTCCATTTGGGATAAATTCTTATGTATGATGCCACATTTTAATCTTTATGTATGGAGATCCACTTGCCCCAACACTGTTTATTTAAAATGCTATATTTTCTCCATTTTAGTTTAGTTTTGTTTTGTTTTGTTTTTCAGTGTTCCTCTAGATTCTACCTTCAGTTCTAGCTGTAGCTCATCAGGGCATGGTGAAAATCACCATGAATGCTTTAGCTTTCATTTTTGCTTTTGCCTAAGGGTAGCCCATAAAGTTCATTAATTTCTTGCCAAAAAACCCTTAAAAACATACATAAACATTCATTCTCATTTGTTTTCTTCAGTTTTGGGGTCTTTTTAGCAGATGCTTATCAGATCCACCATCCTGCTAGAAAAATAAATCTAGGAATACTTTTAACTTTTACTTAAAAACCACTTAAATGGAAATTACTATGCTCCAGGAGTTTTCCAAGCATTTTATAAATATTAAATAATTTACTTATTTAGTTTGTTAATTTAATTAACAAATTTAATCCTCATAACAAACTTATGGGAGCACTACTGTAGTCACCTCACTTTGAGATGAAAAAACTGATGTATGGAAAGATTTGATAAATTGCCCCAAATCAAGGAGTTGGTATGACATGAAGTTGGTATTCAAATCAAGGAAGTATGTGCTTTAAACATCAATAATTCCATTTCTCCCCATGATATTCCTTGATGATTCTCCCTTTCTCTCTCTCTCTCACACATAGACATGCACAACACACATGTAAGTGATAATCTGTCCATCATGTCTTTTGTTAAGCGCTGGAGTGATATTCTACTACTGTATTTTTATTAAGAGAAAGAAACTGAGGGATGACTAAATTATGCCTTGGCCAATCCAACTATGAAGCAACATCAACGTTTATTATAAGATTGAACTAGAAAATGACCTAGGAAATAAATGATTTGATATATAGTCCTTCATCCCCAAACTTTGTCACTTCTGTCCATTCTTATGTGAAATAGGAATGATAAATATGGAGAAACAGCAATGGAAAAACGGGGAAAAAAGTCAGCTTTCATGAAGAAGGGAGAAGTGGGACAAAAAAGAATGTCAGATAAAGAAATATAAAATATATCACATCACTATCATTTCACCCTGAGCTTTCCATATCATAATCAACCACACAATCTCCCATCCCACCTTCCTTACTTATTACTGGAAATCTGGTGAATAGAAGAGTCTATTTTTTATTAATTTTTTATTACTGCTTCATTCTCTTAATCCATTTTTCTTTCTCTGGTCTTACTCCATACATCTATTAATCCATATTTCAAGTTTAATAAGCTTTTAAAATCAAATCTGTTCAGTCTGATTCCTTTGTTGGACCTGTGTTTCCTATCAGACACAGTTTATATAACATGTTGGTCAGAGCAAGACAAAAGCTTCGTGATCTTGTCCTCGGCAATCTGTTATCATCTCTCACTCATCTCTCCCTGTTGTCCTGTGTATGTGTTAAAAAATAATGATTAATTAAATTAAAAAAAAATTACTGTTATAATTCTCAAGTTTTTCTGACAGCTAATAGAGCTCATGATTAGCTGGTCATATTATAAGCACTATATGGTATTCCTAAGCCTGTTTTGCATGAACCATTGAACCATGGGTTAAGTTCCTATCGGTCATAGGATGGTTTAATATTTCACAATTATAAGGGTTATGTGGATGTGGAAGAGCTGACAAAATTATCAATTTAAAGCAGAGAATATTTGAATGGTTTACCTGTCATCTAAACCTGAGACAGACCTTTATAGAGGAAAAAATCCTTTTGATGACATTTCCCTTGTCACAACCCTTCAACCTAAGAAAATGTTCCTGCTGAAATTAAATCTGGATTCAGCTTTTTATCAAATGCCAGATATTCACTTAGTGGCCTCAAAAGATTATGTTCTCCTAAATATGTCAATTTTTGCCAGTATGACCATATTATTGGGCCCTATTTTACCTCCATATGTGTATATATACATACATACAATGAATTTAGTTTATTACTTACTGAGATTGTGAAATCAACCTCATAAAGTCATTAGGATAGATAACTGTAATAATAATTTAGTTGAAAGAAAATCTAGTTTGAGGCAGCCAAAGTGCCACTCCAAACAATAATGTTTGATAAACAGAGTGCCTTAAAAAACCGAGTTTTTTAAACTAAAAAAACCTAAGTTTTTTTAAGTTCAAATTTAGAGCTATTGTTTTACCTTACACACTACTACATGTAAAGCACGTGACTACAAGGAAAAGTGAAGACAGACTCAGATTCAGAATTGATATCCATCTCAGACAATTGTTATGAGAAGTTCAGGCAAACATATAGGCAATCTGATATTCTCTCAATTATAAGCTGCAGATGGAGTAGTATGCTTTTATAACTTTGACCTTCTCTGAAAATAAAAATGGGAAGGATAAAATTTTTAACTAGAATTCCTTTCTTTTGATGTATCCTTTTCTGTAATTTTGTATTTCTTCTGGATTTCTGGTAACTTCTCTCTTCCTCAGTCTAATTTTTGTGTACGAAAGTTGTGTGAATTTTGTACAACAGCTTTTTTTTTTACCATTAATTTTCAATCAGATTTTAAAGACTGTGGTCTTGGAGTATAAACTAAACAGGAGATTAATGGGGAAATAGAAGATGTAAGAAGACTTGAATGACACTATGAAATAACCAGACTTCGGGGGCTATGCACAATGCTCTGCTCTATAAAAAGCACTACACATTCTTGTCAAGTGCAAATACTGGAGTATTTTCCAGGATACGACAACTGCAGAAACAATATAGAATGTTAATGATATGAGGAAAAAAATTAAATTCCTATGACCCTCTCAAAAACCAAGTCTTCATTTTCTCATTTCAGTTTCTTTACAGAGACTTCAACAATATTCACTATTTATTGATGTGTAGTATCCCACCAAGTTGATGTCCCATAGTTTATTTAACGACTGCCTTTGCTGAGTATGAGGTTAGCTTATAATTTTTAACAGTCATGAATAATACCTCACTAATTTCAAGGCAATACACAAGAATAAAATATAATTTCAAATCTTTATAAATGTGCCTCTATTGGGAAAAAAGCCCACATTTTTCTTCCTTTATTATTATTCTTATAACATTAAATCATGGTATGCTAGAAATGATGGATATACATTTTCTGATTTTCTGTACTTTGGAACAGCTCTTGGAATACAGAAGACAGGATAGCAAAGATATAAACTATCCCTCCAGACTTCATTTTTTTTGGTCAAACTTTGTTAGTTTTTATACATTTGAAATGTAACCTAACACATACAGGCATCTCCAATACAAAACATCTCATATTTAATTAGTTATTTTCACATACCTGGAAAAGGAGTCTAAGCATTGTTGTAGAAAATGTTAAGCAATATGGTTTTGTAAAAATAACCTAAATTTCCAGGGCACCTGGATGGCTCAGTCGTTATGCATCTGTCTTCTGCTCAGGTCATGATCCTAGAGTTCTGTGATAGAGCCCCACATCAGGGTCCCTGCTCCACGAGAAGCCTGCTTCTCCCTCCCCCACTCTCCCTGCTTGAATTCCCTCTCTCGCTGTCTCTCTCTCTCTCTCTCTCTCTCTCTCTCTCTCTCTCTCTCTCTGTCAAATAAATAAGTAAAATCTTTAAAAATATATATAACCTAAGTTCCCTTCATAAATGCATTTATAGCCTATCACTGTCTGACCAGGTGTGTGGTTTTAGTCTTTCCTCTTGACTATGATTTCACCACCTGCACAAGAAAGTTGACAGTACAATTCCCCAATTCTGAGAGAACCTCAGATGAACCTCCAAGAACATGGATAACCACATATTTATTAGAACCAGAATTTGGAAACTTTTTTAAAGGTGTAATATCCATACCCCTGCATAGATAATCCAGGATAATATCTCTATTTAAAAGTGACCTAATGATTAGCAACCTTAATTTTATCTGCAATCTTAATTTATTCCTCTTGCCATGTAACTGAACATATTCATAGGTTCTAGGGATTAGGATGTGGATATCTTTGGTAAGGCCATTTTTCTGCCTACCACACTGAGCCATCAATTACTTTGCTACATCTTTCCTGAAATATCTCTTTTAATTTTGTCATTTTATGTGTTGTTAATTTATTTTGGATACAATGATGTTTTAATGTTTTAAAAGAATATATATCTTTTAAAGGTATATACTAAAGTATTTATTGATGGAATTAAGTGACAATTATTTTATTTTTAAGGACATAATCATGATTGCATTCATAACGAACTAATGGCAAGCTCACTAGCATACACCATGCTCTGCCCAGATTTTCCCCTTTCTACTTGTGATCAGGGTATTACTCTTAAATCAACCTGGTTAGCTAGTCTTTATTTACTTTCTATGAAAGTTCCTTGATGTCTTGTAAAAAATACTTATATACAATTGGAAGGAGAGCACATCAATTGGTTAGACATCTCTAAATCATATAGTGCCTACAAATAATCTCATCTAGGGTTTCTGTGATAGATTTAATAGATATATAAATATAGAGACAGACAAGGAGATAGATATGTGGATGTTAGATTGTTATTATACATATATAGGTGATAGATGATAGATAGATTTTTTAATATACATTTATAAGTAATATTTCAAAGTTGCCTAGATGACTGTCCTCAGTCTATATTCAGACTTCACAGGCATGCAAAAATAAGTGATGGTAACTGTAATAAACAAACATGAGAACATTCCATCCTTTGACTTTTCCTGTATTATTATATATTATCTCTCACTAAGTCCTTAGGTAAAGGCATATACACTCACATATGTGCATTCATAAGATTTCAAGTATTTGCTCATTTTCCATGTTGCTTGACTACCAACCACCCATTTTCTACTGCATCTCAGACTACTGACCTTTTACGGCTAATTTTTTCCTATCCATGGGTTGCATGTTATGTTATGTTATCCTACATTCTGGGTTCCTGACACCTTCAAGATTATGACTCAATTATGTAGAGATCCCATTCTCCTATGACACAAAACTTAGTAGAGACTAGGCTGCAAATTTTTCTAGTGTTAATTCATATTCAGGAATAATAGAATAAGATTGTTCACAGTAGTTAACTAATAATTAGCTACCAGACAGGACTCCTTTTGAAGTCAATGGTTTCCTGAAAGCCATGCAAGTCTCCTCCTGTCCAGTCTACAAAGTCTTTATTGTCTAGAGAGCATTTTACTTCCACAGCCCATGAATGTCCTCAAGTATCCCTACACTTCTTGGAATCTAGGTCAAAGACAATGAGGCAAAGAAAAAAGAATAAATTTCTTCTTTGGGTTTTCATCTAGATATGAAAAAAACACACAAATACTCTTTAAATGAAATAATGAGATAAATTTTAAAACCGAGCACATAATGGCTGTCATTAAGAAATTATTGTTAATGACTTCAGGTATATTGATGGTATTATTCTTATGCCTTTAAATGAATTTTAAATGAATATATATATATATATGTGTATATATATATGTATATATATATATATATCTTATGGAGGCATATACTAAAAGTGTTTGTTTATTTGTTTGTTTGTTTGTTTAAAAGGGAGATAGAGGGCAAGGGAAGGGTGGGGGTGTGGTCAGAGAGAGAGAGAGAATCTTAAGCAGGCTCCATGCCCAACACAGAGCCTAATACAGGCCTTGATCTCACAACCCTGGGATCATGACCTGAACTGCAATTAAGTTGGATGCTTAAATAACTGAGCCACCCAGGCGCACCTAAAGTATTTATTGAAGAAATTATGAGGCAACTGGGAATTGTATTAAATTTAATTGTATTAAAAACCCAGTGGAGGGACACATGGGTGGCTCAGTTGGTTAAGAATCTGACTTGGGCTCAGGTCATGATCTCAGTGTCCTGGGATCTAGCCCTGAGTCAGGCTCCATGTTCAGCGGGGAGTCTGCTTCTCTTTCTCCCTCTCCCTCTGCCCTTCAGCCCACTTGTTCTCTCTCTCTCTCTTTCTCTCTCTCTCTCCCTCCCTCAAATAAGTAAATAAAATCTTTAGAAAAACAAAACCAAAACCAAACCCCAGTAGTAGGTTGAGGGGAAATGTGTCAGGGTGTAGGTGAATAGGTGAAACACGATTGGTGACTGTTGATAATATTTGAATCTGGAAAATGAGTATATGAGGGCATATTATGCTATGTTATATCGTATTATATCATAGTATACTATTTTTTATATTTCCATAATGAAAGTTTATTTTTCAATAAACTTTTGTTATTAAAGTTAAAGTTAAATAAAGTTCAAGTTTATTTCTTGAACTATTTTCAGCAATTTCACTGGGCTTTGTTTCTTATAATAAAATCTTCCCTTTTCTAAATTGATTAACAACATATATCCTCCTTTTAGTGGAGACATGATTGTACATGGAGAGTAGCTTTGCTCTGTGGTCCCAACAATCCAATCAAATCAGAAAAAATAAATCCACATAGTATATGTGTGCACAGGCTCTGGAATCAGACGGTCTGGTTTTGAATCCTGTTTTTGAATTCACTTCTCCAGCTGTGGGAACTAGAGAAAGTTAGTTAAATGTCCTTTTCTCATTTAAAAGGAGGATACTAAAAATAACCCTATTTTATGGTTGTTGTCATGATTGAGTTAATCAGTCAATATAAAGTGCTTTGCTTAATATCTGGTATGTAGGAGATTCTAAAGAAATATAAAAAATCACATAACCAAAAAAAGTCAAATATTAATATGTTTGTCAAATCCAAGTCATTCCATCTTAGATAACATAAATCTCTCTAAATCCAACTCATTTCCTTTTAATGACTGAACCTGCAGTAGGACATAAAAGTCATTCCTGCTCATCCTTCCGACAAACTTCAGTTTTCTCAGTCTTTGATTTCTTATGAGTCACCTTCTGAACCAGAACACACATATATCCACATAGATAAGGAATAGATGCAGGTCAGGGAGATTAAATGGTGCTTACAAAAGAAATGTTTCTCCAAATGAAGATTGTGTCAAGAGATTCATGTCTACAACATGTATTGCTTTTCAAACACTTTTCACTGAAGATAATAGATTTTGCCTTGTTTTTACATGAATGAATAACCCATTCAGGTAGTTTATAAGAGTAATTAAATAGCTTGCATTGTAAGTATATTCTATTTAAAATACACTAAAGAGTGTGAAGTGGCAATTTATATTTTCTACAAATGTTATTCCACTTTCAAGTTCTAAGGATCATATTTTAGCCCAGGTTGTGGCTCTGCCTATCTTTTGCTTCTTCAGTGACATGCAAGGAGCTCCTTTTAGGTCATTAATAAGAATTTATCGTGGAGATCACAGTATAGTTGTATTTTCTCTGGATCTTCCTTTTCCCACCTTTCAAGATTCTCCAAGAATCTGTTATCTCCTAGGCACTATTTCTCATAAATATAAATGTAGTTTTAAGTGAAATATAGGTTTAAGTAAAGGTATAAGTGGTAAAATTAAGTTGTAAGGTATAGGTAATAAAGGATGTATATTTTCAGTCTTAAAAAATGCCCTTCAGGGGCGCCTGGGTGGCGCAGTTGGTTGGGCAACTGCCTTCGGCTCAGGTCATGATCCCGCAGTCCCGGGATCAAGTCCCACATCGGGCTCCCAGCTCCATGGGGAGTCCGCATCTCACTCTGACCTTCTCCCTTCTCATGCTCTCTCTCACACTCTCTCTTTCCTAATAAATAAATAAATAAAATCTTTAAAAAAAAA
>CM052812.1:33349902-33445087 GCA_028533885.1 Nasua narica | reverse complement strand
CGAGCCTGGTGGTGGGTATTGAGAAGGGCAAGTATTGCATGGAGCACTGGGTGTGGTGCATGAACAATCAATCTTGTAACACTGAAAAATTAAAATAAACATATTTGGGGAGAAAAAAATTGTTAAAGATACATCACTTACCTCTATGAGTTATAGTTAAATTTTATCGGTGACCATTTACTAAATTATTAACACTGCAATGCATACGTATTCTAAATCTTTAAAAAGATATAAATTTAATTATCTTTTCATTTCCTTGAATACTCGTGGATTCAATGTCTCAATGTTTTTAAAGCTGACATTTATCTAAAGAATGCAGCATACATTAGTAGAGAAGACAAGCTTGATGGCACAGTAATGAGTTAATATGAGATGTTATTAAGTTATTTCAAAAGACATTTTAAAATTTCTATGGAAGTATTTACAGTTACCAGTGCAGAAAAATAAAAGCCCTCTATGCTTGGATTTTTATAATTTTCAGCCAGTAGTCTGTAATTTGTGTGAAAATATATCCTGTATTTTAGCTCAAAATACTAGTCAGTTATTTGCATACTTCGTATCGAATCATCTGTGGAGATTTCTATTTGTCCATTGTTTTTCAACACTGTTTTTTAAACATAACGGAGAAATATTTTAAGATACGTTTTTATTTGTTTCCAAATGTTTTTCCTGATCACCAAGATAAATAAGTAAATAAATTGCTTATGTGTCAACAGACAGAATGTGGATCTATCCCCTCACTCTCTTTTTGCTTGTGTGATGGACGAATCCTCCTTTCAGATCTGGATCAGAGAGCTGGCTCCCATTTGAGTCTCACTTTCCAGCAGATCTGGCCTGATACTATTACTCCGCCACTCAGTATAGATTGTACGGGTGGGTCCTTTACACATTGAACTGTTCATACTCAAAAAAAAAAAAAAAAACAATTCAAGAATACTCATTTATTGCTCTCTTTTAAAATTTTGGACAAATGATTTTGTTAATTATCTCTAAATGTGACTATTTTTCTAAAAGTGATGGCTTGGTGCAAAATCCGATTTGCTATACTTCTTCCAGTCCAACCTGCCACAGACAATAGTGATTTAATTAACAAACATAAGTGCAATTACAAAAATAATGCATTGGAAACATAATTCCAGCCTTCTGTGTTTAAACGAGTTGGAATATATTAGTCTGTATATGTATTTTCAGTGCCAAAATTGAGGAAAACAAAAGTGAAGATGGGGAAAAGGTATTAGGATACACAGCAAGGCCATTTTTTCCCTTCAGTAAAATCCAGCTAGCATTTTCCTGTTCATTTGAGCCACTGCCACTAATCACCTCTGCTTCATTAAAATGATGAGCAGCCAAAGCAGATTTTAGGGTCATAAAAGAGGCTGTAGGATGACAGTTACTGAGCCAATGAACTTGCCGACTCAGCTTACAAAAATATGAAATGTGTAAATGGAAGTACCTTCTTAATTTTAGAGGCCTACTCAGATACATGTGAGTATGCCTATTCAGGCATAGTAAGCTAAGTGCAAAGAACTGACAGATTGATAAAAGCTTACATTCATTCCATTTTATTCTATATTTAAGCACGTGCAAATGACTAATGCAATCTTCAAGTTCATTCTACACTTCACACTGTTCAATTTTAATTTTGAGGAAAGTAATTAAACCAAAACTCTTCTCCATTGGGAAAACAAACACTGTAAGGAGAATGGAAGAAAGATTTTTCAAATGGATAGTATGATATGAAAACATCAGACATTTCACTTCTGTATTTACTCAACAAGAAAATGCTATTTTCATAAATTTGCTTATTGACCATGCCACAAATGTCCCTCTTGCCCATGAAAATGAAATGAACCCTCTTAGCAGAGCTAGCTTTGCTATCTGTGTGTTAATTCCACCCCTTCCTTTCTGCTCTGGAATATTCCTTCATGATGTAGCCCAACTTTTAAGTCTTCAAGATCATTCCATTAGCAATCATTCTCTCCTCAGTCTAAAATAAGCGTAACTTCATTAAGGAGACAAGACTTTCTCTCTATACAAATTCTGATCATCTTTCCACAGCCCTGGAAAATAGATCTCTTAAAGTTTATTTGCCATTAATGCATCATGACAAAGAAGAAAAAGAAAAATCATGCATCAATCAATGTTTAGGTCACTTTTTTCTTTCTTCTTTTTTTTTTTAAAGATTTTATTTAATTGAGAAAGAGAGAGCAAGAGTGAAAGCGAGAGAGAGAGAGAGAGAGAGAGCACAAGCAGGGTGAAGGGCAGAGGAAGAAACAGACCCCCCGTATACAGATTCTGGCTGGCCAGCCTCCACAGAGAAGTATACACATTTCCAGGAGCTTCAAAAATAGATAAGATTCTTATACCAACTCAGGTCTGCATCTGGATTGTTTCATGAAATTAAACTCTGTAAACCAAAAATGTTTTATTCAAAGAATTCAAATCAATGAAAGTAAATATATTAATATAATTCAGCACATCAAAATGCTAAAGTAAGAAAAAGCATACAATCAGCACTATAAATGCTGTTAAGAGATCTGCTAAGATTCAACATCCCTTACTGATTTATAAACCTTGTCAAAACAAAAAGCTTTTAGGAAACTATATGTGGAAGAATTCTTCCTTAAAAAGAAAAGGATATCTATATATATAGCCAATGACATATGCTCTTGTTTAAGGAAATCTTAGTTAACAATCACCATCATTATTTAAAATTATTCTGGAAGATTTAGCCAATAGATTAAGAAAAAAATTGATAATTGCAAATATTGGTAAAGATACAGCATTCAATATTTCCAAATGATATAATTATATGCAAAATGCTAAAATGAGAAAATTATAAACAAATGTTGCCTGTTACATAATGAAAAACAAAATAACGTTTCCTTCTGACCTTTCAGTAATCATGTTATTAATTTTATAAGGTTCCCTTTCTTAAAATCTCTTCTCTCCTTGAGTTCAGTTTGTACATCAGTTTGTACTTCTACCCTCCAGAACTCTTGATTTTCTACAGATAAGACATGATTCTGACTTTACTGTTTGTTTAGAAGCCAAAAACCAGGTGCAATAGCTGTCTCACAATTTTTAATTTTTTTTTTTATTAAAAAAACTGTTTTGCTTTTGGATGAGTAAGCAGATCTCTTTTCGACAATAGGCCTCCTTCTTGTTGAGCAGGCTGATGGGAATCTTTGTGTAGGTAAACAAGTTGCTTTGAATTTTAGGCTTTTCTCCAGAATTCATGGTTGAGGATTTGGCAGGCAGAGAACATCCACATTTTCACCCTCCAATGGGTGCACACACAGAGACACACATGCACACACGCACACACCAGAACACAAGAAGATCTTTCAATTCATTTAGAGAAAATCTGCATTTTGATAGGGAAAACTAACTCCTGTTCCCACCTAAGTAAGGAAGGGAAATAACGAAGGGCACTCATTGGAGATGTTCCACAATTGTCTCTCATTCAATCCAGTGTTGTGTATTCTGGTTCTATGAATTTCCAAACGTATATGCCCCATTTGGCTTGTGTTTCTGAAACCACCTAATACTTTCTAATTTCCATTGCAGGGTTCTCCTCACTTCCCTTCTCAGTTAATAGACTGTATCCTCTGAGATTCTTAACTTTTAATATAATTAAACTCATCTGTATATTTCCTATAATTCTTGATCCTCACTGGGGACCCAGATCCAGAATTTTGTGACAATGCTTTCCCTTTGCTGTAACTTTATCAGCCATGTTGCCCTGCTTAAATGATGCAGTTAATATTGCCTGGTTTGAATATCATATGAATAGCAATATTCTGCCTGGGTTTTTTGTTACTTGCTTTACTTGACCAACATTGAGTTTCATAGAGTCATACTTATTTTGTGAACTGGTTTTCATTTATTTACTTATTTATAGAATTCCATATGCAATAATTAATTTATAAATATATGTGTGTGTGCATGCACACATTATATACATGTCAATATCTTCTAAATTTACATCTCTATCCATCCGTATCTACATGTTGATAAATACGCTATATAGGTATAATGCAATCCCACTAAAAACCTCAAGCATTTTGAGGGAATTTGACAAGGTGATTTGAATTTTATGTGCAGCATAATGTGCCAAGTAAACTCTTGGAAAATTGTATTTTTGGAAGCACTCAAACTATAGCAATTAAGGCATTATATTAGGAATGTAAAGACAGATATCAACCAAACTGATAGAAGCTAGTGAAAAGCCCTGAAAAAGATACCTACATCACAGCAAGTAGAGATCACTCAGCAGATCAGCAGATTGTTGGGGGTGGTTAAGTGGAGGTGGATGAGAACAATCTTTCCAATAAATGGTAATGGACCACTGAGAGTCCATTTTTTAAAAATAAAAGAAATTGCATCTCTTCTTAAAATACACACACAGAGCTCACAAAATTTCCATGGGTGTTAAAAAATTTAATGTGAAGAGGAATCTTATACAGCATTTACTTAAATAAAAAGAAGTATACAGGTCATATTGGCTCTGAGAATAAGCCACTTTAAGTCCTTGATCACAGGTTACTTCTCTGCAAAATAGGGCTGTAGCAAAAAAAAAAAAAATAGGGCTGTAGCTTAAGTATCACTCTTAGTCTTTTAAAAAATGCTATCCTGAAAGGGCTCCTTCGTTAATAGAAATCAGTCATTTAACATATGGAAAAAGAATCATAAAATGTACTTTTTTCTGCAACATAGGGCAAAAATCTCCTGTTGTATTTATGGGATGGAATCATAAAGTTCAATGCATTAAATGTTAAATCTCTCTATAGTCTGAAAAAGCAATAAACTTGACTATTTTTATTTGCACCCGTAGGGATATAGAAGCAGTAGTAAGTGTATATCCACTGAGAAACATGTTAACTGCATCAGAGCTGTAGGATATTCCCTAGAGAATAATAAATCTTATGCAGAAACAAAGCAAAGGATCCATGAATAATACCCAGAAATACAGAATGTGGAAATATAGAAGATAAACTTAGCAGTCGTGACCACCAAAGAACTATTCTTTCTAATTTATAGTGCAGTGCTATAATATAGATGTTTCTCATTTGAGGGACTAAATAATAAAAGCTTTGTATCAATTAACAATGTTTACTATGAGCTGATAAGAATTGTTTCAAAGAATCCATGGTCATTTATTAAATGGGATATTTTTTAAATTGGGCAGTTATTTGCTCTGAGAAGGATAAAAATTTTAGTAAACCCTAATTAACAAAGAACATTCATAAAATAAAAACAACTAAAATGTTCTGGAATGTGAAAGTTCTAAAATTGCTTGCTAAATGGAGAAGGTGCTACATTCAAATCTTAACTTCATCTCTAATATATTCTATGAATTCAAGCAAATTACTTAACTTTTGAGAACATTGATTTTTCCCAAATGTAAAGCAAAGAAGAGATAGTGTTAACTAAAGGACAGGAGAGCTTTGATCCCTTGATAGTGTAATATAACATAACAGAGTAATTAACTGGCATTCTAGTTTAGATCTCACTGAGTCAGATTCCTGAAACAGTTTCCCCTGAGAAGAGCACTGTGCATCATTGCTCCTCAATTAAATAAAGATCCATCAAATGCCTACAAAAAAAAAGAGAGAGAGAGAGAGAGAAAGAGAGAGAATATATATATATTCATATATATACATATATATGTAATTATACATATATATATGTAATTATGTGACCAGTATAGTGGTAAAATTCACAGTAACGTGCTCTATAAAGTTCATTTTCACTTTGGCTATGCACAAAATTGGTTACCAGAGCACAATAAAACTTCCAGATCTAAGACGCAGAGCCACCAAATGGAAAAGATGAAGATTTCTAGAAAGAAGTACTGAAAGCTGGCTTTTTTTGCTTCTTAAAAAAAAATCTTAGGTTCAAACATCAGTCTTTCACCATTGAATATAATATGAAGTAAAGGATTTGAATAGATACCTATAACTGATTGAGGACTGTCTTTTCTGTTTCTGGTTCACTGAAAGATTTTATTCTGAATTTGAGTTCTGTCCAATGTTTTTTGCACATTTGTTAAGGAGGTCATATAATTTATTCCTTTATTAATATGATGCATAATATTAACTGATTTTAGATGTTATAATTACCTTGTATTTCCATGATAAACCCAGCTGAATTCAATGAGTTAATGTTTTATTAAGAAACTAGACCTACACTTATAGAGAATATTGGTTTACAGGACTTTTGATGTTATTGTAATTTTTGTAAAGATTTTATTTATTTATCTGAGAGAGAGAAAGAGAGCAGGAGTGGGAAGGGACAGAGGAAGAGGGGAGACAGAATCTTAAGCATGCTCTGCACTGAGCATAGTCCCTGACCCAGGACTGGATCCCACAACCTTGAGATCATGACCTGAGCCAAGAACAAGAGTCAGATGCTTAACCAACTGTGCCACCCAGGTGCCCCTTGATGTTGTTTTATCTTGTTTCTTGTGATGACATTGACTTTAGTATCAGCATAATACTGGCCTCATATAATGGGTTGATGAATGTTCTTTCCTCATTTTCTCAAAATTTCTTAAAACTCAGTATTATTTCTTCTTTGAATGTTTGATAGTATTTACTACTGAATCCACTTGAACCTCAACTTTTCTTTTTTTAAGAAGTTAAATTAAATTAAATTAACTGGGGTATTTTAAATTACTATTTCAACTTCCTTACTTGATTTAGATTTGAGAGATGTTCTATAACTTCTTGAATTAGTTTTGGTAATTTGCATTTTTCAGGCAATTGGTCTATTTCACTCATTGCCAAATTTATTGACAAATTCATAGATTTCCCCCTCGTTATGCTTTTAATCCCTTAAAATCTATAAAATTGACTCTTCTTTCAATCCGGATACTGTATTCTCTCTCTCTCTCTTTTAAATCAATCTAGCTAAAGTTTTATCAATATATCTATTCTTTGGAAAGGGCCAGTTCTTGACTATTGATTTTTTCCCATTCTTTTTCTATATTCTATATCAGGGTTGAACAAACTTCAAGTTACAGGACAAATTCATTCTGCTGTCCATTTTGTAAATAAAGTTATTCAAACAAAACCATGACCATTTGTTTGTATATTATCTATGGTTCATCTTGCATTTCAGCAGCAGAATTGAGTAGCTGTGAGAGATTACAAGATTTATAAAGTTTAAAATATTTGCCATGTGAATCGTTATAGAAAAAGTGATGTGACCTTTGTTCTACATCCTGATACCCATTCTCATCTTCCCTATTTCCTATCTTCTAGATGCTATGGGTTTAATTTGCTTTTATTTTTCTAGTTTATTAAGGTTGAAACAGAGCTTTGATATCAGTTTCCCTTTTTCTAATAAAATCATTTAAAATGCTATAAATTTTCCTCTAAGCATTATTTTATGTGTATCTCACACATTTTGTGCTTACATTTTTATGTAATTCAATGTTTTCTCATTTTTTGTGTGTGATTTCAACTGTGAAACATGTTACTTAACAGTGCAATGTCAATTTCTATACATTTAGGGATTATCCAGATTTTTTTGTTAGATTTCTAACTTAATCCTGTTGGGATTAGAAAATGCCCTCTATATTATTTCAATTCTTTTAAGCTGATTAAGACTGATTTTATTGCAAGTATATTATCTATCCTGGTGAATGTTTCATGTGCTTTTGAAAAGAATATGTATTTTGTTCTTGTTGAGTGGTGGGGTCTCTATATGTAAATTAGGTCAAGTTGGTTGATGGTGCTGTTCAGGTTTTCTGTATGTTACCTATTTTGTCTATTTTTTCTATCAATAATTTAGAATGAAATAGTGAAAACTCCAATTACTTTTTATTTATAGATTTCCCCTTTCAATTTTTGATTTAAGCATTTTGTAGTTCTGTTTTTTAGTGTATATCCGTTCATGATTGTTGTATTCTCCTGTTGTACTACCTGTTTTATAATTTTGAAATATTTATAATTTTGAAATATCCCTATTTGTCTCTTATAGTTCTCATCTTAGATGATTTAGGGCTGATATTAATATAGCAACTTCACCTGTCTTATGCTAATTTCTTGTATGTATATATATATATAATCCTTTACCTTTAAAAGTTTGGCTTTTTGAGCTCAAAATCCATCTTTCTTTCACAGCAAGTTATCAAATCTTGCTTTTGTGCATTTAATGGTCTCTGCCTTTTGATAGATTGCTTACTCATTCACATTTAACGTGACTATCCGTATGATTGGACTTAAATCTACCATTTTGCTATTTGCTTTTACACGTCTCTTTTTTGTGTGTTTGTCCTCAGTTCTCTCTTTATTGTGTGTTTTTTGTGCATGGGCTTAGTTCCTCCTTTACTGTGGTCTTTTGTGTTAAACAAATTTTTTTTTATAACATACCGTTTTCTTTGTTCACTTCTCGGCTGCTTTCTTTATTAACTTCTTAGCTTATTTCTTTGCATTACTGTTTACGGTTGTCTAGGAATTACAAAAATCATCTTTAGCTCATTACAATCTACTTCAAGTTAATACTTATTTCTGATAAATTATAGAAACTTTACACAAGAAGAATGCCATGTCTCCTTTTAATATTATTGCTATATGTAGTGCATCTATACATACTGTAAACCCATCAACAATGTGATAAAGTTTTCTTTCAACAGTTATTTCTTTTAAAAGTGCATATGACATATAACTTAGTGCATAAGGTACACACATATAATTGTATCTTTACCCAAGTATTTACCATTTCTGATGTCTATTATTCCTTTTGTAGATTTGTATTATCCTCTTGCATCATTTCTCTTCAGCCTGATGGAATTTCTTTAGCATTTTCTTATAATCCAGGTCCACCACCAATGAATTTTCATAGTTTTTGTTTAACTATTTTTTGTCTTAAATTTGCCTTCACTTATGAAGGAAAGTTTCACAGGATATATAAAGTTTGGGTGAGAGTTTTTATTTTCTTTCTGGTTTCCACATGTCTAATAATTTGTGATTCAAAATGGTACATTTTAAATAATGTATTTTAATGATACTAAACTTTTTGTTCTTATGAGGCTTGTTTTTTGTTATTATTGTTTTAGTAGGTAATTAATTTGCATAGACTCAAAATCTGAAATTTCTTTCCCCTGTGATGTGGAGCTGATGCTATCTCAGCACAGATTGTTTTGTTTTGTTTTGTTTTGTTTTGTTTGAGATTATATATATCCGGGCCTGGCTGTCTGGGGTTTTTCCCTGAACCTGTGTGTTTTATCAGTTAATGATTTGCAGAGATTATTCTCATACATCTGAAATCTGTAAGATCACTTTGTGTTCTCTGATCTTGTGTAGGTTAAGGGGCACATTAAAAACTACAACAAATTTCAAATACCTACCATTTACCTTGATGTGGATGGAACTGGAGGGTATTATCACAAGTGAAATAAGTCAATCAGAGAAAGGCAATTATCATATGGTTTCACTCATATGTGGAATATAAGAAATAGCATAAAGGATCATCGGGGAAGGGAGGGAAAACTGAATGGGAAGAAATCAGAGAGGGAAACAAACCTCCAGGAAACAAACTGAGGGTTGTGGAAAGGAAGGTGGGTGAGATGGGGAACCGAGTGACAGGCATTAAGGAGGGCATGTGATGTGATAAACACTGGGTGTTATATGCAAAGACTGAAGGAATCATTGAACACTACATCAAAAACTAATGATGTACTACATGTTGGCTAATTGAATTTAAAGGAAAAAATAGAGAAAAAAAAAAGTGCAGCAAAATTGCAAGTTTCCCTAGTCTTCCAATTTTTGCTAGGCTCCCTAACATAGTTTTAGTAGTCGATGAGGGATGTGTGGAGGTTATACTCAGGCTCTCAATGATTCTCTCACTTCCAAAAATGTCCTCAGGGAAGAATGTTATAAATACTGCTCATATCCAATGGTCTAGCAATTTTCCATGAGTAAACACTTTTCAAGTTGTTGCCTATCTTTGGACGTTTCTTGAAAAGGTTGCTTTTAATAATTTTGTTTTATTTTGAACTTGTTCTCTGTGGAGGGAAATATTCTGAACTCCTTGTTCTGTCTTTATCATATGAACAACCTCATCCATTATAATTTTAATTTCTATTATTACATAAATCAAATCTATGCTTTCCAGGATATTTTTAATACATCAATTTCAATTCTCTGGTAAAATTCTGAATATGGTCAAAAATTTCTCATACATATTTAGAATAATAATTTCACATTCATACATATAACTCTAGTTGTAATAATAATCTGGTGGATCTATGTGTCTATTTTCTATTTTTTTCTTTTGGTCCTCTTTTTTTTTTTAACATGCCTCTTAGTTTTTTCCTAAACGAGATATTTTGTGTAAAAAGTATAAGAATTTAGAGAAGTTCACTCTTCTGGTAGATCAAAGAAGGAGAATCATCTTAAGCAAATCGGGAACTGACAGAAACTGCTGGACTGCAGTTTTCATAAAGCTCTATTCACTCTACTCCTGCAGGAAAGACCTTCAAGATTTCTAATTCTGTGGAATTTGCTATGGACTCTCTTCCTTGTTAATTCTACCTTCCAACATTGGACTTCTCAGACGTGGGAATCTGGTAGAATGTCTACTCTAATTTGTCAAAGACTCCTCATCTAGATTTACTGTAGAGTTTTTGAGTTTCTATGTATCGCTGTTTTGCCCTTACTTTTAGAGTAAAGACTTGCAGGGGAAAAAAAAAAAAAAGATTTGCAGGGAAAACAGTTGAGAGCCTATGAAATTTATGACAATCCCACTTACTCATATATCCTCAACTTCAACTTTGGTTTTGTCAGTGTTGGGAAAGGGCTAAAAACTCTACTCTGGTTTTCAGTGGTTTTCCATTTAACTTCCTAGTCTTTTGCCCTTCACAGTTTAAAAATTTAACAAGTCCTGGGGCACCTGGGTGGCTCAGTGGGCTAAAGCCTCTGCCTTCAGCTCAGGTCATGATCTCAGGGTCTTGGGATCGAGCCCCGTATCGGAGCAGGGAGCCTGCTTCCCCCTCTCTATCTGCCTGCCTCTCTGCCTACTTGTGATCTCTCTCCTTCTCTCTCTGTCAAATAAATAAATAAAATCTTTAAAAAAAATTTTAATAAGTCCTTCAAGCTAAAACTACTAGAGTGTCAATATTTCAACATTTTTATTTGTTTACTGCAGCATACAGCAAGCTTACTTTGGTGGTGAGAGGGGAGCTTGCCAGTTTACCTACAAGATGTCTCATTGATTGAATCACTAAATTTTTTGGTATATTGTATAAATTTCATTTGAACTTTTAAAGGAAGTCTGTGCATGTGTGTTCCCAGATTTAAGAGAAGGTTTTTTTTTTTATATTAAGTGGTTCATTATCTAAAATTTTGATTTGGGGACAAAGGGAAAGCAAGAATATTTTTTCTAATTTTAAGGATAGATACAGTTGGAAGTGTGAGATGTCGTTTTTAGTCCTGTCAAAAATAAGGTAGGAATCATGGTGAAGACAGAAGTATGGTGGTGATTTCCAATACAGAAAGTATTTTCTTTTCCATGTTCATTATTGTATTTCATCGTTTAGTGGCACATAATCCCCTGTTCTAAGTAGCAAAATCATTGTCATGATCTCATTGATAAGATTCTTTCCTGATTTCTGGTCTTGATACAGATTTTGTTCAATTTACCTTTGTTGTGTAATTTTCCATTGGGAAGTCAGAAGTAGGGAAATAAATGCATGGGCTTAATAATTTACCTTTCAACAAATGTACATTTATAAAACAAAATTTCTACAGTAACAAAACAATGATGAATCTATTTAAAATTATCTAAGAAAAGGCACTGGCTAGATCTATTTTATTGTTCTACAATATTCTTCTTTTCTAGAGAAAAATGATTAGCTCTGAATTCAACTAGAATCTAATTCAATTATACCTAAAAGCAAATAATTTGCTTCAAAGCTTTATAAATTATGCCTTTTTGACATTGCCAGTACCACCAGCCTCTTAAAAAAGACACTTTACCTTCTTTTTGACATTGCTTTATTCCACACCAATTACAAATCAAGCAGCCTCAATAAGTTTTTAAAATCTCAAATATACTATGAAATGCAGAATAGAAATTAAAATTCATGTATTAATTTTCTTTTTTATTTCTAATATGGTATGCTATAGAGATCTTAACATAAATAATCTGAAGGTACTTCTTTCTCTATCCCATGACTCTTCATTCTCTATTTAATGACCCTTTATTATGCTGGCAAAATAATATCAAAAGTCAAATGTTCCTTGTAGAATATGATATTTCTATACAACTGTCAGCATCACATTCATCTCTAGAGTAAATTCAATGAAACTCCCTCCCTTGACTGCTCAGGAATAGTGAGGGTTTAGGTAATGGCCAAAGAAAAACAATTGGGCTATTGAATGACAAAGAGTTCATTTAATTGGGAAAAAAAAATTAAAAGTTAATTTCCTCAGTGCCCTGTGGAATACTTTCATTGGAGGCCTTTCTTTGGATTTTGGCATCCACGGATGCCTTACCTTGTATTCTCCTTTTCTTTGGTGAAGCTCAGACTGTAAAAGAATGTATGAGACTCCACGTAGAAGAAATATAAAGTTCTCCTCCTGCCCCATCATCTTTATGAGGCTAAATGGTGATTTCTAATGAAATTATATGAAAAAAATCACACTAATTTTCACTATGAGAACTTCCCTTGACCATGATATTGATTCTACCAAGACCAAACAACATGGAGTCATGAGAACTAATTTTACTGAAGAAATAGGCAAGCTTCCTTTTACTTTCTGCTATTGATATTAATTTCTTTCCCAGGAAACACTCCTCTACCTTCCTCTAGTAAGAGTTATCCTCTCTCCTACATTGGAACCATGCTGTATGATATAGAAAGGACTAACTTCACCTCCTGCCAACTGCACCCAGTAGGAATGTGACTTTGGTCTCATTAATCAGCGTCTCTAAATCCTTAGACCAAAGACTGGTTAAGCAATAGAAATGTCATCAAAAAGAGGCAAATGGGAGTTCTCCCCATCTAAGATATTCCATTACTATGAAGAAAGGAGATATTTTGGTGTCAAAGTTGAAATGCTATTAGGATCAAAATCACAGGGTGCCAAGAGCATCATGCATATCACATAGTGAAACCTTGTCTGGAAGATGGAGATGCAGGGCTTTAATGATGTCATCTAACTCTCTGTATCAAACCAGTCCTGAGCTAACTAATGCTGGAAATTTTGATTAGTTGGGGCCAAAAAAATAGGTCTCTTCTAAAATTAAGCCAGTTTATGGGCACCTGGGTGGTTCAGTGGATTAAAGCCTCTGCCTTCATCTCAGGTCATAATGTCAGGATCCCGGGATTCCCCGCATCAGGCTGTCCACTCAGCAGGGAGCCTGCTTCCCCCTCTCTCTCTCCTGCCTCTCTACCTACTTGTGATCTCTCTCTGTCAAATAAATAAAATTTTTTTAAAAATAAATTAAATAAATTAAAAAAATAAAAATAAGCCTGTTTAGAATACCTAAATCTCTTACTTAAAGTAGACAAGCCAACCTTGACTTCGTGGCAAAAAATGTATACGAGGGAATCCAAAGTAAAGTGCAGCAAGGTTCTATAATTGATTATATTCAATTTTCCACAGAACAGAGAGACTGACCTTTTGAAAATATAATTCTATTTCATGTTATTTCCCCTCTTAAAAATTTCAAATTCTTCTCATTGTCATTAAAATAAGATCCAGTCTTTCTTCAAGTCTTGCCTACCACTGCTGTCATGTTATTCCATTATCAACTTTCTTTCCGTATAGCTTTTTCTGTGTTCCCATTCATTCCTAACTCAGGACCTATAGGATTGCTTCCAATTATTTGCATGATCCCTTTGGTTTTGGAGAGTTTAGCCTAACTGTGACTTCACCATAAATTTATCTTTGAGGGCTAAAATAACCAATGAATTTTTTAACTCCTACTCTATTAGTAAGAGTTAAAACTTCTATATTAACTTCTACATATCATTTTTACATTAAAAATTATCTTTTTTAAAGAAATTATGTCATTCACTTATTTAACTCTATTTTGTAAATGTGAGTTCCATTAGAGCAGAGACTTTATCAATTTTGCTCATTGCAATATCCTTGGAAGTTATAGCAGTGCCTAGTACAAAGACACACTAAATTCAAAATTATTGAACTGGTAAGTCTTTAAATAACACTTCCTTATTTTTGCTCAAGAGTGTTCTATCTTTCTAACTTCATTCCTTTCTAAGTGTTTCTGATTCCTTTTGAGACTTCTTCTGTCTCCACAGTTTCACTACCATGTATTTAGTCGTAAGTTTCTTTGTGATTACTCAACATGGGCTAAAGTCTCAACAATTGTGATAAATTTGAAGCTAGTATTTTTCTAACTAAAACCTCTTCTCAATTTGAGGGTGCTAATTTCATTCCATCCACCATGTCTCTGTGCTACTTTTATTAGTACTCATATACTTGGATTTCTTTGCTGCATTCAGGATACATTTTATATATATAATATAATGCAATACTTATATATATGTATATTTATATCTTTATTTTATGTAAAATAACATAATATTAATAACAATATATAAAATGTAATATTATATATATATATATACATATAACTGTTTAACTCATCTCTTGAGTCAGGACTTCTTTTAAACAAATTGTATTGTTCACATTTAAACCTTCCATTTGTCTGCGGAAGTCTATTTTTCTGATGATTTTCCCTCCATAATTTTATTTATTTCCTTAAGCTGTCCATACCCAAATGTTTTATATTATAACTGTGGAAATTCCAGTATCTACAGTCCTTGGGGATTTGACTCTGTTTTTGCTTGTTTCTGTTGCTTATGACTGTCGTTTGCCTTCCCATGCACTCGATGTTCTTTATGCAGTCATGTCATGTTATCTGATGTAGTCCTATTGGCTACTAACTGAGGCTCTCCGTGGAGAATTTATCTTCTACAGCAGATCTGCCTCTAACAGTAGAACATGGTGTACAGGTGGGTCTAGCTTAATCATAAAGTAGATTATGTTGCAGAGACAAACCAAAATTCTCAGTGGTTTAATAAAAAAAAGTTACTTCTCCTTCATGCTGTAAGTCTGTTGTGGCTTTTCCGGGACATCCGCTCTGCTTTATCCACACTGGGGAACTCAGAGCGATAAGCTATTCTCTCTTTGGAATATTGTTGGTCATTGTAGACAGAGTAAAAGAAAACTCTTGGGTATATAAATGCACCTGCACAAAATTGACACTCGAACATTTCCACAAAAATCATGACCCGAAACCAGAAACATGTTTTTCTTGCCCTAAACCACAGAGATCCAAAATCAGTGGTCTCACCAATGACTACCACTAGGGTACCTGTTAGTTTACAATGTTCTCAGGAGCTTGCCAGGTGTAATCTGAGTAGAAGGCAGGGAGAGACAAAAGGGGTGGGCTGCTCCTGATTGGCAGGTCTAATAAGTAAGGGATTTTACATACAAAGCTTGTCTTGGGCAGTTGCAAGATGAGTAGATTTCCTCACTTACCTGCCAGAATCTTAGAAATTTAAATACAGGCCTTAACTGGATTCAGTCACATACCGGGTCCAGATAGCCTCAACACTACATTTCTATCTCAAGGCTCTATCCTTGGAGCAACTTCTGGGAGCAGGAAAGGCAAGCAGAACCCACATTCCAGGACAGGGAGGTAGTGGGGAGTCTCCAAGTTCCTGGGTCAACTGACAGTCAGGTTCTTCCTGATCTCCTCCAACAGCTCTGCAAGCCCCGAAACACTTTAGACTCAATTTTCAATGACCCGTCCTTTTGCTGATCCATAAATTCCTGCTCTGTCAGCTTCTGATGTTCCCCAGCATTATTTATTTTTCTTTCATTTTTTTCATGATTGGGTTTGTTTTTTTGGTATAATGTTTACATTACTGGCTTTGCTGATGTTCTTGGTTGTTGGAGCCTTTTCTATTTTCCCTGAGATTTCTGTAGCTCTTCAAGTCTTGGATCATTTCTCAATCCATTGTTGGGGGAGCAATAAAAGACCTGCCCCATTAGGTCAAATGTAGAACTTTTGACTTCCAGTGCTATGCACCTTGGCATAATTATATCTTATTTCATGATACATCCTGAGTGATCTTGTCCTAACTAGAGGGGTTTCTAACATAACATGCAAGCACAAAAGTGTTGAATTGAAAAGGAGGGATTCCTTCATTCTTTTAAGGACAAAGAAAACATTTTCTAAAACCTCTAGGTACTCTCTCATTTATTTATCAGAATTGAGTCACACATCAACCCCTAAAGAAATTACTAGGAAGGAAAGTGAGATTATACTGCTTAAGTTAGTGAAGCACATTACTATGTGGTGGATGAATGACCTGGAAAAAAAAAGGGCTCAGGCAGAAAAAGAAAAGAAGGATGGAATAGATACTGGCATTCCATCTGCTATGTCCTTCTAAGTTTCCTACATTCAAGAAAAGTTTTGTTCTGTATCCCGGAAGTCTTCTTTTTTGCTCTCCTGTAGCATAAACATCTTCATGTTTATATAATGGCTGCATACAATTATATTACATGGAAGTTTCAAAATTTATTGAAGCAATGTCTTATTTAAGATGATGTTCTATTAATAAACATTGAGATGACTTCCTACTATATCCCAACTGTAACACCCACAGACAAAATAAAGAATAAATGCTGAATAGATAGATAGATGATAGAGAGAGAGATAGTAGATAGATAGATGATAGACAGATAGAATTAGAGTAATATTGGAACTTTCTTTCCAGAATACCAGTGGATAGGAATTAAGTGTATAAAATAAATGTATACTTATTTTCATCTGAATTCAGAGCTAGCTATATCCCTACATTTTGCTATGTGTTGTTATCATTTTTCTCTAATTAGTAAAGAGCCTGTAATTGCAGTTTTGATTTCCTCTTTGACACATGATATTTAAAAGATTTTTTAATTGCTGTGTTATTGCTTTTCAATATTAGTTAAACATTTATTTTTTTTCGATTTATTTTTAGTCTTATCGGAAGTCTAGAGGTAGAGAAAATGGCCCGGAGAATTTATGCTTTGAGGATTTTATTGACATTTCCTTTGTGGCCTAACATATGTTAATTTTGAAGTTATCACCTGATACAGGGAAAGATGTGCATTTTTCCTAGTGCGTATAATGCTTAATTAAATATGTCAGGTTAAACTTCATTTGTATGGAATTTAAATCTTTTATATTTTTGAAACTTAATTTGAAAAATTAGAGAAGGGAACACCTGGGTTAAAGCCAGTGCCTTTAACAGTGGGTTGAAGCCTCTGCCTTCGGCTCAGGTCATGATCTCATGGTCCTGGGATCAAGCCCCGCATCGGGCTCTCTGCTCAGCGGGGAGTCTGCTTCCCTCTCTCTCTCTGCCTGCCTCTCTGCCTACTTGTAATCTCTCTCTCTGTCAAATAAATAAATAAAATCTTTAAAAAAAAAAAAGAAAGAAAAATTAGAGAGGGAAAGTGTTCTGCATTACATATTTTGATATAATTTTTTAACACCTAGAGATTCTCAAAAGTTATAGCTTTATTGTCAATGGCACTCTGTAGTAAATAAAATAATTGACTTTGTCCTGTTTAATGCTTCTGGCTTTGGATTCAATATAGTCTGTTTTTATGGAGGTTCAGAAAAGGTCTCAATGGGAAATGCGCTATACATCACTCCCTTTGAATCTTGATGGACTTACCACTGCTTCAATCAATAGAATTTGATAGAAATGATACTATGTTACCTCTTTATTTTTTCAAAGTTTTATTTATTTGAGAGAGAGAGTGCATGCGTACACACTCACAAGTGGGGGGAAGGGCAGAAGGAGATGGAGAGGCAGACTCAACCCTGAGCAGGGAACCCAACCTAGGGCTCAATCCCAGGACCCTGGGATGGCTTAATGACTGAGCCATCCAGGCGCCCTGATACTATCTTACTTCTAAACTACATCATAAAAAGCCACTTAGCTTCTGCCATGTTTTCAAAATGTTTCTTTTTGGCTCTCTTCCTCTCATAATCCAATCATCTTACTGGAAGAAGCCTTAGCTACATGGAGATATCACATATAGGTCCATCAGTAATAGTCCCAATTGACTCTAGTCTTTCAATCTGCTCTGCAGGTGTAAATGAAGGAGCTTCCAGGTGACGTCTGCCCCTGGCATGTGAATGACGTTGAACCATTCAGATCTTCCCAGCAGAAGTCCCAGACATCATGGAGTGCAGGTAAGTCATCCACTCCTACTCCTTGGAATTCCTGACCTCAGAACCTACAAAAAAAACCCAAATACTTGTTGCTTTTATGCCAGTAAGTTCAATGGTGAAGGCATAGACACTAAGCTTAGAAACCCTACTTTATTATTGCTTACATGTGCTTTATAAAATGTATTTACCCTATTAATGTTTTATCATTTTAGGCATATCTTTCGGGAATTTCCTATAGCTGCTTACCTTCCTAAAATTGTTATAAATTCTTTGTTTTAAGTACAATCAGTCAGATTTTGTACATGTATAATGTATTTTAATGCAACTACATCAATTTTAATTGGTATACATTATTTTGGGAATCATGCTCTTTCTTACATCTATTTAATCTTGCTTTTGCCCAAAGTTCTTTGAAATATGTCCTGTTCACCTTTGTTTTATTCAGAATTTTGGTAATAGTTAGAAGATAATATACATCTACCTCATTTTTGGGTTGTTTTCATTCTCCACCTGCCCCAAAAATATGATCTGTGCTTCCCAGAAGCGGACAGTAGCTTCTGTGTCTTTGTTTTGACGTGGCGGTTTAGGCAATCCTAAAGGCACAGGTGGTCATGACCTTTCGCCACTTTTTAGTTCCTAAAAAAGCTATAATTGGTGTGACTAAAAATACTTTTAAAAAGGGGTGCCTGGGTGTCTCGGTTGGTTAAGAGTGTGACTCTTGATTTTGATTCAGGTCATGATCTCAGGGTTGTCAGATCAAGCCCCTCCTCAGGATCCACACTGAATCTTGTACCTGCTTAAGATTCTCATTCTCCCTCTCCCTTTGTTCCTTCCCCGCGCCTGCTCACATATGTTTTCTCTCTAAAAAAAAGAGAGAGAGAGAGAAGAAAAGACAAGACAAGACTTTTAAATGCAGGCCCTGTTAAACATTGTAGGAATTATTTGTTACCTGAAGGTTATAAGAGCTGTGTTTAAAACTACCTTAGGCCAAATTTTTATAGATATTTCTAATCTTTTTTTTTTCAATTTATTTTATAGTTCGGTATCTATTAATTTCCATTCTTTTTTTTAGTCAGTGATAGTTATTTTTATGTCCTTTCAATGCTGTTCATTTTACCAAGACATTTAAACATAATTATCATACAATTTTATATGATATTCTCTTGTGAATTACAATCTCTTTCTCAATCTCAATATTGTTTAACTAAACGTTTGTCTATTGTATTGATTTATTTAAAAAAAACAATTCTTTTGTGTATTCATCAATTCTATTATTTAGTTGTTTTCTTTTTTTCTTTTTTTTTTTTTTAGATTTTATCTATTTATTTGAGAGAGAGAGAGAGCACACAAGTAGGGGAGCAGCAGGCAGAGGGAGAGGGAGAGGCAGAGGCCGGCTCCCCGCTTCCCCGCTAAGCAGGAGGCCTGAGGCTGCTGGATTCCAGGAGGCCCTGGAATCCGAACCTGAGCCAAGAGAGATTAATGGACTAAACCAGGCAGGGGCCCCCTTTGTATTGTTTTCTAATTAGTTGGTTTCTCTTCTTTTGTAATTCACATCTTTTGTTTCCTTGGTATTAGTTTACTCTGCTTTATGATACCCTAACTTTTTTTCATTTGTTTACAAATTTCACTTTTTTTATATTTGTTTTATCCATGACTCTTCCCACTCTAACTCTTTACCCTTCAAGATTATTTTTAATATTTTTGCTGAGACTTTGTCTTTATTTCGCATCAGTCTTGCTACATTTATGTAAATGTCTGGAAGAGATTGCTGAACTTTACCCTGGATGCCACACCTGCTGTTTAGATGAGCAAGCCCTAGGGAGGTTCAGGAGCTTTGGTCTTGTTTGCTGTATGTGGGTCTCCTGGATCACCAGCTGGAAACACGTATGTGTGTAGCCACGTACTATGAATAAAACACCTCCTGATCTAGAGAGGTTTATCCAAATGTGCACAGAACTTTGGGGGACAAAGCTGCTTATTTGGAGCTGTTTACCATTCACTTCCTGTTGGGAGGCTATTGATGACCTCCTCCAATCTCCATGTCCTTCTGGTGAGGCTTCCCCTGGATTGGCAGCAGCCCGAAGAATCTTTGTACAGCCTGAGACAGCTGTCCCGCTTAAACCTGATGTTTTTCACATCATCTTTCCTCCAAGAAACTCTTAAGCAATTTTTGCATATATTTTTAAAGATTTTATTTATTTGACAGGGAGAGAGATCACAAGTAGGCAGAGGCAGGCAGAGAGAGAGGGGGAAGTAGGCTCCCCGCTGAGCAGAGAGCCCAATTCGGGGCTTGATCCCAGGACCCTGAGATCATGACCGGAGCCAAAGGCAGAGGCTTTAACCCACTGAGCCACCCAGGCGCCCCCAATTTTTGCATCTTTAACTCCACTCTTCTCTGGAGATGCAAGCAGAGATCTTGAAGGATTACTTAATCCAATATTAAACACAGAAACACTCTCTTAGGAGGGATTCTTGAAGCTGTTTAATAGGACATATTGGCCTCAAACAATAGTTTAAGATGAGACTGGAAGATAAGACTGCTTCTTTAGTTAAGCTCCAGGGAGTGTTTGGAAAAGCAGAGCGAATTCACAACACAGCCAGCATCCTGGGGCTAATACCCTATACGTTACAGGATTGATTTCTGAAGGTTTGGATGATAGCATCGTCCTAACAAATGGGGTCTGAGGACAACCTCGGGGAGTTGGTAGAGGTAGTGAAGGTGGCAATATCTGGAGCCAATGACACTATCAGATGGCATGGTTGAAGCCGGGAACAACCAGACATAAACCGAGACATAAACTTAGAAGGTAACAGCCAAGCAGGGGTGAAGTAAGCAGAGTTGGGCAGAGTTCATTAAGCATCCTGTAATTCAGGAGGAAGTCAGTTAGAGTCTGAATGGAGAAAGCATGTCATTATTTTGGATCAAACTGGGCTGAAGTTTAGAGTCTGGAGGTGAAATGGATATAGAGGTCAAGGGCAGGGACAAAATTCTATTTGCCTCAAGTTCCATATCCTTAGCAAAACTTTGCTTTCTCTAGAACCACACCGTTTAACAGGCTCCAGCTATTTGGACTCTTCGTATTTTAAAGAAAATTGAAAATTTAGTTCCTCAGTCTCACCAGACACATTTTAAAGATTTAATCTGTGGGCAGCCCAGAATGAACATTTCCCACATCACAGAAAGTTCTGTAGGATGGTGCTTCTCCTCTACCATGGTCCACAAACAGATGTGAGATCATCCCCTGGGAATTATATTAAAACTGCCATTTATATTTCTTTTTACTTTTATTTTTGTGTCCATTTAATGATACACATACTATATTCTTACTGATGTTTTATATTTAACTCCATTTTTCTTCTGAGCATTTATTATAATCTAATGTCTGCTTACCTCATTTATTTTTTTGTATTATTATTTCTGATTTCCACAAAATCAAAGCTCCAGGAAGGAAGGAAATTTGGTCTTTTTTAATTTACTGAAGTTACCATAGCACCTACCTACTCATAAATTATTGTCGACTATTTATAGCCAATCCTTTGGATAGCTTAGGTCGGGCACCGTACAAAAACAATACATTTATATTACAGACAGAGATTAATAGATTTTTTCAGTAACTGCATAACAGAATAGTGGATCATCCTATCAAAACCATCATATTGTGACAAATTTCTGACACAGAAGTCAACTCAAGAGAAAGCACCTTTCTAATTTGCACTAATAAGGGACAACACTTATTGAAAGTATACATACAATAATTTTTTTAATGGGTACATGAGAGACACATTTAGAAAACCTATTCCAGAGGACAGGAATCCAGTAGGGGCAATGGTATTAAAAATTTTTACTCAGAAGAGTAAGAGAAGCCACTGGTATAAAGCAATTCTATAGTGTAGGACTTCATGTTGTGTACTTGTAATCAAGGTCTTAAATTAGAAGCTGAGGATGGGGAGTTATAGTACATCTCAGGGGATAAAAACAGGTTTGTTCTGATCCAAACATTACGAAAGCTGATGAGCTTGCCATTCAGCCAGCAGGTAGCGACAGTGCCTGTTGTCTCACAATCATCACTCACATGTACATTTGATTGCCATGTTCTAAAACACACTAGAAGATGGCTCAAAGACTAATCACTCGCCAGTAGACAGTCGTGCATTCTCTTGACTTGGGTGTGATTTAAAGTTTATCAGTACAGCACAGGAAATGGAAAAATGAAATTTGGGGTAAAAAAGAACTGGGTTATAATCCGGACTCTTCCTCAGTTTGAATATGAGGACATGGCTACGTAGTAACCTATATGCCAGTCCCCATATTTGTGAAATGGTGTTAATTAAATGAAATTTTGTGTCTTGCACAAGACTGCGGAGAACTAATTTGACTATTCATGCAAATTCTCTAGAACAGAATTCTCCGACCCAGGATAGAGGCTCCATGAATGAGGATTCCTCTCCCCTTTCCCATTTCTCAAAGTTCCCTTTGGAACCCCAAGTCCTTCTTCTACATCTTCCACTCCAGGAAGATGATAATTATCAAAGTATAGTAATTGATAAACATTGAAATGTCACTGTGTAAGAGGCTTCTGCTGAGCTTTACATATTTTTTAAACTAGAAGCACAGGGTCATGTTCTGGTCGTTTGGCTCCTCGCCCCTCCATTCTGCTGTCACGCCACGACACCAGAAATCTCTCCCTTGGGATGGAGTCAGCAACATCAAGAACCATAGTTTGCAGGAGAGAATTTAATTTTCTCCACCTCTGTGAGAGAGTTTTCACTTTATTCACATCTATTTCCTAATATTACCCCCAAACCTACTCTCATTTTTTAAAGGATTTTTAAATAAATTTAATGAAGATTCTGGGGGCAAGCTAAGAGAAAGAGAGAGGTGAGGAATGAGCGTTCAAGGGCAATGAGCTGCCCTCAGTCCAGCACCGATTTCTGAACCAGTCAGTTCAGAAAGCCTACATGGAAGAAGTTTCCATTTCAAAAGACACACTTGGCTGACTTGATAATTTTGCTGGGAGCCAACTCTGAACTTTCCATATTCCTCTGACATGTTGACATGACCTAAATTTATAGTATATCTCAGGAATGAGAATTTCCCCCTATTTATAGAACAAAAAAACACCTAGAAAATTTTGAAATGTCACAAAGCATATTGCCAGAGCTTCTAGGATGCAAATCCCTCGGAACTCTAAGAACAAAATCACCCTTGTTCTTCCGTGGTGCATATAGAATGCCAAAGAGAGGACGAGCACATGCTTATAAATGCTCTTCTTTCCAAGAATCAGATCTTCCCTCTGACTCTCTTCTTACATCTCCTGCTCTGGGGTTGCTTTTGTGCAAAGAATACCTTAAGGAAAAATCCAAAGATTTTGAAAGCAGAAAGAAGGACTATTTTCCAATCCGGAAAATCACAGCTTGAATCCCATCTCCTGCGTGCAGATCCCTCGGAATTTAAAGTGATTACTACATTTTTTACACTTAACACTTCCTTTTTTGTGATGTCAGACTACAGGAAAAACAGCTATGTTGTCAAATACTTTGTCTGATAGTCGTGGAATATTCTTATTACATGTATTACACATTTTTTTCCCCTGAAAGTCCACTATGTTCTACTTGAGCTTTGCATATGGAAGGAGCAGCGGAAGGTATGTGTGGCAGCACAACTGATTCTCGGCAGCTCTCTCAAGACAACGTGGGCCTGGCTGAGGACAGGACAGGCTGGAACATACTTGGCTGATGAAGTTGGATGAAGTGAAATAGTGTTTCCCGCCTTGAAAGACCAATTTGCTATTTGCGTCTTGGAAGAGAATTTTTTTTTAAATAACTCTCAGAGTAACAGGTTCCAGGAAGAAAAGTTTTATATATTTTTACCTTTTTTTAAAAGACTTAAACAGCAATTTCTCACTTGATCGCCTATTATTTCCCCAAATTTGAAGCTGAATGACTTGTCACAGAGGGGGAAAATTAAATCTGTTGTGCAAAGGTGGAGATGTACCAGTATTTAAGGCACTAAAAAAAAAACCAAAAAAAACCAGGATTGAGACTTTGAAGGCAGTACCAAAAACAAACACACACAAAAAAAACCCAAAAACAAGAAACCAATCAACAAAAAGCATAAAAAAAAAAAAAAAAACAAGACAAACACAAACAAAAAAAGGAGTTCCCTGGTGATTTGAAAACGGCTACCTTGTTAGTGACATCATGCATGAGCCTTTTTGAGTTATTTCTATTTCTACTGTGACAAATCTGGAGATATCAGGCTTGTTTTTTGAGGTTTTAGCAAACAAGTTTGTATTAACCTGTTTGAAATCTGAGCCAGGGAGGACCCACTGAGGTGACTCAGAGTCAGAGACTGGGGCTCAAAGTGCCAGGGCTGAGAACAAGGGATCAGGGGTCAGTATTCTGCCCTTGGTGTGGATGGTTTAGAGGGTGTGTCCCAGACAAATCGACTGATTTAAAAAAACAAAAACAAAAAACAAGGATAATTTTGGGAGATAGTTCAAAGGTCAGAATTTAGGCAAATTATGAACAGAAAAGAGACTAAGTGAATGAACTGGTTTAGAGTTGTAGTTGAGTCCTTTAAAATACCCACAGCTTGCTTTTTTTTTTTTTTTAGTATGGAAAATATAGGGGCAAGCATAAATTATTCTTCCAAATGTTTACTGTGGAAAGGGAATAAAAGGTAATAAGATTCAGATGTATGTATTTTAGAATGTTTATAAATATAAAAAGATTCAGATGTATGTATTTTAGAATGTTTATAAAAATAAATTCCATGTAAGAATATCTGAAGCTCTACTTGACACGACATGCACGAGCAACAAAAGCAAAAATAAACAAAGTGGGACAACATCAAACTAAAAAGCTTTTACTAACAGGCAACCTACAGAGTGGAAGAAAATATTTCCAAACCAAAGACTTGATAAGGGGTTGACCTTCAAAATATATAAGGAACTCACAGAAACAATAGAAAAAAAATAAAATTGAACAATCTAATCCAAAAATGGGCAAAGAACTTGAATAGACATTTTGCCAAAGAAGACATACAAATGGCCGATAGTTACATACAATATGCTCGACACCACTAATTATCAAGAAAATGCAAATCCACACCACAATTACATATAGTTTCACATCTGTTAGAATAGCTATTTTCAAAATGACAAGAAACAGTAAGTGTTGACAAGGTCATGAGTGGAGGGAACCTTTCCCAAGGTTCCCAACCTTGGGAAAGTTTCCCTCTACTCCATGGTTCCTTCGACACCAAGTGCAAATTGGTGTAGCCGCAATGGAAAACAGTATGGAAGTTCCTCAAAAATTAAAAATAGAACTACGATATGATCCAGCAATTCCAGTTCTGGGTATGTTTCCAAAGGAAATATGTACCTTCATATTCATCATAGCATTATTTACGGTATCAAGACATGGAAACAACCTAAGTGCCTATCAACAGATGAATGAATAAAAATGTGTTATAGATCTATCTATGGTCTAATATCTATCAGTCTATCATCTATATGACATCTTCTTTATATATAGTGATATACATAGTATATTTATGTATTTATATATGTATATACATAAGTATATATACATAGTATATATAGTATGAAATACATTGTATATTATATACAATATGTATATACAACTATATATATAAAACATTGATGTATTATTCAACCGTAAAAAAGAAGGAAATTCTGCCTTTTGCAACAACATGGATAGACCTTGAGGGTGTTAAGCTAAATGAAATAATTTAGAAAGAATAAGACAAATTCTGTATGTTCCTACCTATAAAAAAAAGATGAATTCATAGAAGTAGAAAGTGGAGTGGAATGATGGTTGCCAGGGTTCTGGGAGTTGGGAATAATGGAGAGATAGTCAAAGTGTACAAACTCCCAGCTATAAGATAAATGAGATCTGGTGATCTAATGCACAGTATGGTGATTGTAGTGAACAATACTGTATTATATACATTAAAGTTGTTAAGAAAATAGATCTTAAATGCAATCACTACACACACAAAAAATTGTCATTATGTGAGGGGATGAAAGTATTAAATGATCTTATTGTGGTAATCATTTTGCAATATATACATGTATTTAATTATCACATTGTACACTTTAAACTTGCATGTTATGTAGCAATAATCTCACATATGCGGATCAGTAGCCATTTACCCAGTATTTTCTTTACCCACAAACACAACCGTACATTGTGGGTGTGCCCACCACAGTCACTCATGTCCCCACATGTACAGATTTGCATAAGTTGCCTTGCTTCCCTCAGACCAAAATAAAAGGCAATCTTTCTAACAAATCCATTGGGATTAAATAAAAGCCTCCTTATTTCTTAAAAACAAATATTTGACATATTTATCACTTTAAACTTTGTCATTGATAGAAACATTTTCAGATAACACAGATACAATACTATGTTTAGCTAGTACTGTGGAGTCAGTTATATCTCCTTTAGTCAAAGCATATATTATATATATATGGATATGTTATATATCCATATAACATATATAGATATGTTATAGCATAAAGGATATGTTATATATATAACATATATTATGTATTCCTCAGCTTCACTTGCCCCCACCTTATGCCTCATCTGGATTAATTTAATAGAGTTCTAACAAGTGTTTTTGCACTTAATATCACCCTCTTAAAATAGATTCTCAACATCACAAGCAGAATCATCTTTTAAAAATTATTTAAGTTGTTTTCATTTCTGTTGGATTCTTCTTCCCCAGCACTTAACTTTCCATGTCCCACACTGCTTGCTTCATATATTTTTAGGGTCTGTTTAAATATCACCTTGATAAAAAAATATATATATCACCATGATAAGAAAATTTCTCTAGCCACTCTATCTAAATTATTCCCATATATAGAAAATTTTAATTTTCTATCACATTATAGATTATTTGCTTTCTGGCTTTTACTAAAATTTATTAAAATTATTAAATTCTGTGTCTAATTGCTTAAAGTGGCCTATCTGCTGGACTTTTTGTTTCTTGAGTGAAGGGACATGTCACTCCTGTTATTCATATATCATTAGTCAACACAAAGCCACACACATGGAAGACGTTCAATGTATATCTATAGAATGAATGCATGGATAAATATTTTAATATTTTACTTTACAAAAATTGCTTTCAAAAAAAGACCAGTGGATACCAAAAACAGTGGATACAAACTTTTATAAACCAGATATTCATGAATTCTCAAAGACACAGAATATTTGTATTTATTATAAAATGAAAAATGCATTCTTATAACAGTTCTACAGGTCACCAAGTCAGCAGAGTGATTAGACTTAAGATTTACTGATTATAGAACAATTTGACACTATCTCCTTATATGTTGAAAAAAGAAATCTAGGGCACCTGGGTGGCTCAGTGGATTAAGCCTCTGACTTCAGCTCAGGTCATGATCTCAGGGTTCTGGGATCGAGCCCCGCATCAAGCTCTCTGCTCAGTGGGGAGCCTGCTTCGCCCTCCCTCTCTGCCTGCCTTTCTGCCTACTTGTGATCTCTCTCTCTGTGTCAAATAAATAAATAAAATCTTTAAAAAAAAAAAAGAAATCTATAACATCACCTATATAAGATTTGCAAAAAATGTTTTACCCAAATCTAATCACAAGGAAATAGAAATATACAAAATGTGCAATATGCTACACACTCTAGAAATGTCCAAAAATTCAGTGTCATGAAAAACTAATAATATATTAACATATATATATAACATAACATAATGTATATATTAATATAGGGAACACAACAATTGCTTTTTTGCTGAACAATTTCAGCATGATGTAGGCATATATATAAAGTATATATATGTATATATTTATATTATATATGAAGTATTCTATTATATATAATATATATTAAAATATGTATATGAATGTAAATCATATATGTATGTATGAAGAAGGAGAGAGCACATAGCATAAGTTAATGACTGAGAGAGCTAGGTGGGGGGTTTATCTAGGTGTTCATCAAACTGTTCTTTCAATTTTTATTTAGGGCTTAGCCATCTATTAATTTATGATCTACACAGCAGTCTGTGAGAGGCGATATTTCTCTCCCCATACTATAGATACAACAATGCTAAAAAGAGTGGCTTTCACTTGTATTTTGTGAGAACCAATCCTGTTACGACACAGCTGTATTTATGAGTTATGCAGACAGGGGCAAGGTGATTAATTTTGAAGTAATTAGAAAAAGCTAAGCAATTTTAGCTACGTTACAATTACTCTTCTAGTAACCAATATAGTCTGGCATGAAGCTAACTGTTGTCTTAAAGGGCTCACTGTGACACGTATTCTAATAAAGACAGAAAGTGGAAAGTTGGTTTTTTAAAAAGCATGCTAATTTTAATTGTTGCAATCAACTTAGCCAATTAGTGTTGTAAAATGAGACTTAGTGGGCATATTTGCCAAGTGCCAGTGAATAAATCATCTTAGATTCTGGACCTGCCATCTTGTGGACACTTCAATAATTTTGCAGTATCAAAATTGACGGCATTTATCACAGTCATGCTTTGCTGCATGATAGATAAGACAGCTAATATTTTCCCGGGAAATAGATTGTCCTGTCTCAACTCTTCATCCCAGGCTGTGGGGTTTTATAAACTCCATGATATTTTTAATAAAAAAGCTAAAAATATCAATTATTATTAATATAAAAACTAATCATATGTATTTAATACATATAAAAGTGTTCAATATAGTTTATTCATTATTTTAATAAAAATTTTAAATGTGTCCTTCTGTACACTAATTACACTCACATTTGGAGGTCTATTTACTGCTAGAAGATAGAAGGAAATATGATTGTCACATACATATATAAATCTACTTAGAGATAATAATAGGTATCTTATCGGGAAGATAACATTGTGCCAGGATATGACTTTTAAACTATATCTTGGTTTGTTTTTCTGTGTTGATCATTTGTTTTTATTTGTGTAAACAAAGAACATAAATTTAAGCTAATTAAATTTGTTTGAAGATGTCAAATTGAAATGTATCCTCCTCTTTCACCCCATCACCTCTCAATTCCTATGACAGCTCCATAATGAAGCCATGGAATTTGGATTCTGCACCACCACTTTGAACAACTTTGGGGTACAAGAAAGAAAACTGAGCCACAGTTGTACTGATCTGGAATGAAGGTAGTGTGACTTTAGCAAATGAATTTCTCTCTCCAGATAACTATCCCAACACTATCATATACATGAGCCATTATTAGTCAAAAAAATTATTCCATAGCTTTACTGAGCATCTAAAAGGTTCCAGAACTGTGGAAGGCAGTGGGGTTACAGTTGTGAATAAGATGTGATTCCTGTTAATAGCCTAATGGACAACCAAATCAAAAAACAAAAGTACAGACATCCACTGTAGTGCCAGAAAGAAAATCTTGCGTATTTATAGTTATTTGTAAAAATATTTGTAAATAATTTGAACTTTGTTGTTTAATATCTAAGTTGATGTACATAAAATTGTTAAATAAATATATAACTTTTTGAGGTATGCTAAAAGAGATATTATATATTAGTAGAGTAAAATTCAACTGGAAAATATAACAGCATTGATGCTATTAGCCAAATAACATTATATTGATACATATATAAACTATTAGAATATTAAGTAAATATTTTAATTATACCTATATAAGTATACAATTTTTGAAATAATCTAACTTATACTCATCTATTACTGAAAGAGGAAGAAAAGAAGCAGATAGGGACATGTGGGTGGCTCAGTTGGTTAAGCAGCTGCCTTTGGCTTGGGTCATGATCCCAGGGTCCTGGGATCAACTCCCACATCGGGGTCCTTGCTGGGTGAGGAGCCTGCTTCTCCCTCTACCTGCCACTTTGCCTGCTTGTGCTCTCTCTCTCCTTCTTTCTGACAAATAAATAAAATCTTTTTAAAAAAAAGAAGTATATAAATTTATCTAAATGATATCACAAAATTTTAGATTCAACATTGTTCTGAACCCTTATAATTCATCAGACTCTACTAGTCAATAGCCTCCCCCACCACCCAAAACATTACATTACTATCTCAATCTTTACAGAGAAAAATACTTCAAATGGAAGGAAAACTTAAGTATAAAGAACACAACTATAAAAATACTTGAACAAATGGGTGAGTAAATTTGTACACAGTAAGCCAATCTTTTTTTTTAATAAAATTTATTTAAATAATCTCTGCACCCAATGTGGGGCTCAAACTCATGACCCCAAGATCAAGAGTCACATGCTCTTCCAACTGAGCCAGCCAGGTGCCCCTAAAGTCTGCCTTTCTAAGCAGGATATAAAACCCAGAATTCATAATGAAAATTATTGATCAGATTAAGCAAAGTAAATTAAAATATATAATTGAAAAAAACAAATGGAAAGCTGTGTTTCTGTGTTTGGGACATAAGAGATATTTTTAAATCATAAAATGGGCAAATAAGAAAAAGTCATATGATAGAAATATTAACCAAAAGAAGACTGTTCTAAATATCTGAATAGCAGGCAAAAAAGATTTTAAGGCAACAGTATTACTCAGGTAAAAAGGGATATGTCACTATGACAAAAGAGTCAATTCATTAAGAAGATACACAATTTTAAATTTGTATGCAACTAATAACAGAGTATCAAAATATGTTAAGCAGAAGTTGACAGATCCCAAATAAGAAATAGAAAAATCCACCATCATAATTGAAGATTTGAACTCATCTTTCCCAGTAACTTACAAAAAGTCAAAAGGCCAATTATCTAAATTTACAAAATATAAGACATTCTTCTCAGTTAATGTTTCACCAACATTAAAAAGTAGGTATCACACTGGACAAATGAAGTGATTGGGTGAGGCATACCAAGAAAGACAATGTTTTACAACTATTTTGCCCCATTATAAGAGGAAAAGTAATGTAAGTGAAACTTTCAACATAAAACATAATAGATGTCCATGACATCTGTGCTTTCCAATTGCACTTTGACAAAAACCAAAGCTCCTTCCTATAGTCTATGGACCCTGCATTATACTAAATCACCCTAGGGCTCCAATTTCATCTCTGCCAGTCTCCCAAACTTCCAAGATATTCCTATCTTACTACAGTTTCTTTTTTTCTTACTTTTTTTTCAGTGTTTTAGAATGACTTTGTATTCCCATCTTTTGTGACAGAGTTTGAATGTCTTTTCTTCAGAAAGCAACTTCCTTGAACACTTCATCTGATACAACCCCCCGATTATTTTCATTTTCAAACTCTTTTTCATTTCCTTCATAACAATTACCCAATTCATTATTTGTTGCTCATTTTCTCCTCTTGTTAAAATCTGTGTCTACCATAAGATTGTTCATTCTATTAGAGAACGAACTGTTTCTGCCTTGTCAGCCATTGTTATCTCTAGCAGTTAGCACTGTGCCCAACACAGGAAAAATCATCTGTGATGTTTGTTGCATGAAATACCTAATAATTTCAGCCAAACATAATCAAGAGAAACCACAAATATTAGGAAAGAGAAATGACAATTATACAAATGTAGAGAGAATTTTAAATTATAAATTTATACAGTCCCCATTCATATAATAACACTCTTTACAGCTTAGTTATAATAATACAATTTATAGTCTAGATATAATAGCAAACTCTAAAGTCTAGATAATATGAAAAATTATGTATGAAAATGCATACTTTGTTTTGCTCAAACAAGTGACTTACTCAATTTCTTATTTCATTTTACTCAAATAAATTTACTCAATTATATACTCTCATGTAAAACTTGGGCTGTAGGCTTTCTTACCCCTGTTTTGTAGATTAAATAACAGTACTCAAGGTTAAGCATTGTTTATTACAATAAAAAAATTAGAAATGCTTTTGGAATTGGAAGTGCCCAATAAAAGTGTTTGGAAGATTAAATTATGACCATTCCATTAAAGGAAATAAACTAAAATTATTAAAAATGATGAGGTATAGTCACAGTTGTTTGAAACATGTCTAATGTATAGTATTAAATGAGAATAATAACTTGCAAAACAGCATGTAAAATATTGTCCCATTCTTTGTGATCATACACAAACACATGTATTTTTCTAGGGAAACACATAAGAAGGGAAAAAAAAGTCTCAAAAGACACACCAAATAGTTTAGCTCCTGAGAACAGCATATGGATGACTTTCACTAACAACTTTATACATTCCTTTATTGCCTATTTTTATGCTGTTTATATCACTCATAATCAGGATAAAATTTCCTTTTTAAAAATTAATATATAAAAATGAATAATATATTTGCTCTGTGTCTCTAAGACCCTACCATCATATTCCAGTCAGATAAAATAACATAAAAAGGGAATATTTATTGGATGACTCTTCTTTTTGTAATCAGTCCCAAGCATCTCTCTAGAAACAGATAATGTCTCTATCAGTTTTGAAGGAATGATCCCTTCTACTGTTGGGATCTGTTAAATTAGGAAATTGGGGAAAGCATAGATAAACATGGTTCCACTGATCATGGGTAAACTGTCCCTCAAGATTCTGCACCTCTGACTTACTTTCTGCCTCCTTTTTTATATGAAATGTAGTATAAGTGCCTGACATTAAGCTTTTGATTGCCCAGGCATTCATTTTAAAAAACATCCATCTTGAGTAAACATATTGCTAGCTGTGTGACACAGCTACTAGCAAAACAACCTGATAAAGAACTAGGACACACAGTCATGAAATTCCCCTTCAGAAAACCGGGTGACCTAGATAACTGAGCACTTGAGTGACCCTGCCTCCAGTGCCCTGATTTTCAATCTTATGCTTCAAATTAGCCAATAGTGTGTGGTGCTGTGAAACCCCAAGACACCCAACCATTAGACCCTAATAAAGGCAAAGCCCCAGTTTCTCCCTGCAACCCCCACCTCCTTGTGACCTCACTGTGCAGTCCTAGGGCATGTTATGTGTCCTCCATGACTTTTTAGTAATAAATATTGTTCCTCGATGTTCCCTGATGGTTTTTTTATGAAGTGCATCCTGCAATCGTAAGAACCACAAGGGCCAGCCCAGCCACAACAGGAACCCCAAGTTGGGGGAAATGTCAGTGGGGCTTCTACAAGTAATATGGAAAAGCAAGTGCCTCAGGCATTTCTAGCAAGAGCATTACCATCAATAGGCTCGGGCCTACACAAGAACAAAGTAAAGATACCTTAACATTTTCTGAATGGTTTTAGGGAAATAATAATTGTTTCATAAACACTAAAGATTGCATAACAAACAGATAGGCTATTGCCCCAGTCATACAAAAGAATAAAACCAAAGCTATTGGCAAAATATTAAATCTAATTATATTTACATTGAATTTTAGTCTTGTAGTTTCCATTATTTCCCATACAAGAGGCATCAATACCAAGCCTAGAAAATTAAGTTTGCTGACTTTAAAAGTAAAACAGCTAGGGGCCCCTGGGTGGCGCAGTTGGTTGAGCGACTGCCTTCAGCTCGGGTCATGATCCCCGAGTCCCGGGATCGAGTCCCACATCGGCCTCCCAGCTCCATGGGGAGTCTGCTTCTCTCTCTGACCTTCTCCCTTCTCATGCTCTCTCTCACTCTCTCTCCTTCCAAATAAATAAATAAATAAAATCTTTAAAAAAAAAAAAAAAGTAAAACAGCTAGTTATTTCAGCAGCAAAATGGGTTTCTTCAGGAATAGCAAAGGAATTATAATTTGGAACATGCAAACTATGGCAAACCAGAGGCAAGTCCAGAGATCAAAGGAGAGAAAATTTATAGAGAAAAGAAGGAAGCTGGTCAAAGTTGTTTTGGTTGAAAATCCACTGGAAGAAAGCAAATGTTCAGGGTAGTGATGGTTTCTCATTGGCTCAGTTGTGGTTATTTTCTTAATTGGCTGAGCCTAGTGGTGGACAAGAAGAAATCCCTCCTTCCTCCTACTGAAGTAGTAAAGTGGGCTTTTTCCTGTTAGGAATTGCATTTCACCCTCTCTTCCTGTCGGGGTCTGCAACTGAGGACAAGCAGTCAAGCTTGAGAGCTCCCCTTCTGGCCTCCCTACTTTTGTTTTGTTTTGTTTGAGGGAGAGATTGAGAGAGCCTAGTGTCACAAACAGCGGGGGAGGAGGGAAGTGCAGAGGGAGAGAGAGAATCCCAAGCCGGCTCCATGCCCAGCAGGAAGCCTGATGTTGGGCTTAATCTCACCAACCCAAGATCATGACCTGAGCAGAAGTCAAGACTCAGACGCTTAACCGATGGAACCACCCATGGGCGCCCCCCAACTCCATTTTAAATGTTGTTTCCTTTATTCCATTTCACACATTAACACTATAACATACATTTTTTAAAAGCTAATGAAATCCGAAAATTGTCTTTGAAAATTAATTGTGTCATTTTTAATGAGCATATCAGTAAGTCCATGGAACTAGACCAGAAATGTGTTATACATTCAAAATACTCTGTAATCCTCAAAGCATTTCTGCATGTTTTATTTAATTCTCTCAATGACTCATGAATCAAAGCTTATAAGCACTTTATTGAATTTGGGAAACAGATAGGTTTAAGTAACCATGGCTTACCTGGCATATAGGCTGAAATTCAAATCCAAAATGTCAGATTCTCATGGAAATGTTCTTTCCACTAGACTGGACCATCCAATCTCTGAAGTAATTCGAAAGTCTTTTGCTAAGTGCTGCTAAGCACTTAAAGTAAATAGAAGGCACATAAACATAGTCTTTCTTCAGGAACTCTAGATAAAGAAACACTGCAATTTACATACATGAGACCTCAGATACAGGTTTCAAAGCAACCTACAAACAGAAACATGGTGCCATGTATGTGTTTGTTATGACTAATATTTAACATAAAGGAAGAGGAAGCAAGTTTGAGTAATTTAACCAAGTTTCCAAGGAAGAGGACTAGATTATGGAAAACATAAGATCAGTGTTCTGGTTAGTTCTGTTAGCAATTCCAGTCATAATATTCTAACTCAATATATTCCCGGTGATGTACACTTGAAATTCTGCATATGATTGTGATTCATTAGCTACAAGTATTTTTCTGAAGTCACATCCTATCATTCATTACTCTCACTGTTCTCTCAAAGCTTGTAGCTGATGAAGCTATTTAATTAGGGGGCTGCCCAACCAGGCCGATGTTGAAATAGAAATCACACCCACCAGGGAGTAAAAAGATTATGATGAGGTGAATATGTTCTTTCCTGATTGCTGAGCATTTATCTGATAAGGCTTTGTGATTTCTTCATCTTCTCTTTTTCCAAAGTCAATTTAAATCTAGGGGAAATTTACAGCAATGGGAAGAGGGGGGACAGGAAAACACATAGGATGAATGATGGGAGAAATTATGATGCAGATAAAAGGAGTTTGTCCTGTCCGGCCCTAGTGCCCTGGGTCACTGCGGAGGCCTGTAAGTGGGGAAGCTGTCCTGGTCCTTCATCAGCAGTGAGCATCAGAATCATCTGTAGCAATTTTTGTAACCCTGGAATCTCAGGACTCATCCCAGGCTTATCAAACATTGAATATTCAGCTATATCTGACTTTAAACAATCTATAGGTGATTATGATTTATACCTCTGATGCTAAGTTATTGGGATGGATGAATTAACACTCCCTATAGCTCTCAAAACCTATGACTTCTATCTGGACTTTCTTACTACTTCATTTCGAGGGGAGCTTCTGAAGGATAGCAGAATTTGACACCAATATACCCCTTTGACATAATGATTATTTTGAGCTAAAGGCAATTGAGAAGAAGCAAGTAAAGCTCTCTTCCCTCCCCCTCTTTGCCTAAAAGAAAGATTTAAATTTATAAATCTCTACCAGAAAGAACAAAAGTTAGTCACCAGAGGGAATTTTAGACTCTTACAAACCTGGAGATGGCACTAGAAGAGTCTAGGCCACAAACTTTACTAAGGAGACTTTCTCCACCATTAGTTTCCTAAATATTTGCCTTCCCACAGTTTGCCACCCTGCAGAGATTCAAAGTCCTTTTCCCTTGTCTTGTCATTTATCTAAAGGTTTGCTGTTGTTTTGTTAAGATGTTATATAAGCCCAAGCTCTAGCCACCTCCTTGAGTTACTCATCTCTGAGTTTCTCTCATGTTTCTATGATATATACATGTTAATAAACCTCTATTTGTTTTTCTCTTGTAAATCTGTCTTTCATGACAGAGCCCTGGTCAAGAACCTAGAAGGACAGAAAAGGAAGAAAAAGAAAACTTCCTTTTTTCCTTTTCTACACTTGCCTATAGTAGAAAAATTATAGGAAATCCTTTAGAGTTACATGTCAGTTTATAGTCATTATCTTTAAATAGAGTGTTGATATTCAACTATCCAAATATATTAACTACTAACTGCTATCTGAGGCTCTATGCATTCATTTAATAGCCAATAAAGCCCCTCCTCCTACCATCATACCTAAGGTGAAATTTTGCACCTTTTGATCATAGACTGTGTCTTGCAACTTTATGATCCTTTCCTTTGATTAACCTGGATCTTCCTTAGTACTACTCAATGAATAGGCTAGCTCCTGTGATGGCTTCCTGTGAAGACAGTGATAGCTGTGTGTGGATGTGAGTGTGTGTGTGTGGCTGGCTGGCTGGCTGCTATTTCTTGGGATGGGGGGCAGGGCAGTTATCAGAGTTGAGCCTTGTGCTATAGACTCCATCAGTCTGCCTAGATGCCATGCCCGAAGGCATAAAACTTGCTGAAGGTGAGAAAAAGGAAAAAGGAAAATGAGAATCAAAGAACTAGTTTGGAAAATCATTTAAACCAAAGAAGGAAAAAGGAAGAGAAAATGAAAAAGTGAGATTAGAAACATAGGGCCAAAGATGAGATTTGGTGTAACGCATCAAAGAATGATTTGGGAATACACTGTTGAGTAAAGTTAGCCTAACATAATGTCCCCACAATAATCATTTCAGGACAGTTTAGGTTCTCAATACTAACACGGGGGGAAATAATGGTCAGTTTTTAAAAATTGCTCCTGAGTTCTTGTCAGGTAGAAGTACAGGGGTGGAGTAAAAGCCCTGATCATCTTACAGTTCTGTAACTGGAACAATTTCTAAGTTCATAAACAGAACTCCTTTTAGCTCTAGGGAAAACTGAAATTGGACACACTAAATTAATTCCTGTTAATTCTTTGGCAAACATGTATTGATTAGTACAGGTTGCTATTCATGGGGCAAGAAACCAGACAAAAATGATGAATAAGATGTTCACCCACCCTTGAGGATCTCCCAGACCTTAGACAAGATGGCCACATACACAGAACATCGCTGTCTGCCTGTGGGCACTCTAACAGATTGGTAAAGGAGACCACTGAGGCCAGAGGCAACTCTCTCAACTGTCTTTAGAAATGGAGGGGCCAGAGTTTCAATTATGTACCTCAGAAATATACTTCTATTGAGTGGCATACTACAGAGTTTGGGGCCCATTTTGCAGTGTCTTTACATAATTACCTTTTGCCTCTTCCTTACACAATGTCGTCTTCTAAAACTGTCTCTCAGTCAAGAGAAGGAAAAGACTGCTTCTCCAAAATGATAGAACTTGCCTATTTATTTCACTTTACTCCTTCCAGATGTCTGGGAGAAAGACCAAAGCACTAAACAGACAGGAAATATCCAAAATGATAAAGAACTTTTTCCAAAATATCTACCAAAAATACCAAAATAAATACAAAATATCTGAAATTATTAAAAAGAATTCTGTAAAATGTACTGAACATGGGACAATATCAAGGAAAATGCAGGTAATAGATTTCACATATATGAAGGACAAAATGCCTTCTTGGAAAGGAAATAGGAGAATAACTTATGAAGAATCCTTAAATAAATCAGGGATAAAAGTCGAGGCTGAGGTGGCTTAGACTGTCGGACTCTTAGTGTAGGGAAATGGCAAATTGATTACTGGGGTAAATTTACTATCAAGTTTCCAGACTGAGAATGAGAGAGAGAGAGAATGAGTCCGGGAGACTGGTTCGGGGAATGGGGGTGGCATCAAGACTTCTGAAAAGGTGAATATACTGAACTATAAGACCCAGGTAAGAATTTTCTCTCCAAATTTAACCTCATCAGTATGTGAAAACAACAATGAGTTTCCTCTCTCCCCAAACCCCTGCAACAAATTGGAAAAGGTGAGGAATGAAATTTATAATAGGAAGAGGTAGACTATAAAATAATCATGTAACAGACGAGTGTGGGTCATTCAACTGGGGGTAATGGATCAGGCCCCAACCATGTATACTTTACAATAATCTGGTTGTTGGTATTTGAAGAAGGATGCACTCAAGAAGGAAATAAGTCATATTTGGATATTTATAAGAATGCATATGACAGGGAACACATCCAGTTTCTGAATTCTACCATTTCAGTTACATAGCCACCACCACTGTCACGATGCTCAAAGGTGGGTTTGCATATTTTTCTCTTCTTACTTTAGCTGTGTTTTCTCCTTTTGTCCTCATATTAGCTATTTTCTTATTTCTATGTAATGAGTAAAACTATGTATATAATATATGTGGGAAATTTCACACCCTCTGCACTATGTAAATTAAAATTTTAATGGTAGAGTATAACTTGACTGTGAAGAAATAAGATACTCACAGATTCCATGTATTAATACATCCTCCAATTGAGGCGCTATCTTGGGATATTGCTACTATTTCGCTTATGAGATAAGTGAACAACGCTATGCACTCTATAACTTCAAATTTTATGGATGAAGAAAATGATACATACAAAAGTTAAATAACTAGTCTTGATCCTGCAGCTAAAGGGAGGTGAATCATACATTCTAAGTCAGTTCTTTTGATTCCAAAGCTCATGTTCTTTCCTCAATTCCACAGTGTTTCAAGAAGGACACTTTTAAGGAGAAAAACCAATAAATACCGCTCCGTGCAAACTGTTTTGACTATAGCTTCCAGAATTCTGGTTATAAGGCAAAATTAAAGAAATACATCAGTTTCTAAGCTTAAAGTGGTGTACCTTAAATGGTCTGGGCCCTTAACATTTGTAAAATATCGATTGCTTTTCTTTCTGCTCTTTATTACGTATTTTAAACACAAAGTCCCTTTTTCATGTACTTCCATGTTTATATACTAGAATTATTAATCACAAAAAAAGAATTATTAATCACAATATCAATAGTAACAGATAGCTTGGAAAGAAAGTGGAGTAGATGTACTAACTAATCCAAGAGTAATTGAACCATGAAACTGAAAAATGCAATATCTGCTTGAAAACAAGAATCTTTCCAAAATCTTCCATTATTCGTTATCCATTCAAATGTTTTATGAACTGCTGCTCCATGCCAAATGATCCTCTCAGTAGAGGAACAATTCAAAGTGGCAATATTTGTATGCTTCTAAGGACTTACAGTACAGTGAAAAATACAACATCTTTAAAAATCATACGGTGAGGACTCTAATAACTTCCATCTAAAGGTTGTTCACTTGGCCCCAAAGAGTGGATATTACTTACAATATCAACTGGCATTTGACATTTTTTCTATTTCTGTCTCACATAGTTAAATTTTAGCAGTGTGGAAAGTCATAAGGCAAGAAAGATAAATGGCTTAAGAGTTCAAGTTACATCAAGAAAAGTCTATATTAAAGAAACTAAGATGAGACCATATCTCTCATGAAAGACACAGTTCAATGTCCCAAATGTGTATATCTTATTATGGCAAAAACTAAATGCAATGCTAAGGTAGACACAGGAGCAGCACAAAATAAGATGCTGAAATAGTTTGTTTATGAAGAGAACCCAGGGTAAGGTCTTAAAATTCAAACAGGGTGATATAGATATGGATTTAGAAACAGAAGGAAAAAAAAAAAAAAGATAGAATGGCTTTTCTTAACCGTAGGGAAGGGTCTCTTGATTTGTGGTTACCAGACTCTTGATGGACTCATGAGTGACTTCCAAGGGAATCTTTCGAGTCCTTTTTTTTTTGGGGGGGGGGGTGGATTTCAAGTCTTGAAACTGTCTGCAAAACATAGTGTATATGTCCATCTTTTCCAGGCTCAAGAGTAAAAAGTTTCATTAGATTCTCTCAGTTTACCCTCAAAAAGTTAAGAATCATAGAACAAGGGGGAATACAACACCTATTCAAAGAAGAAGGCACATGGGTGGCTTAGTGGTTAAGCATCTGCCTTTGGCTCAGGTCATGATCTCAGGGTCCTGGAATTGAGCCCTGCATCAGGCTCCCTGCTCAGCAGAGAGCCTGCTTCTCCCTCTCCCTCTGCTTGTGTTCCCTCTCTCACTCTTTCTCTCTCTCTCTCTCTCTAATAAATAAATAAATAAATAAATAAATAAAATTAAAAAAAAACATAGAAGAGTAATTTATATTTTTAAAGCTATGGGTAGACACTTTCTCTTCATATATAAACAAGGAATAAATAAGCAGTTTTCAAATATATGCATTGAGTTTGGGTAGCATTAAAAAGAAATGGGTGGTTTTGTCAAACAGGAACCCTCCAAATGATGAGAAACCAACAGTAGGAAATTAGTGTTGACTCCAGGTAACACTGAAGTTTACTCTGCACGACTTGAGCATCATATCATTTCTATAAATTATCTGGGCGTAAACGGTAAGACAAACACCTTGGGATTTGAGTGTATGCACAATGACTGGTTAAGATCAAAGAATCAGTCATGAAACATAGCTGAGGCTTTTTGGTTTATTTGAGTGAGGTGTAAAAATTACTAGACTGGGACTCCATTCTCTGTCCAGACTTTTCTCTTGGTCTCTCAATGTATGTTTCTAAAATAAATTAAAACATGACTCTCATATAAACATATCAAACATAATTTACCTTATTAATGTGGTAAACAAGGGGCTTGTGAAGCTATTATAAGAGCATTTAAGGAACAGAAATTTATATAATCAAATGAAACTGGGGTAGTGAAATAATTTTACTAAGTTAGATGCACAACCAGTCAATACTCTACAGGGCAATAAAACTGTGGATCTTTGGAATTATACTTTGATCTCTGAAAGAAAATCATTTCCATTTCTGCTGATCAAAAATCATTTACAACTCTTCAGTCTCTGTAAGTTTATATGTGATTTCAGTGTCTGGACTCTCATCAATAATAAATGAAAAAACAGGAAAGGTACTTCCTCCTAGAGAATTAAATAAGACTAATTCCTTGGCAACCCTAAGAGACAGTTTTCAAGTATAACATCACAAGTTTTGAGTGATTTCTCTTAATTCTCAAGATTCCACCAATGATAAGAGGAAGTTCATTCTCAGTCACAAGACATCTGTAACCCATTCCGTCTCACTTTATGGATTCATGCTCACATGGGTATAGAGAACATTCCAATAGCTCCAAATGGGGGATTTTGCTAAATTTTGCAAGGGCCCAAGTTGGAAGATGAGAATAACTAAGAATATCCTACTTTTGCAGAGACCTGTGGTTCTCTTTGGCCCCATTCAGGTGTGCCTTTTTTTCTCTGTCCCCGCTGGAATTAGAGGACCAGACATGGAACTTAGGGGAGCCTGGATGGCTCAGTCCGTTAAGCATGGCACAGCTCATGATCTCAGGGTCCTGGGATCAAGTCCTACATTGGGGTTCCTTGCTCAGCAGGGAGCCTACTTCGCCCTCTGCCTGCTGCTCCCCCTGCTTGTGTGGTGCACACTCTCTCTCTCTCTCTCTCTCTCTCTCTCTCTGTCTTTTTCTACCTATGTCAAAGAAATAAATAATATCTTGAAAAAAAAAAAAAGAAGCAAATTATATGTATGAACATGGTTCCAAAGCAACAACATGGTGCTGCATAAAATACATAAAAAAGAGAATGAGATGTGTATGAAAATACCATTTCCATAAATGGGAGGGCACAAAATGACACATCAATTCAAACTCTGAAAATCTCCAGCTTCTCCCTCCAAAGAAAAACACCCACATTAATCAAATCAGAAAAATTTCCCATGAAGCCTTAGATAGAAAAAAAAAAACAAAAACCCACGAAATGAAGAAACAAAGTAAGCTGAAAACAGAAACAAAAACAAAAAAGGCCCGGATCAGATCAATGATCACAGTGCCTCAGGGCATGAGAAATGGGCTTGTATGTTTCAAAGAATTGGGGGAAAAAAGAAAGATAGGAAGTGGAAGGTGGGTAGGAAGGAGAGGAGGAGGAAAAGACAGCAAAGGTATATTTATGAATTATTTTTAAGCACAAACCAGAATCCAAGAGGCCGAAACACAAAATCCTGGGGGCATTCAAAGCATGGGTTCCCTAGAGAATGATGGTGAGCCCACAGACAGGTTTAATAGATGAAAGAACGGGAAGGTCCCTGGTGGAGCCTTGGCTGGGTGGTCGGTCATTCACCCTTCCCTGAGCTCCTCCTAAAGAAGAGAGATTTCTCTCTGAGACATTCAGAGAGTGTCTCCCTCAACCTCCCTGTGGCTCTTCTTCGAAGCTGCCACTGGCATGAATATGGTTTTAAATAGTCCATTTTGTATTAAAAAAGTAATTAATAGGGATTGGATTCATTTCCACAAGGGCACGTCGATTATTGCTGAAGCAGTAGGCATTGCATAAAAGTTGTTTGAGTGACGAAGACAGGGGACAGCACTCTGGGAACCATTATCCCCTATAAAATTTTATAGTTACATTTTCAAGTGGCCTCAGGCCATATTTCATGCAGATCCTATAAGCACAAAAGCAGTACATAAAGCATATTTGTTTATGGTATAGGCTGATGGAGAAATGAGAATTTCCACAAAGGCAGGCAGCCAAGCCACTGCAGAGGGGGATCCCCCAGAACTTTACAAGCTTGATGGCACTGGCGAAGCAGGGGGAGGGGAGCCAGAAATTCTGCCTCCCAAACTAAAGGTGACCCCACCTGTGAGGACTTCCTCCTGACTCAAAACGCCCCAACAGTCTTTAACTCTCTTTGCATTCTTTTACATTGTATTCATTTCTATCTACTCTCCTTTAAGACACCAAGAATTTCTTTGATAAGAGAACTTGTATTTCATTTAGCCTTGTTCCTGATGCACAGTCTAGCACAGGTCATAAAAATTCTGTGTTGACCGATTATATATCTTAAAAGGAAAATACACAGTTTAATAGAGTTATTTTTTAACATGATTCTTTGCACCCACAAAAGTTCATGGTAAAATTTACCAATCAGCACATTATTTATTGCCAAAGGTCTTTATTTCTCAGAATCTATAAATTTAAGCAGAAAACGTTAAGAGAAAATAATTTATGACTCAATTTCTTGAACTCTGTTCTGAAAAATTGTAACTCTCAAAGTTCTGGAGAATCATAATAAACATTTACGTATTAAGAGATTAAGAACATAATAAAAAAGTTTATTTTTTTAAACTCAAGTGTCCATAAATTTTAGGATGCATTGAAATTTTCTATCATTTAACACCTATTGTCACCTCTATGGAGCTGACGTTCCTGAGCACACACTTTGGGAAATGTTGCCCTGACACAGGATTTCATGAGAAAATATAATAAATATATTTTACCTCAATTCTTCCAGATGTGTTTGCCTTGACAATCCTGAATAAAGAATTTTGGGATTACACTGGTCCTTGGTTACCTTTTGGTAGTTATATAATAATAAATATATTTATTTAATATATTATTATTTGTCATGCTTACAAAACAAAACAAAAATCTCAGCTTAAAATGACAAGTGAGGAGGGAGTACACAGAAAGTGCCAGCATATCTGAGATCTGGAATTTCGCTGATGGAGGCTCCAATCTCAACATATGATCCCCAAAGCAGAACACAAGGGGCATGGTGAATTGTGAAAGGACTCCTTAAAACATCCATCTAGAAGTTTTACAGATCCCCTCTGCTTGCAATCCATTTCCCAAAGCAAATCGTAAGAGCATGCTTGACATTACAGAAGATAGGAGGTGCAATCCTACCCTGTTGCCAAAATGAGAGAACTGATTTTTTTTTTGCAAATGAAACTAATTATTGCAACATATAGACACATTTCTTAAAAAGAAACAATGGAGAGCCTTGAAAATGTAACATATGGTAAAGAGTCTTCCATTTGAAATCCTCCAGTGGCCTAGCAACACTGAGAATAAAACTCAAACTCCTTGCCCCGACCTTGACCCAACCCCATCTCCTAACAAGCTAGGCTTGACCACTAGACTCCAAGCACGCTGGGTCCTCTTGGTTCGGAGCCTTGGAGCTTGTGTCTCTCCCTAAAGTGTTCCTCCCATAAATTTTACTTTTCTCATCACTCAGTTCCCAGATTACAATTTACCTTACATTCCATTACATGAAGCTGACGTTTTTCTTTATGGTGCCTTTCACCAGGTTGGATGATCCTGTTTATTTACTCACTTAGATGTGTCTAATAGCATACCTGGCAGATTGTCATGTTTCTCAGAGTTTATTGAATGTGTAAATGATGAAATGAAGAAATTTACCAAAAAAAATGCCCTATTCACTATACCGTACTACCTCTAAATATGTGGATTGAGAAAATGAAGTTGCAATGAGCATAAATTCTTTCAGATTCGTAATCGTTGGAATTTTCACACAAAACATTAACTCTGATGTTATTTAATCACTCTCTAAAAACTTTCAGTGATGACCCAGTTTCTTAGAATAACATAGAAAATAACTTTATAAATCTGGAACTCTTTTAAGATTTTCAGATCCAATTCTAACGTATGTGTGGGAGGGGAGAGGGGGGTCTCCTCATTCCCACAACAGCAGAATGGTATCCAAGAATTCAACTCAGTTCTGACGCTCTCTAACCAGAGATAACACCAGATTAAGCCGGTTATATGTTAATTTTACAAGGCTGCCTCCCCACCCTCTACCCAACTTTTGAGGCCAGTTGCAAGCCCCCCGGCTATTACCTGTGCTTCTGACCAACCGGCTAGATTGGAGGTTTCAGTGATCTTCTCCTTCCTTAATCTGCAAGCGTGGCTCACAGATCTCAGGGAAGCACTTAGTTCTGATGACCAGTTTATTAAATAATATGATAAGGGATACAAATCAATAGCCAGATGAAGAGACACATGGGGTGAGGCATGGGGAGAAGGCACGGAGCTTCCTTGCCTTCTCCAAGTGAGTCACTCTCCCTCATCTCCAGGTGTTTATCAACGTGGGAGATCTCCAAACCCCATCCTTTTGGCTTTTTATAGAGGCTTCATTGCAGAGCTTTTATAGAGGCTATTGATTAAGTCATTGTCCATTGGCTGACTCAACCTCCACCCCCTCTCCTGTCTCTGGAGTGTGTGAGAGGAGGGCAACTGAAAGTTCTAACCCCCTAATCACATGGCTGGTCCTCCTGGAAGCCAGTGCCCCCTGCAGTGAAGTCCAAAAGTCACCTTCACTGACATAACAGAAGACACCTGAGACCCTTAATACTTAGGAAATTCCAAAGGTTTGGGGAACTGCAAGCCAGAAACTAAACAAACTAAACAAAGACCAAATCATTCAGGTGACTGAGTATGTATTTCTTATAAATCACACCATCACAGGAACCAATATACTTTTCTGGATTAAATTACATCAATCTCTCCCTCTTGATGCACAATAAACATTAACCAAATGAACAATTAACCATCTCTAAATTCATAACAAAGTATATATTCCAGGGGCACTTGGGTGGCTCAGTGGGTTAAGCCTCTGCCTTTGGCCCAGGTCATGATCTCAGGATCCTGGGATCGAGCCCTGTGTTGGGCTCTCTCTGCTCAGTGGGAAGCCTTCCTCCCTCTCCTCTCTCTCTGCCTGCCTCTCTGCCTGCTTGTGATCTCTCTCTCTCTCTCTGTCAAATAAATAAATAAATAAATAAGTGTGTGTGTATATATACATATATGTATATGTATATATTCCAGTGAAAGAAACCCTTCAATCTCCTGGAATCAAGCCTAGAAATATTTATACATATTTTGCTCTGCAGGGAAAGCTCTTTCATCCTCTGAATCCAGTCCCTCATACCTGTTCTGGATCTATGTCCTCATGTCTCCTCAGGAAGTTGATTCCTTTATGATACCTTTCCCTATTTTTTCTTTTTTAAAGATAGTTTGAGGTACAATTGCCACACAATTAACTTTACCTATTTAAAGAGTGCAACTCAGTAGGTGTATCAGAGGATACTTTTCACACTTCTGCACGCCCGTGAAATGAATCATCAGCACCATCAAAATAATCAACCTAGATACCCCCCCCAGAAAACCCTCCTCTCCTGTCGTTCTCTGAAATCACCCCACTGGCTGCAGGCAAAACTCTGAAATGCTTTTAGTCGTTGTGTATTATTTTGTGTTTTCCAGAATTTTCCATGGATGGAATCGTACAGTATGTATCCTCCTATTTATGGCTTCTTTCACTCATCTTAATGATCTTGAGATTTGTCCATGTTAAGCCATGTTATTGGTGAATAGTATATCTTTGGATGGATATGCCAGTTTGTTTATCCATTCACCTGTTGATGGGCATTTGGGTTATTTTCAATTTTTATTATGACAAATAGGATGACTATGAGTATTCATGTATAAGTATTTGTATGGTCACATGTCTTATTTCTCTAGGGTAAATATCTAAAAGTGGATTGGCTGGGCTATCTCATAAGTCATACATTTAAATTTTTAAGAAATTGCCAAACTGTTCTCTAAAGTGTTCATACCATTTTACATTCCCATCAACACTGTGTGAGAGTTTAATTCTTCTAGACTCTCTTCCACACTTACTATAGTCAGTTTAAAAAAAAATACGTTAACTGTTGTAAATGGTGTGTAGTGGTATCTCCTGTTTTAATTTTAATTTTGCTAATGATTAATAGTTGTGAGCATTTTTACATTTTTTTGCCATCTGTGTATTCTCTTTGGTTATGTGTCTGTTCCAATCTTTTGCCTATATTTTTTTGGTATTTTAATTTTTTAATTTAAATTCAATGTAGTCAACATACATTGTATTTTTAGTTTCAGGGGTAGAATTTAGTGAGTCATCAGTTGCATATAACACCCAGTGCTCATTGCATCCCGTGCCCTCCTTAATGCCCATCACCCAGTTACCCCATCCCCCCAACCACCTCCCCTCCAGCGACCCTCAGTTTGTTTCCTAGAGTTAAGAGTTCCTCATGGTTTGTCTCCCTCTCTGTTTTTATCTCACTTTACTTTTCCTTCCCTTCCCCTATGTTCATCTGTTTTGTTTCTTAAATTCCACATATGAGTGAGATCATATGGAATTTGCCTTTCTCTGACTTATTTCACTTTTGCCTATATTTTTAATCAAGTTTTTTGTTTTCTTATTAATGCATTTCAAGGGCTCTTCTTATATTCTAGCTGTGGGTCCTTTATCATAACAGACATATGATTTGCAAATATTTTTATTCCATCTGGATGTTTCATAAGCATTTCAATTTTTATAAAACTCAGAAATTTATTTAGTAAACTGTCCTGAAACCTGTTCTTACTCTGGTATTCCTTTTCTTGGCAAATCCATCTGGTTTGCCAAAACAGAATCACGGCAATTGTCTTTAACTTCTTCCTCTATTTCATTTCCCCTCCTTCTAACACATTGGTCAGTCAACCAGTCATGTCTATTTGACCTCATAGACAGCTCCACTGCCCTCACTATCTCTCTTTGCTCTCCTCACTGGTTTTCCTGGCTATGGTTTTATTCCTTCCAATCCAGTCCCCCATAAAGGCCAATGTGGCTTTAATCATGTGCCATTGCTTTGATGACCTGCCTGTTTTACAGGGACCCTTTCGGGGACTTATAAGACTCCCTGGGGGAAATGTTTCTTTAAACTTTATCCTGACCCAAAAGACCCCTTATCATCGCTCCTCTGACTAGTAGCCAACTCTGTTCCCCTCCACCCTTTCTTTTCCATGTCATATTCCAAGCAGATGGAACCACTTCTAGACCCTCAAAAGTATTATCATCATTTTCCTATCCTTCAGGCCCTTGTCTGTGCTTCCCTTTCTACCTGGAACAAAAGGGAGCACTTATTTTTTGTGGGACTATCTCCTACTTTCCTTATTTCCCCTATGGAATGGAAGTTCCATGAGGACACAGATTGTCATGTTCATCACTGGATTCATGCACAAAAATGTCCATCCTTTAAGACTGGACAGAAGGCACCACTTCTATGGTGCCATCCATATCTAAGCCATCCACAAGCTGCCAGGCAAAATTAATTTCATCTTTACCTGTTCTCTTGTAGTACTGTGTGCCTCCTACTATGTCAGCAATACTTCATTATGACACTTACTTTCTACTACTGAAGGGGGAGCTTTGCAAGGCCAAGGACAATGGTTTACTTGATCCATGAGATACAGTCTCTAGAAGCCCCTACCATACTACCTTCATGTATTTTATTTCCTTTTGTATTTCCATAATTTTTCCTTCCTGTACTCAGAATAGGCACAATGGATTATTAAGTTAATACCAACAATCAATTCGAAAGTGATGGATATTATACTTCAAATAAATAGTAACTGTGAAATCCGTAGAAACATAGACCTATGCATGCTATGAATGGATGTGGGGCTCTATCTATCTATATAATACATTTTTAACAAAGGTACCTTATTAAATTTAAATTTCTTATGGGTATCACATGTGCACAGAGGCAGACACTTTTATATTCATAGTTGGATACATATTATATTTTTAACCTATAAATAGAATGTTCTGGGAGGGTGTATGTTATTTCTACATATGTAGAACTATTCATAGACATATAATACTATATTTATATAGCAGCTTGTAAAAACTTGAAGATAAAACCAGTTGCACCATAAGAAATGGGAGATTTTAAAAATAGAAACCACACCTTTCCACTAAGGGAAAGGGCTCACACACAGTGATATCACAGACACATTGTGACACCCCGGGATTTTTCTTGTGTAGTCAAAGATCTCCCTGGCAACTGATTTGAGGTTATGTTTCTCAGGCTATACCCCAAGGGCCAGCTGTATGGCTGTCTTCCCCTGTTGATCAAACATTCAGTTTGCAGGCCACCGCCCCAAAGCCCGCACATCAGAATACGTGGGGATCGGGCCCATGACTCAGGATGTCCCACAAACCTGACAGATGATTCTGTTGCGCCGTGCATCCTGGGAGTCAGTGATCTAAGGCTCCCTGCCCCGGCCCAGCAGGCTTGCGTGGAAGAATGAGAGCACGATGGGGCAGCAGCTGCGAGTGGGAAGGAAGAAGTTCTGTGTGAAGCACAGGAGGCTGGCTGCATGGTGGGTGCTGGCAGCGTGGGGACCGGAGTCCCCAGGCTGTGGGTGATCACAGAACAAGGATTGTTTTAACGAGGACCTTCTGTTCCCCTTCCAGGTTAAGGAAACAAGACTCACAGCTGTCTGCTTTTCCACTTCTCACTTCCTTTTCACTCTCCTCCTGTTCTTTGACCTTTCCGTGAACATGTTTTCCACCAGAAATATGCTCTGAATCTTGGCAGAGCCCAGCGCTCCTCCCTCCTTCCTGTCTCGTCTCCTCCTGATGTCTTGCCGTAGCAGATCCAGATTCTGGGTATGGACGAGGGCAGAGAGTGGCGGCCACCGCCCAGCTTCTTAGAAAACGTCCCTTCTGGAATCAAGTGACTGTTGCTCTGCATCCTCAGAGAAAATTAGGGATGAGAGGCATTTTTAAATCGTCTAGGCTGACACGGGCCTCATTTTCAGCTAAAGAAACAGCTTCAGAAAGCAGTGAAGAAACTGAGCTTCAGCAAGGCCTGAAGAAAGAAACTTAGCAGCCAACCTGATCTGGCATCCGGGACTCCACTCTCTCACTCGGTCTTCTTCCAGAAATCCACTGTAGTGCATTTTGAAATGCGACTATTGTCTCTTGCCTTCTGTAGGCACCACATAAATAATTTGAAAGTATAAATGAAACATTGAATGGTTAGTTGAGTAATGACTGAATGATGAAAAAAGAGAATTAAGAATGAGTTTCAGAATCAGGTAGACAGCCTATGGTTGCTAGAAACCCAAATGCGGTCACTAAACTGCTTTTTAGAAAAGCACTTCATTATCTGTAATTTGTTATTTTATATTGCTTTATGGGTAACCTAACATATACGTGACACTTGACCTTACAAAACAATTCTCATATGTAACTCTATTTGATCCTTTAAAAAATATTAACAGATACTCAAAAACTCACCCATAAGCTTTAACCAAAAAACCTGGCGTTGGGAACCATGAAGAAATTTGACGTGCAGCTAGCTACAGGTAGCTTTGCCATAGGAACCCATAGCGTCGCCAATGAAGGAGCAAGACATCACATACCTTCCAAGAAACCTGTTATAAGAAACTCAGATAGTTTCACTATTTGATTATTTACACCAAAGAGGTAGGAATGCTTTCTACTTTATATGTAAATAATATAAATTATCTGTACTGGGGGGAAAAAAGGAATCATAGTAACTGGATTTAAAATTTAAGAAGAAATAGGTAAAGATAGAGAAGGAGAGTGGAAGTGCAGTTAAGGACTGCGGTACCAGGTGACTGTGATGGGCTTTGCTATAAGCAACCAGATCCCCCATCACTGGCTCATGCGTATCTTCTACCATTTTAAATACAATTATGAATTCTGACCACACGAGGCTACTCCGGGGCCATCAGGAAACCATAATAGATGCTGCCTTCTATGTCCATATTTAATTTTTTAATTTATATTAAATAATATACTTTATTTAAAAGGAAATACATTTCTGTAGAGTACAAACAAATGTGCTTTATGATTTATTTTAAAATATATAAAATATAATTGAAAATACACATTTACTGCTATTCTATTTATAAATAACATTTCAGGGCTGTATAGGATCACTTTTGACCTGGTAAGATGTGTATTAATAGATCATGAGAAATAGTCTGAAAAGAGTTTGTTGCCTCGAAATTCCAGTGGGCCCAGTAGTCTGGGTATATTGAGATAGTCCTCCCTGATGAAAGGAAAGCTGCTCCTCCTTGCACTTCCCTCTACTGAGAAAGAAAAAGAATGCTCGGGTGGTCTCTTTGAATTTCAGAACAGCAATCAACAAACTTGGATACATCCTCCGAACAGTTGGGCAAATGACCTCAAAGACTTCCATCTTTGATTCGGTATATTTGTTATTTACTGCTACATAATGCATTAGCTCCAAGTTTATCAGTTTAAAACGATAAAAATGTATTTACTTATTGTTTCTATAGGTTAGAAGACTGGGAGCACCTTAACTGAGTCCTCTGGCTCTGGATGTGTCCCAAGGGTGGGGAGTGATCAAGGTGTTTGCTGGGGTTGCACAGTTTAACTTAGAGAAAATTAGCTTAATAGCCCACTCATGAGCCTGTTGGCAAACTTCCAAAGATTTGCTTCCACACTCACTGGTTCTTGACTGGAAACATCCTTTCATGGCCTTATGTGTCTGTCCATAGAGCTCTTCACAACATGGAAGACTGCTTCCCCCAGAGTAAAGGCTTTAAAAGAGAAATAGACTGAGAGAAGAAAGTTATGGTCGTTTTGTACCCTAACCTCGGAAATGATAACCCCTCAAGTTTGCTTCTTGTCTTTTTCTAGATGTGAGTTCCCAGTTGTAGCCCACATTCGAAGGGAAGGAGTTATATGAGAGAGTGAGTGAATACTAGCAGTCAGAAATTATTAGAAGCCACTTTAGAAGCTATCAATTTGGAGATCAGAGCAAAATAAAGCTTTCTAGTTAGTATAGCCTGCACGGCAAGGAGTTCTGTCTCCTAACCCTTCAGACTTGATGGTCGGCAAAGTACCTGGGTCATGGAGCTTGTAAAAGACCTCAAAAATAACGGTAGTGGACTTATAGCCAAATCAGTTAAGATCTTGGAAAAAAGTCGTGCTTCCTCCATAATTAACCATTCTCCTTTTCTTAAATAGTTTTTAGAATTCGGTCAGGTCTCAGAGAGACTGAACACATGTTTTTGAGAGACCAAGTGACCATGCAATCTTAATTGTTCATGGTGAGCTGGACATTGATTCAAATAGAAATAAAGCTAGGAGTCTAAAGCAGCCCTCCTTCCTCAAGTAGAAATAAATAGTATACTGAGGACTGTGAGCCAGAAAGCCCTGAAGAATTGAGACTCTCCTTTCATTGATTTCTACCTATTGTGATATAAATCTTTCCAAACTTCATGTTTAGCTCTTTTAAAAAAACATGTTGATTTATGTACTTTTCAGGAAAATTCTATTGTGTTATGTGTGCTCCAGTCACTTTTGTTCCAGAGTCTCTGGCTTTTCCTCAGGGAGGTTATATATGTGATATTTTATTTTCATAAGTATCATTTTCTTTCTCATATTTTTCATTCATTTCATCCCTTTGCATTGCCTTCTTGGAGAACCTTGCAGTGTTTCCCACGGTATCATTGGTTTATTATTTCAAAGCACTGATTCTGATTCTAGCAGCTATTGGTGGGATTTTATTTCTCTGACTATGTTTTACCTTTCTTGAAATAGTTCTTTATTCCATGTAGCATCCTTTTTAATGCAAACTGCCTTCTTTTAATTTCATCTTACTTTCTCCTTATGGCTTTCAACTTCTGTTTCATAGAAACGATTTCTTTTTGTATCCTGTTGCCTATACCAGCTTTGAAACTGTTTTTTAATTCTTTTCGTGCTCTAAAACATTTTGGTCTTAGGAGTCCTTTACACTCTTACAAATTATAGAGGACCCCAAATAGGTTTTATTCCGCAGATTTTATCTGTTGATGTTTACTGCACTAGAAATCAAAACTGAGAACATTTTAAATACTTATTAAGAGTTTATTAAAAATAATATAAACACATTACAAGCTAACATAAAACATTTCTATAAACAATAACTATACTCCCCCCAATAAAACACAGTAAGAAGAGTAGTAGTGTTTTACATTTTTGCAAATTTCTTGAACGCTTGACCTAATAGAAAAGAGATAGTCTCATATCTGCTCCTATATTCAATCTGATACCAAATCACATGTCATGAATCCTCTAAAAGCGCCTAATGTGCCCTGTTGAAAGGGTCTCAGGGACCCCATGCGTCCCTGGACCACACTTTGAAAATTACTGCTCTAATATATATTTTTCAAAGGTTAACTCCTCTGAGTCAGTACTGTAATTTCTCATTTCATTTCATGTCATTGGTTCCTTCACTGTTATATCATTATTGGATAGGAGATGCTTTATAATATAAGATTCACATAATACATTACGGAAATCCATTTCGAATTCTCATGGCCAACGGAAGATGCGATAAATAGCATTAATCCCCCACCAGTGCTTCACATTTCTCTGTCTCCGCACTGTACGCCATATAATCTTTCAATACCCTCCTACGAAGGAAGACTGTGAGGCTTCTGAATCCGGTCTCAGCCCCATGACTTGACTTGGCCGGGGTGGGGGGAGGGGTTACAAAAGGAGACTTGAAATAGGCTGTGATTCTGACGGCTCCATGGAAAGGGTAGACCGGAGCTAGTTCTCTGGTCCCAGGAAGGAGGGTGAGGGAAACTTGGCAGAGCTTCCAGGACAGTTTAGACCACTGGAGTCCCAGGCAGCTCACAGAAGCAGGAGCTTTATAAATAACTGATTATCAGGGCTTCTGGGTGGCTCAGTCCATTAAGTGGCTGCCTTTGGCTCAGATCATGATCCCAGGGTCCTGGGATCCAGCCCCACATCAGACTGCTTGCTCAGCAGGGAGCCTGCTTCTCCCTCTCCCTCTGCCTGCCACTCCCTCTGCTCCTGCTCTGTCCCTCTCTGACAAATAAAGAAATCTTTAAATCTTTAAATAAAAAAAATATTTAAAAATAATAATAAGGGGCGCCTGGGTGGCTCAGTGGGTTAAGGCCTCTGCCTTCAGCCCACGTCATGATCTCAGGGTCCTGGGATCGAGCCCCGGCATCGGGTTCTCTGCTTAGCAGGGAGCCTGCTTCCCCCTCTCTCTCTGCCTGCCTCTCTGCCTGTGATCTCTCTCTCTCTGTCAAATAAATAAATAAAATCTTTAAAAAAAAATAATAAAATAAATAAATAACTGATCGTGGTTTAAGCCCCTAAATTTGTGTTTATTAAATAGCAGTTGTTCACTGAAGCAAAAAAAAAAAAAAAAGGAAAAAGAACATTTCAATTAATATAATCCGAGTATTTAATTATGTTTTCTCGTTTATCCAAGCTAGAAAACAGAATAGGTAATGGAACCCTGGTCGGGATGAAGACAAAAGTCCTCACTGTTTTCCTGAAAAAGTTAATGGGATTCCATAGAGACTGTCATCAGCAAAGGCAATAGAAATGATGTACGAATTTTAGACTTTTAAAGATCTCTCAGGTAGTGAGCTGATTTAGTAGTCAACGTGTATGTGGCATTCAGTTGGCTTTTTTAACAAAATTTAGAACATGTTTCTGTGTTACCTGGAGGCTACCTTCCCCAGGCTGTCAATCATTCTTATTCTATGTATTATTTCATCCATAAGAAGCTTTAAACCTGATGACGTTTCCCCATCAAATCTTAAATGTTCCCATTAGGAACTATTTTATTGTTTAAACTACTGAACAACAGAATTCATGAGAACCTTATTAGTGAATTCTTCAGGATAGAGTTGTGATATTTTTGATGTTGTTCAGTGGGGAACAGAACCAGTTTTTAGTAGCTGTCTCTCTGGAGAAAGTTCTTAGCTCTCAGCTAAGGTAGGTAATGTTATTTATGGAGTACACAATTATTGTCTTTGATTAACTGAAGAGAATTGTATGGAATTGCTTTTAAATTTATCCAATATAGGTACAGAGAGCTAAAATAGTGTTATCAAGAGAAGGTACAAAGAAGCGGATTTTAGACTAAGAGAAAGACAATTTTTACAGAGTACATCAACTAGTGAGATTCCCATTACTAGAAGCATTTAACTGGAGCATGGATGATTACTTACCAAGAATACTACAGTCAGAGATTCTCATCTGTTTCTAGATGTTTGGCAAATCCCTCTTGCCCAATACATGCTTTTTGAAGGTCTGTGACCCCCCCACCTCCATTACAGAATCATATGCAAAACTGCCTGTCAGGTTATGTGTTCTTCTCTTGGAGACGGTCCTTAAATTGCATTATTCTCAAAGGATCCCTGAGTGTTAGAAGATTAATGATTAGAAAAACATCCATTCAAATGGAATGGGATTGGACTAGATGAACTCTATCAAACCAAACAGTGATATCCTCCATACTAAGCATTTGTTATCTTTTTTTAGGCAACAAGAGCATCTATGAAAGTGATATACATATATTGCATTTTCTTTGTCCATTCGTCTGACAGATGAATGATAGCCATAGTGACAGACACATAGGTTATTTCCATATCTACATTTTCATATATATAGTTGCCTTCTTAGTCTATTGTCTTGCTGATGTCTTGTTTATCTTTTGTTAAGAAAAACAGTCAGCAAGCATGAAAGATTGTATCTATCTGAGGACACCTTAGTGCTATTTTGTTTTAAGTGATGGGGGCTTGTTCCTTAGTTGGTTGTTAAGGAAGTTGACCTTGCAACTCATAAGTCTACATCAAGGATTTTATTTGTTTACTTACTTATTTACTTATTTGTTTACTAACTGGTCTTGTTATATGTACTTGGGTAAAGAATACTTTCAAATACTTGGTAAACAGTATATGCTTGACTAGCCCAGCTCAGAAATGCATAATATATTGCTATGGCTCCAAATCAAACTGTATTTTTAACGTGAACTGAAGTGTTTTCTTCAGCCTTAAATGCATAAATGTACCTTGCAGCAACAGTATCTTCTTCCTAAGGAAGAACGTTCTGATTGAAATGGAAGTCTTTTACACTAATATGTTTGTTTCTCAAAATGCTCATAAAAAGATCTGAGTAATTAGTCATGTGCTTTGTGAATACTCACAATTGTTTTGTTTACATTACATATGATGGTGAGTGAAAAGTAGATATTAAATGCTTATATGCTTAATTTCATATGGCATTATATGAAGTTGTTACCTTTTCCTTTTAGGCAGAAGAGGAGGATACAGATAATTGATCAAATAGAGGAATAAAAAGCCTATTCTCAGCCTGAAGGTTCCCATCCAAAAAGAATGTAACAGGGAAGCATGTGACGTCTTTCATTTGGTTCCACAAAATATGCAGGAATAAATTAAGAAGTATGTGCATATGTTGCAGTATATGAGAAAGAGCTTAAGGGTTCTATGAAATTTTAATTTTGATAAGAAGCAGCAGGATGCTAGGTGAAATGAAACTGTACAATGAAGACATAACCGTCATGAATCTTTAGGCACTGAATATTATTATGTCAAAATAGGTTTTCTTAAATTATAAACACAAGAAACAAACTGACAGGAAAACATTAGAATTGAGTCACATAATAAACTTCCCTTAGCTATTGCTATGTTAAGTGGGCAAAAAATAAATAATAAGCTTGTGTATAAGAAACCTTATAAAAATACACAAATAAAGCTGTTGACAAGATGAATCATTATAAGCCAAAAAGGTCTTAGTAAACACTAGCAAGTGTATCCTAAAGGAAACTAAGAGATAAATTATGAATAATTAGGATAAATTCTGAGTGTGCAAACATGGCCCAATATTAGAATGTATATTAATATTATTTCTCAAAACGAGAAGAAGATACTTATGAGAATTATAACAATAAATGTAAAAAGACATTTGGTAACATTTAACCTACATTCTTGATTTTTTTTAATGTTAGAATAAATAAGAAGCTCAGTTATAGTCAACAGCAAACTTTCAGAATGCACAGTATCGTTATTCCATTTTCTGATTTCACCCATTTTCTTAATAATATTCTATTGTTTAAACTGTACCTTATTCATAATTGTGGACTACATGATCATTTCTTTATTTTCAAACTTTTCATGCCTTTTCTTTTTTGGAATAATACTTCTTAATGTACTTTTTGGTAGTTACTAGCTACATACTCCCCAGATCCTACTTCTAATTAAATGCTTCTATTGTGCTGATTGGTCATTTATAGTTATTCTTTACTGAAATGTTTACTCATACTTCAATTTCACATTTTAAAGCAGGCATCACTTTTTTTTTAAGAGTTTATTTATTTAGGGTGCCTGGGTAGCTCAGTTGATTAAGCAACTGCCTTCGGCTCACGTCATGGTCCCGGAGTCCTGGGATTGAGTCCCACATCAGGCTCCCAGCTCCATGGGGAGTCTGCTTCTCCCTCTGACCTTCTCCCCTCTCATGCTCTCTCTCTCTCTCCCTCAAATAAATAAATAAAAATCTTTAAAAAACAAGAGTTTATTAATTTATTTGACAGAGAGAGAGTATAAGCAGGGGGAGTGCAGGGAGAGAGGGAGAAGCAGGCCCCCTGCTGAGCAGGGAGTCAGATGCAGGGCCCCATCCCAGGACCCTGAGATCGTGATCTGAGCTGAAGGCAGTCGCTTAACCGACTGAGCTGCCCAGGGGCCCCACCTTTTTTATTTATTTTTTTAATTTCATGTATCTACAATTGAGAGTCAGAGACTGCTGTATAACATGGCCTCAATTCCGACGAACGTTGACATTTCCTAAAAATATTTAAATCACAACCACTTATTAACCACTCAGTTTGCTTACTACTTCAATTCTTATTCTCTTATTTTATGTTCTTTTATGCTCATATAGTCTTATATGGAGAGCCCAATGGGAAATTTATATTGACTAAATATACAGTTTTGGGCAACACTAATTCTTAGAATAGTTTAAATGTTTTATGAATAGAATTTTTCACAACTATTATATATGCCTTTTATGCTATGATGTAGTAAGGCCATATCTAGTTATATTTGCTTGAACTCTAAATATTAAATTACTGAAATTATGTATCTATTTTGAAGTTGGTATTCCCAAATTCACCTAAAACTTTAGACATATAATAAGGAGATTATTATGAAAAGGTAATGATAATTAGTGTTATCGAATGGATATGTATGTGTGTTGGAAGACGTCACTGAGAGGGCATGACTGCCTTGCTGAGCCACAAACTGAACCTGGTAATCCGAAGCTTCTCGTCTCCTCCCCTGTCTTCGGAATATAAGTTCTGCCCACTATTCCTATGCAGGGAGCCACTTCAAGGACTCAGCCTTGAGAGAGTATGGTGTTGTTGACACCATTTGGACTGTATACATGACTAAACCCCATGAAGGCCTCCATAGAAACTCTCAAGATTCTGGTGGGCAATTGCCCAAAGTAAGCCTCATAAGTAAGTTCCCTTGCTTCTTAGTCCTGCCACCTACCAATCTGGAGTGGTCTGCCCTTCTTTGGTCTCTCTTTGCCCTCTATGCTCAATTATGGGGGCCAGTTTTGAATTTCACCTGCGAAGCTCCTAAGGTTTCAAATGAACAGTTGGCAAGCCAGCCAGGAACCCGAAGGAAAGGGACTTGGGGAAGAGCCTCCATGAGGGAAATCCCAAGCTTGTCGTTGATCTCTACGTGGGGAGGGGTGGCCCCTTTGTCAGATGCTGTGGGCTGCCACGTGAGTACAAGGACAACCCGAAAACACTGTCTGACTTAACGTGCTTTTTGAGGAATGGCGCAGAGTGTGCTGTGGCAAAGGAGGGAAAGCGGGGGGCCAGCCTCTCCCGCGGGCAGTTTGGCCACCGATGGCCAACCAGAGGCTCTGGCCCAAGTTAGAAAGTTGGAAGAAGAGCTGAGTGTGGGTGTCGCCATTCTGCTGGCGTCAGGACTGGCGGACAAGATGGGAGAGAAGGATAACAAGTTGGGAGAGCTTCGCGTAGCTTCGGAGTTTTGCAAAAGGAGGAGGATGCGAGCTGATGGGGATTAATGTCCAGAGCACTTGGGACAAAGCCTGACACTAAGAGGCAGAATCTCTGGGAAAGTGAGGAGAGCGAAGAGGAGGATGTTGTGATGATTTACCGGGAAACCGACAAACGGGACACAAGGTCGCCTGCCGTCTGACCCTGAGCACAAAGGAAAACAAAAGCATGGCAACACCCCCAGACAGTGCCCTGCCCTAGTTCAGGAAATGCTCCTGCTCAGAGAACACACACCATTTCAGGTCATTGAAATCACTGCTAAGTTCCAGGAAAAGTATCCCAGCTTCTTTGGTGGGGCTATGGGATATGAGGGGCAATGGCTTCTCTCGGATTGGGCAGAAGACAGGAAATGAGCATTATCACTACATGCCCCGCCCTCTGGCAGTGCCGCCTGATGCCCCAGCATTCGGGATCCTCACCGCATTATAGATGGCATTTTTCTACCCTGTGGGGGACCCTGGAAATCTGGAAGTGCAACACACTCTTAGGGAGTCGGGAATTAGACAGGCCATCTAAGCCCAGGTCTTCGAGGGCCCTGATCCAGCCACATTCACCATAGGAATGAAAGCTGAGATGCTTCAGTCCGCCCTCAGCACCTGGTAAGGGACGCTGGTATCCCCGCTAAGCCCAGCCAGGGGACAGCACAACACATTCATGGTTTGGGGCAGTCCCTCACGGACCTGAGGGAAACTGACCAATCCCAGGAACAGGTATGAACTGCAGGAAAGACTTAAAACATAGGAAGGTTGCAGAGCCAAAAAGCTATCCTGATAGGCCATAAAGGGTCTGGTAAAAGGAACCTGGAAACAATCGTGGTTTGACCTCATTGCTCCTGGGATCCACCTGGAAAGACAGACAGACACCCCAAAACTATATTGGTTGGCCTATAAAAGTCTTAAAACCTGAACAACAGGTCAGATCTCCTCTACCATCCCTAGTGCCCTGCCTGCTCCAGCCGAGGCCTCAGGCATAGTCTTTTTCTGAGTAAATGTCTCCCACACCCCAGGTATAGAGAGGATGCAGGCCAATATCACCCCCAGGTAAGGGTTACTGGGGACATTCAGAGGCCCCATATTGAACTCACTCTACACTGGTCCCCTAGAAATAAGCAAAAAAGTGACAGCTTTGGTTGATGCTGGAGCCAAATAATACGTGGTATAACCCACAAAAGTTTTCAGGTCCCCTTAGTGAATTACAGAGGGTCTTCTGGATCTAAGTCATTTATCAGGTATGATATATGGTTTGTAGATGTTTTCTCCCAGGCTGTGGTTCATCTTCTCAATTTCTTAAGGTGTCTTTTGAAGCACAAATACTCTTAATTCTGATAAAGTCCAATTTACCAATTTGTTATTTCATAGGTTGTATTTTTATGTCATGCTAAGCACTCTTCACCCAACCCAAGATCATTAAGATTTTCTTCTTTTTTTGTCCTTTTTGTGTTATATCTCTTATATTTCAATCTGTGATTCATTTTAAGTTAATTTTTGTGCATGACATGAGTTAAGAATCTAAGTATATTTGTTTTGCATGTGGCTTATCCAGTTGTCCCAGGATTATGTGTTAAAATGACATCTCCTCCCCAATTCATTGTTTTGCCACCTTTATTAAAAATCAAAAGACCATGTATATAAGGATGTATTTCTGGACTTTCATTGTTTTCTATGTCAATCCTTACACCGGACACTAAATCATTTTGATTATCTGAGTTTGGCTTTAGAATATGTTTGCAAATTTGATACTATTGGTCCTCCAGGCTTGACATTGTTTTGGCTATCCTAGGTTCTTTGAATTTCCAAATCCGCTTGTCAAATACTTCAAAATACATGCTTCCTGGTATCTTACCCATTAGACAGGCTTCCAATTCCAGTTAACGTGTGTCTAGATTTACCCTCCTGCATAAATGATCACAACAAGTATGTGTAACAATGAGCACTCTATGTTGTACATCAAGCAATATAGAACAGCGATCCCTGAGAGTTGGGAAACAAATGAGGTGAGCCCTTTGATGACCCTGAATTACTGCCTAGAGAAAGTCTTCAGGTCACAGCATGGGAGGAGGTGCCCAGGAAGAGCCCAGTGCACTCCCTGAGTTGAGGTGGTACAGTTGGGGGGGTGGGGAGGTAGGACAACAAGACTCTGAAGGATGGACTTCCGAAAAAGAATAACTTCACACAGAGAACTCTCCAGAGATCTTAGGAGGTCCTCCTGTAGCATTCAGTTATTTATTACTAACCAGCTTTTGAAAAAGGGGAAATTAAGCATATCTCAGATCTAAATTGGTAAATCTCATTTGTTACTCTTACTAAAGTACAAAAGCAACAACTGTGGTAATACTTGAAGGAAATATTAAGAGTCAAAAAATGCGGGGCGTCTGGGTAGCTCAGTAAGTTAAGTGACAGACTCTAGATGTGGGCTCAGGTCATGATCTTAGGGTCCTGAGATCTAGCCCATTTGGTGTAGGTTCGGGCTCTGCACTCGGCAGGGAGTCTGCTTCTCTCCTTCTCCCTCTGCCCCTCCCCCATGTGCGTGTCTGTGTGCGCACGTGCCCTCTCTCTCAAATACATAAATCTTAAAAAAATAGAATAAAAAATATGTGAGAATAAAAGTACAACTTTATTTTTATGACTTCACGAAATTTAAAAGATGGAAGGAAAAAAGAAAGTATATATTTTTAGAGAACATTTTCCAAATCTTTGGATAACTAACATTACAAATGAATCAGTGACAAGAAAAACATGTGTTGTCACACTTCCACGGATTCCCATTATGCAATTTAAACAAATGCAATCACAATGAGGAAGAAAACTAACTTGGATCCCTACCATGTTTTGTGCAACAAATATCTAAGTTGATCAAATTTTAAGAACTAAAAGTTGAAATAAGAAAAATTTAGAACTAAACATAGTTGAATTTACTTATTGTCTTGAAGTACTTAGGAATTTCTAAGAATCATATTAAAACCATAATGGAAAAGTTGGATTTTTTTGAGAAATTTAAATATATGAAAATAATAAAAATTGAAAAAAAATAACATCAATAAAATAAACAGTAAACAAAAATCAGGAGAACATATCCACCATACCCATGAAGGTCAATGAGTAAAGTAAATCACTAACTATCTCAACTAAATCAATTACAAACTTAAACCCCATTAAGTTAGTAGGAAAAATATCTGGGTTAAGGAAAGAGTTTACAGAAAGAGGACAAATAATTGCCTAAAATCAAAAGCTTTAAATGTTAACCTCTTTTATGGTTGAAATATATCATGTAAAACTATTAAGATCTCAAATGTTAACTCTGACAAGATTGCTAGTTCAGCATCTCAGTGGAAAATACAAATTGTCACTTGGATATTCAAATATAGTGTGTTGGGAGAGTTTGAAGCTGGATATGTTATGGTCCCAAGAACCATTTCAGTTAAGAAACTGGAAAGATAGAAAAACTATAGCTAGCTTGACTTCCAGAAGCATAAACTTAGAGAGCAGTATTCAAAGAGGAAATGGCTGGGAATTTTCCAAGACATATACAAGATGTAAAAGCTGAGACTTAATAAATAAAGGAATTCTTAATAAATCTATTCTTTGGCATATTGCAACAAAGCAGCCAAACCCTCAAATCAGAGAGGGTATTGGAAGAACAACAAGAGATAAAACTCCAATAACAGAGGCTTCACGTCAAGAATAGAAGCCAAGGAATGACTTGCACTCCATGGATGTGTGCATTTGTCAAAACTCATTGATTATACGTCTGAGATTTGTGCCTGTCCTTGTATCTCTTTTCAAAACAAAAAAATTGAAAATAAATATTGAATTCTAGATAATAATATGCATGCTTCAACGGAGGAAGTCCAGGATTTTCAGGTTATGTTATTCTACTATCTTGCCGAACCCAGATTCAGCTCTTTTTTCCAACTTTCCCGCCACCCCAAATCTGGATCACTGTATTTCAGATGTAAAGTAGTCTGTCGGTGGATTTTGTTGTTATTTTAGTATAATCTTAGGACCTCTGTCTCTTTACTACTGAGTGTGATAGGTTGATATTTAGGTTAACTACTTACACACAGGATTTATTTCCACTATTTTATTTTATGCTTTTTGTTTACCATATATTTTCTTTGCTTCTTCCTTTTTTATTTTTTTCTTCCTTTGCTGATTTGGAAATTGGGTAGGTCAACTTTTCCAGCTTGTGGTTCTGTCTTCCAGAACAATAGTTTCTCTTAGGCTTTAGAGTAGTTATCAGTCTGAGTCCAGTTGAAGTTCCTGGTTTGGGAATTCCTACAGCACCAGGTGGGGTTGCATAAATTGAGCACAGGCTCAGGGCTTTGATTTCTCGTGGAATTTTTTTTTCTTTTTTTACTTTCTAATACAGAAAGGATTTTGTTTCTCAAAGGACTATTCTGCCAAGCTTTCTTTTCTCCTCTCCCTATAAGTATATCCTCCAGCTGTCCAGGCTTTACATGGGAGTCTTAGTCCCAATTCCCTCTAACCTCAAGTTCCATGCCCTAACTTCTGCTCCTGTGTGGAAATTCAAGTCAGATTCTCTACTTAGGGTGTACTTTGGGGTTGGATAATCATCTACAATGCCAATATAACCTCAGTCAACTGGCTTAATGCTCTAGTTTTCCAGTCCTTCTTTGTTTCTGACAAATAGTACTTCACCTCCTTTTTTTTTGAGGTACAGTATGCATTATATTTAAATCTACCATTTTTCCAGTTTATAATTGAAAGGGATCCAGGTTTGCTTTTCCAGAATGTTGCCGGTAAAGAGAACAATTGGGCAAAAATTAAAAACTTTATTAAGGTACATGTGTTGATTTGCAAAAATAATATAAAGTGCTAATGACAATAAGATGTACAGATACTTGTTATGGAAAATACAGTAATGCTTCTATAAGCAAAAATGGGTAACAAATACAAGAATTTAGGCACAAAAAACTAATATGGCTAAAAAATGTTTAATATATAGCTAACAAGTATTATATAACTAACAAATATTACAAATGCAAATTAGAAGACTTGTTTTTCAACTCACACTGACAAAAGTTAATATAATTGACGATTATTAATATTAGTGGGTACTTTCAGAGATAGGCACTCATACACTGTCAGCACATGTTTCAAATTAAAAATGTATCCCTTTGATCTAATGATTTTATTTATAATATTCTCTCCTAAAGATTTAAACAGATATTGATACACCTATATTCACTATATAACCAACACTTAGAAATAAAATGAATATTCAAACACAGGAAATATACACCTCTACCTCCTTTACTCTTTCAATGAGGGATCCTGAGGGACACATTCTATCCTCACTCCAGGGAATCTACCTTCATAAATAAAAGGCAGGGTTTTACTTATATAATGGGTAACTTGATAAAATATTCAACATTATACATATAAGCTGATTATATTATTTGTAATATTGATCCTGTTTACTGTAATTTTCATATGTAAATATTCAATAGCCAGAGTTTGGACTCGGCTATGAGAGAAAAATGGAAAGAAGAAAATAGGAAGGAAAATTTTCATTTAGTTAATGTAGGTGATTTCTTTACTATTTTTTTTTCCTCCTTTCAATCTTTTAGTATTGTATCAGGAATTTTAAAAAAAAAGGTGGAAGCTTTACTGTTTTGCAATCAAGGCTTGATCTCATTTTGAGTAACATTATTTGAGCATAAAAGTAATGATTTTCTTTTAAACATAGGCTTTTCAAAGATTTTCTCTATACTTTAGTGTGATTTTATTACATCTAAAGGGCTGTGTTTCCCCTCTGCCCCAAGAGAAACAAATTTTCCATTTTATAAAGTCAGCGGGGAGCCAGACTCAATTTATAAAAATTAACTTCACAGGGAACTTTTCCTAAGACTAAACTCTTGCTACATGAGGAAGTTACACTCTGGTAATCAAAGGCTCACTTGCAGAAACAAATTAACTCTCTAGCGTTAAGAAACTAGTAAAAACCAAAACAAACAAAAAACCACAAACTGGGAAAATAATGAGTTATATTTTCCCTGATTAGAAAAATGGAAGCTCGTCAGATTGATCATATTTTGACAGTTGAGGAAGGTGGTGCTACAATCAGTGTGCAAGATAACCCTCTGGGGGGTCCAACAGGAATATATTAAAACTTTTATTTGCATTTACTTCTTTTATTTGCATTTACTTACATATCACATCCCTTATATCAATGTTTTTGTGTGTAGTTTAAATGCAGATATTAGATTAGTATAGTACCACATGTATATAACAGGTAAATAAGCATATCTACGTTGTTTATTTTCCAGAAACATTTTCCTAGTGTGGGGTCATGATCTAAATGTTTGACTTCCACTCCAAGACATCTAGAAAAAAATTGAGAAGAAGCAATTTTATACAGATTGCAGTGCATTCAAAATGCTACGGTATATCCAAACCTTGCCATTCTGTATATTGCAAAAAGTAATATTACTTAAGAAAAATGTTCTGGATTCAGAATTAAATTTTCAGGCTTAATTAATTTTGTTTAATGTCTTTTATTTTCTAATTCTCTGTTGCGGTGTTTTGTTCAATGGAAAGGCAATAGAAGAACGTTAAATGGTGATCTCGCAATGTAAACAGGAATCTGGATGATCAATCACAGCGGTAAATCATCTCAGCATAATTGGTGGGCACCTGGGTGGCTCAGTCAGTTAGGCGACTGCCTTCGCTGGGGTCATGATCCTGGAGTCCTGGGATCAAGCCCTGAATCCGGCTCCATGCTCAGTGGGGAGTTTCTTCTACCTCTGGTCCTCACCCTCTCCCCCGGCTCATGTTCTCGATCTCTCTCTTTCTCTCTCATTCTCTCTCTTTCAAATAAATAAAAATATTTTTTAAAAAAAGATTGTTGTAGGGAGGTGGCCATTATGATGTCATTTCTTCAACACGTGTAAACATTAAAAGTGTCAACATCAAAACTCACAGAATGGACATCAACATCTTGGGAGAGAACTCTAAAGAGTGGTGTGCTCTCTAAACAATTGTTGCCTCATTAATGCTCTTGATGACTTAATCCATGTTTGAATAAAACATGGGCTTGATGACCCTAAGTTGGAAGGCAATTCAGGAAAATCAGACTCCAGAGGGGAAGAAGCTTCAGCAACACTTCAATTGATTTATTTCACTTTTACTTTCTTTCCCATACAAATCCAAGAGAGATACACAATAAAAGTATACACTTAGTAGGTATAAAAGTCCTTTCAATAAGTATAAAATAAAAATCCTAAGCAATAAGAAAGTATTGTGTCCTTTAATTGGTTGCATGTTTTCTTCCCTATTAGAACACAAAATAATGATTGTATCAACAGTATCTTAGTTTTCATGGAACAATACACCCACTATAACACATATGCTCTAGGTAATCAAAGAAAAACAGACCTGGCATTTGGTCTTAATTTTTTCGTTTTCTTCTGCTCTTTTCAGTTTCAGTTAATATATATTCATGTGAGCTGCTGCCGCATGCTGCTCCCTTTGTTCCTTATCTTGAGTATTGGAAAGTAAAATAAACAGAATAGCATAAACCATAATACCCCCCCTTAAGAGGCAGAGATACATAATATTAAAATCAGGCAATATACACACTTACATAATGCAAACAACATCAAAAGGACACCACAAAATCTTTCGAAACTGAAAATAAACCACATCGTAAGTGATAACCTAAGGTATAATAGAAAAGACATTTTACAAAATATTTGGAAATTAATATCATAGAAGTGAATATCTCCAGGTAGATATCTATTATTGCAGATCTTATGGGCATAAGAATAAATGTCTTATAGTTGATACAAATAACAAATTGGAAATCAATTCCAATAACTTTCAGCTCCCAACCTTAAGATGCTCAAGGCACAGTATCTTATATAGTTTAAAGGCATTGGGTATGATGTCTGTCCACATTGGGCATCAGCAGTATATCCATCATCCCTGCACTCATTGGGTCTCTTCAGGTCCATTAACTCTGGTTCTCCTTTGATACATTTGGGGACCATACTCTTGGGCTGGGCTGTGAACTCCTGGACTCTGAGCCTAGTAAGCTAGATCTTCTTCAAGCCAACCCCCAGACACTTGGAGCACCCAGGTGACAAGATGCTGGCACACTTCTTTGTTCCTCATGTTCCTTCCAAGCTGGGGAGGAAGACTCTTCTCTTCCTCATTCTTCTCAAGTCACTTTCTTTTAACCCTAACCCTTCCTGGGACACCTACTACTTTTTCCAAATAGTTTTGGCTTTTACAAAAGCCTAGAAAATCCTTAGACTTACAGAGACCCTGAGTTATAAAAGAGCCATCGTAGCCACTTAAAAGGAAGGGAGTGCTAGGAAGAGCTAAGGTTGACATACACCTGTTACAAATCATTGTGCCACATCTATCCCAGACATTCTTACCTACAGACAGGGAATTCCTGGTAATTTTCAATTAATTGCAACAATGGCCAAGAAAAATGCAGGCAAGTATTAGTCATCATGCATTGAATGCATTTTCTAGCAGACTATATAGACCCACCCCAACCACAGAATAAATGACAGGATAATTATGTTTGTTATCATAGAAAGTGCTAAATCATTAAAATATTTTTAGGAAAAATTTCAGATCAGGAGGCGTTTGTTAGGCATTGTCTAAATGTGAATGCTATCTTTTTAAGTTCTAGAAGTTAAGTTCTATACTTTGCATCATTTTAACACTATAATGCTGGAGTGAAACAACCCAGGGAAAATAGTGCAGTGTGAGAAGGTTGTAGAGTGCCAGTTTATGAGTTTGTTTATTCTGCAGAAATTTTACTGCTGCTCAAACTGACTGCTTCTTTAGTGCTTTAAATCACACAGCATAATCTGTGGACTCAAGATCAGAACAATAAACTTCACGGAATTTACAGGCTCAGGAGAACAGCATTCAATAGGGCCTTTTATTATGACCCGATCCTGACAATGTTTTTCTGACTTTCATTGCCTCAGGAATTCATAGGAGAGATGCCAAAGCAGTATGTTGTTTTGAGTCTGGGCCCTACCCCCGAGTCAATCATACCAAATATTGAAGAAAAGGATTCAGATAGGAAAAGACAATATGGAGGCACCTTTAAGGTGGGTGCAGGGAATTGTCCCATTATATGTGAACAGACACATTTTGAAAAAAGAAACGTAGAGCCATTAATCAATACTTCTAGTTTTCTTACTTACGGACACTTGCCCATCAGGATTATTATTCATCACGGGGTGTTGATGGGTCATATACATAGCTGAATTACATTAAAAAAATATATAGAATCTAGTATGGGGAAGGCAGGAGAGTATAATTTAGAATGGCTTCCCAGATTTTATATGTGTATGAAGGAAAACTTCAAAAAGTTCCCTTTCCCTACCTAATTATTAATTAATGATGTATGTGTATATATACACACACTATTGATTAATGTTATATGAATTCTACAAAAATGATAGAAATGAAAAGGGAAAATACATGAGATAAAAATAAATGCTAAGATATTTCTAATAATTTTCACTGGTCAGTGGCTTTGAATTCAATGAAACCTGAGTTTGAAGGCTATGATACTATTTATAATCTGTGAATCTGGACAATTGATGTAAACTCTCTTAGCCTCATGGCACATGTTATGAGCCTGCAGTGAGTAGTGGCTTCGTGATTATGGTGACGATGATGATGATGATGATGAGGATGATATTTTAGTTTATTAACTCAGAGATCAGAGAAACCATGGCAGGACCAGTCTAAACACAGCCACAGTCATCTCACCAAGTGGTTTCCGGTCTCAGCTTGAAGAATTCTAGTGAGAAGGGACTCATTATCTCCCAATTCTTTTGCTTTTGGGAAAATGTACAGGTTGGGTTACAGAGTAATTACTTTGTCCTCTTCTTCATAAGCATTTGTAGCATTAGATGCTAAAATTTAGGTTCATGGAAATAAGGCAGAAAGTTGTCTTCAGGTTCTTTAACCCATCTGAAATAATACAAGACACTGCTGTAGTAAAACTGTATATCAATTTGCAAAGAATTGACATCTACATTATGTCAAGTGTTCCAATCCGTGAACACAGTATGTCTCTCTATTTATTTAGGGTTTTTTCCCGCATTTCTTTAAAACCCATTTTGAAGTTTATAACCAAGGTCATATACATATCCTGTTAGATTTTCACCTAAGTCATGTATTTTTTGTCCCTTGATGTGATTATTTGGTGATTAAGTGGTATTGTATTTTAATTTTGGGTTCAAAATGTTCATTGCTAGAATATAAAAATAGAGTAATAGAGATAATCTATTAGTCCTAAAAGAGTTTTGTTGCTGCAATTTTCTATATTCTTGCCATCTGCAAATAGGGAGAGTTTTATTATTTTTTTCCAATTTGTATGCCATTTGTTTTCTTTTCTTGCTTTATTGTGCTGGCTAGAACTTCCAGTATGATGTGGGATAGCAGTGGTAAGAGGAGATATTTATGCCTTTTTTTTTTCCTGATCTTAGGGGGAAAACATTCAGTCTTTCATTATAAGCTAGGATCTTAGCTATAAATTTTTTTGTGGCTATGTTATCAAGTTCAGGAAGTTGACCTTTGCTCCAAGTTTTCTAAGAATTTTTATCCTGAATGAGTGCTGAATTTTGTCAAATGCTCTTTCTGCATCAATTTATAAAGTCATGTTATTTTTCTTCTTTGATCTATTTATAAGATCAAATGATTAAAGGATTTGATGATTTTAGAATATTTAAATGACCTGGTATCCCTAGAATAAAACACACTGTGTGATGGTGTATAATTTTTTTATAGATTGATAAATTATATTTCTCATGTATTGTTGAGGGCTTTTGCATCACTTTTCATAAGAGATATTGATCTGTAGTTTTTTTTTTAATAAATAAATTTTATTTCTTTATTTGACAAAGAGGGTGAAGTGTTTTTTTTTACATGTGGTCTTTTCTGTTTTGATATATTATTTTGGCCTCATAAAGTGAATTAGAGAGTGTTCATTTCCTTTCTGGAAAATATGGTATAGAACTGGTGTTAATCTGGGTACCTGGGTGACTTAGTGGGTTAAGTCTTGGCCTTCAGCTCAAGTCATGATCTCAGCGTCCTGGGATCAAGCCCTGTGTAGGGCTCTCTGCTCAGCAGGGAGCCTGCTTCCCCTTCTCTCACTCTGCCTCTCTGCCTACTTATGATCTTTGTTTGTCAAATAAATAAATAAAATCTTAAAAAAAAAAAGAATTGGTGTTATTCTTTTTGGACACTGCATGGTGTTCCATTGTATGAATATAACACGTTACATACTGTTGATGAATATTTAAATAATTATTAGTTTGGAACTATCAGAAGAGTGCTGCTATGAACATTCATCTGCAAGCATCTTTTTGCACATACACATACATTTCTATTGGAAACAGAATTGTTGAGTTATGGAGTATGTACATCTTTAGCTAAAGCAGTTAACTGTAAACACTTTTTCAAAGTGGTTGCAAAAATTTACCCTCCTACCACAAATGGATGAGAGTTTTCATAGCTCTATGTTTTTACCAGCACTTGATATCATCATTCTTTTTAGTTTTAGGTAGCTTGGTAGATATATAGTAGCATCTCACTATGGTTTTATTTTGTATTTCCCTGATTAACAAGTGAGGATGAGCACATTTCCTATATAATTAATGGCCATTTGAATGTCCTATATTGTGAAATGGCTAATCAAATTCTTGGCTCATTTTTCTTTTGGGTGATCTGTCTTTTTGTTATCAAAAGAAAGGAGATCAGTTAGGTCATGTCCAAATTGCAGAGAACATGGGCCTTTTGAGGGGTAGACCATTAGATATATGAGACTAGAACTCAGAAGCAATATCTGGGATGCAGAAATGCAATGATATGGAATCTATCCTACAAGATCCCGTGGTTCTTTTTTTTTAAAAAAAAACACAGAGAACATGGTGCTTTGTCAACCCAGCTACATATCATGTGGCAGTGTTAATGACGGCTCTCTGGTCTCGATCTCAGTGGGTTATACTGGAGACTCATGAAAACATAATGACATAGTTATCTCCACAAACCTGGGACAATTATCAACGTAATTTGGAGGCTGTTAATAAGCCAAAGTTCCATCAAAATTTATTACTCCATCAGGGCCCCCTTGGCCTGAAGGCGGACAACCAAGAAATAACTTGTAAAATGGCATTTTTTTTTAACTAGAAAACCACATTGAATGTGATTTACAGTGAAATTGCTGACATCAGAAAGTGGACTTTGTGATGTGATTCCACACGGCTTAAACCTTAAGAAAGATGTGGGCTGCAAATATACCCTTTTATTTAGCTTTCAGTCACAGGATGCCTCCCGAACCATTAAGAGATAGGCTTTTACTACATACCAGAAAGGTCTTCCTAGATGTCAAAAAATGAAATTAAGTCTTTCCCTGGGCCTTAACAAAGCAATTCAAACAAAGTAATTCAAATTCTTCCATATTCCCAATTAAAGAAAATAAGAACACTCTAATCATATGAAACTCACATTATTTTAAATAATTTGTTTCTTAGAATTGGAAATGACAAAAGATTGCTGTTATTATGGGATATATTCTCTCCCCCCCCTTTCTGCTCTGTCTCCCTCTCTCTCTGCCACACTCACACACTACACAAAATGAATGGGGAAAACATAAATTCTCAATAATTTTATAAATTCTCAACAATATTATAATGACATTTTCTCTGCTTAACTTCCAAATAGTCTGAGAAATCTAAAGAAGGATTAAGTATATTTTGAATTAAAAGATCTATTTTCATAAGTATGCTGAGAATCTTATTAAATACTTCCTTTATAAGCTTTCAATATTTCTAGCTTGTTTAGGGAAATACTATGGTATAAGAATAAGCATTATGATATACAGGAAAGAGACTTTTGTTGGAGTTAAAAGGCCTGGATTTGAGTCTAGCTCCATCGTCTTCAAACTAAACAGCATTAAATAATTATGTAAGGGAGCGCCTGGGTGACTCAGTGGGTTAAAGCCTCTGCCTTCGGCTCAGGTCATGATCTCAGGGTCCTGGAATCGAGCCCCGCATGGGGCTCTCTGCTCAGCAGGGAGCCTGCTTCCCCTTCTCCCTCTGCCTGCCTCTCTGCCTACTTGTGATCTCTCTCTGTCAAATAAATAAATAAAATCTTTAAAAAAAAAAAAAAGAAAGAAAAATTAGAGAGGGAAAGTGTTCTGCATTATTCTAACCACCTCTGTTTAGTCTTCCCGAACACATAAAAGGACAGTTAAGTTCCTACCTTCTTCATGTTTCCATAAGATATTAAAATATCTGTATTTTACTAGAACTCTTGGTTCAGCAGTAGACTTAGTAACATGACAGTAGCAATAATAGTAGTGGGAATAGCAGCAGGTGTAGAATTGCTATTTAAGTGACTCTAAGGCAACGCACCAAACACAAATTTAAGTCTCACAATAATTTGATGAGGATAGTGTATTTCTGTATAAGGAAATAAATTTTTAGATTAACAAACATATCCTTGGATATGTTTACCCCACAGCTCTTAAACTCATGTACTAGTTAGCTACTGCTATATAACAACCTGCCATAACATTTGAAGCTTAAATGACCATTCTTTTAGGAGGCAATTTTGTCACTTGCATATGGTGACTTGAGTGATCTAGCAGGTTCTGGTTTCAGGTGGTTTCATACATCTGTGGTAAAGTTGAGCTTGTTTGGGCAGGACTGTGCCTACTTCTGAAAGTTGACTGTCTTTGGGCCACCTCGGTTTTCTCCATGTGTCTCATCCTCCGGGTGTCTGGGCATAGTCACCTGGTGTGGACATAGGACTAGAGTGAGCAAGAAAAGAAGAATCCACAAAGAAGGATGTAAGATTCTTGAGACATAGACTTAGAAGAAGCATTGCATCATTTCTACCACATTCTATTAGCTGAAGAAAAGTCAGAATGGGAAGAACTAGATAGTTCTTATAACTATTATTAACAATAATATATTAATAACATTAATTAGGGTAGGGAAATAACATTAACTAGGACCATACAATGCAAATAATCTACCACAGCCTATATCATGCTGCTTCACTAATTCTTGATTTTCGTGTCTTATTTTCATGTTACTGTGAGACCATCTCAGAAGCAAGGGACAACTTATAGGATCCAAGTACTTAAATCCTTGCCTGGGCATTTATTAATATTTGAACTTTTTGTTTACAGAGGGGAGACTACAACATTTGATCCAACTTACAAGGCTAATTGAAGGAGATAGTTAGAGATCTATTCATTTGACTAACTTTTACTGAGCCAAGACTATGTTTTAAGTAATTCTTTTTAAAGATGGCTCTTCTAAATACACGCAGAATTGTCATGTATTAAAAGGCTCGAAGCACATTTCTATGCTTAGTGCTTGTGTACGTGTTTAAAGGAGAGAAAAAAAAGGATTGTAAGTATTGTTAAAATCCTGACAGCCATCCGTTTAAATTCTAAGACATTCAAAGAAGCTTTGTCTCACTACATCAGGCATGAGTCATGAAAATCTGTGGGAAAATATCAGTGAAAAGATTTCTCTTTTATGATACCTCTTTTGCCCTCTCCTATCCCAAACCAACTAATCTATATAGAAAAACTCTGGATTAACATGGTCAAATAGCAGTCTATAAAGATAGTTTATAAGAAATCCTTTTATAATCTTTATAGCTCATTTGGGAGATCAAATTTGGTATTCAGTAAGAGAATTCTTATTGTGACAAACACTAATAGAATATTTTTGTAATTAAGCTGATCATTGCAAAATACAGAAACAAACACATTTAGTAAGGGAATACCGTGTACAGAACACTGTTGGGTGTGTGCTGTAGGGGACGCTGGGCATTTTTCCCACCTGAGAGATTCTGTATTCTATGGGGAGTAATAGAAAGCACATAACCATAAAACTTCAGTAAGTAATCAGGAACCACCACATATGTGCAGGACATTTTCTATAAGGAATAATTTACTTTACAAACATTTCCTCCATAATATTTGTGCTGCAGCTTCTTTGCTTGTAAAATGTAAATATGGAAACAGGCATGAACAAGAACAGTGTAAACGACAAATTAATCAAATTCATGAAAACAAATTATACCCCCAAAATACCACCTAAAGTACTCAAAGAGCACGCAGTACACATTCACTCAATCACAACTGAAACAATTTCCCCAACATTCTATGGTTTAAAAAGACTAAAATACTGGGCTAAAAAAAAACCTTGAGCATAATTTTTGCCTTGTATCATATTCTCTCTTTATTTACGCTATTACAAGGAAGCCCTTGCTTAGTCTCCCTCTAGCTTATCTCGTTTTTCTTCTAACTTCACAGCCTTACCTTTCCTCCAACGACTTACCCTACCCTCATTAAATGGAAAATAAGATTATTATTAACTTCAGGGCTTGTAATAGACTTTGGCCTCTTTCATTTCATTATCATTCATTAGTAGCACTTCCTCCTCCCCCATGTTCTTACTGTTCCATGTTTCTTGTTGCCTTTGGTGTGCTCTGTCCCCTGTTTCCTTGGTTTTTAACAGCAGAAGTGGCATTTAGTGACCTACCCTGGTGTTGACATTCAGTAACTGCCTCCATTAAAGACAGACTAATTAGTGTGGGCCATGTGTTGGCCCAGAATTAATGAAAGGGAGTGCAAGAATCAAAGCAGGCCATTGATTGTCTGAAGCTCTCAAATAGGAGTTCAGCCTCACATTTTGGAAGTCTAGGTTATACTTATTGACCTAGTAATGCATTAGTAGTACTTTTGTGTCCATTGTCTGTGGCTAGATCCATTTTAATCAGGGCTGGGGAAGGGGGGGCACACCCACACACATGCGTGTCTGTATATGTTGGAGTTTATTTGATTTCTCCTTTGAAAAGAATTTTATGTGAGTGAACCTGACAAGACTTCATTAGTGGAAAGCACCAACAATAACTAAGATCAAGGGAACATCAGATTGCTCACTATCGGATTGTTTACTCTTTATTTTGATTCCATTCACCCAATTTTTTAAAGCACTAAAGATTCTTTAATTTACAAGTCTTTCTAGGAATAGAAATGCTTGATGAAGTACCTTCCTGCTAACTTCTCGACATAATCACCACCTATCCTACCTCTAACTGGAATTTATCTTTTGCATCAAGTCATAGAAACTGATAGCCAATGCGTGGGACATCTATCAGACATTGAGGAAAGCTCCACCTTTTTAGACATTGACTCACTCAGGAGATTAGAGGACATTACCTCACCCCCTACATTTCTTGTATTGCCTGCACACAGTGTGCTGCTTCTGTCCACACTGTCGCCTATCAACATGCCAGGGGCCACATAAGGAAATGACTTATACAAAAGAGGTGATCAATTACCACTTGAAAAGTGAAGTTGTGGAAATTAAATTGGTCTAAAGATTATACTTTTTTTTTTTTTTTTTTAAGGAGGAGAAGGGTAAAGCTGTATGAGGGCAGGGCTTCCAAAAATGTGATTTCTATAGGAATCACCTAATCAATTTATTTAAATGCATATTCTGATTCAGTAGGTCTGGAGTGGGGCCAGGGAAGTAACATTTTTAGCAAGGGCTTAGGTGATGCTGCTTCTGCTAATCTGCAAACCATAATTTGAGCAGCAAGATGCTAGAAGCATTGGTGATTTGGACAAACAAATCAACATAGTAAGGTCAATTTCTTCTCCTTTGTTCTCTATGGTTTTATTGTAAAGAAGTATTATACTTCCAAATGAAGTACAAGAATATCAAAATTGCTTCCCAACCTTTAGAGTAAGAGGTTTCTAAAATTTCAAGTTTCCATAAATGACAGGGGAGTTTAAGAACTTACAGTAGGGTGTAGGAAGAAAGATGGAAATTCACCACAGGAAAATAATTTACCCTTATGATTTTTATTACATTCATTACCAAAAAAAGGACTAGTAGAATAAATAGAAAGAAAATAAATTGCTTCCACATATCCTAATTAGTAATAATGACCTCTATAAAATAAGTTCCACTTTATCTCAAGATGACTTCATGTGATGTTGATAATGTTTGAAAATTGGTGGGATAGTCTTGGTGTTACTAAAGAAGGAAGATGGGGAGAGGGAATTTTTTAGGGGAAAAAAAGTCCTGGGAACACTTTCCCCTCATTTCATGAACCTACAAGTTCTTTGAGATCCCAATACTTTCCCATCCCTCTGAATAGAAGGCAAAGTCCCTCTTTTTGAAGGCCTCTTTGCACCTCTTTGTTAATTCTATCAAACTGCCCCAGGTCAGGTTAGGATTCTCTAAGACTTTGCTTATGCATTTTCATAATGCATAGTCTTTGAGCACCAGGCCATAATGCATTGATTTTCCTTGAAAACTTTGCTTCCTTGTGGTATGTTCCATACCAAACAACCTGCTAAGTAAGAAGCAGCTCTGTGAGACAATGCAGTTGCAAGCCCATGTTCTGTGCCCATCCTGTCTCTGATGTGAGCGCTGGATATTTAAAATCCCCATCACTGAGGAGAATCACCTTCTGCTTTTAGTTGGTCATTATTTCTTCAAATATTATTTCCAGCCCTATTCTACCCTTCTTATCTCCTTCCCGAACCGAACTTAAACATATCTTAGGATATCTGATATTGGCCCCAAAATACCTGAATCTTTGATATTTTTGTTCAATCATTTTGGTTCTCTGTTCCTCAGATTGAATGAATTTTAATGATCTATCTTGATATTCATGGGGTCATTCTTTTGTCACCCCATTCTGTTGTGAAGCCATCTAGTGAATTTCCAATTCAGATACTGCGTTCTTCAGTTCTAGAAATTACATTTGGTTCTTTTTATATGGTTTATATTTCTTTGATTCAGTGCGAATATGTTTTCCTTTACATCACTGAACATAGCTTAACAGTTATTTTAAAATCTTTTTCTGTGGATTCCATCTGGGTCATCTCACAGTTAGGCTCTGTTGAATGTTTTTTTCTCTCTCTTGAGACTGGTTTACATTTTGTTTCTTTGTAATTATGGGTCATATCCTAGACACTGGGAATGTTACGGGTGGAAACTTTGGATTCTGGCGAATGCCTCAGAAAGTGTGTTTTGTCTGTTCATTTTAGCAGGCAAATTAATCTGCATGGACTCAAACTGCAAACATTTCTTCAGGAGCAGCTCAAATCTCATTTCAGTTCTTTCTCCTTAATTAAGCTGCTTCCAATCTGCCCCAGCAACCAGGGTCATGAGTCAGCCGGAGAGAGGGACAGAATGAGCACAAAATTTGGACCCCCTCTCTACATATCCCTCTCTGTCTCTTTATCTCCTTTGTTCCCTCCTCACTTTCCAGCAGCTGTGTCTAATTCCTATCCTCCAGAAAGACTATTGGAGTTTCAGTTACCCCTGGGCTGCAGATAGTTTTCACACTAAAAGTTACACAAATGGAGAAATCACCCTGTGAAGTTCCCTCCTTCCAAGTGTCCAGAAACTTCCTGTTTTTGCCCATCTTCAAGTGCTCTCAGGTAGTTGATTTTTTTATTTCTTCATTTTTTTTGTATTTTGTCCAGACCGATAGTAGGATTGTTCTTCAAGAGATGACTCTGCCATATCAGTAGAAGAACTTCAATTTATGATATATTTAGATTTATTTGCTATACAAATTTATGACTAGTAATACAGGAAGTTGGTATTTCCAAAATAATACATAACATGTTTAGCTTTGGCTTCTTGGTTGGGTACATATATTGCAAGGTCAACCTCTGGCAACTCTTGGGATGCCATTGCAGAGATAAAGCAGACAAAAGCATAAACATGCCCAGCCTATTGATCTCAACTCTGGAGGAAGTGATTGCTAGAAGTGAAAATGTCCGTGAATAGTGAGGTTCTAACTACTATAGGGAAACTTACAAGAAAGTGATAAGCTCAGACAAAACCTGTCTCAAACTGAATCAGCCGTAAGAAGTATCTCAGAAATGGGGTGACCATATAATTTATCTTCTAAACCAAGTGATATTTGTGAGTAAAAGGAACACTATTAATAATTACCTGGGACATTGGGCATTCACAGGCAAGATCTAGTAAACACCAGTATATGTGGTCACCAATTCTGAAGAGACAATCTTAGGAGATAAAATCTCAGCATCAATCCCTTTCCTAACATTTCTCATCAATATCCTTCTGTCAGAAATGGAAGGCAGACCAATAATAAGTATCAGATAAAGGGATGGCCCTCTGACCTGACCTATTTCATACATCTTCTTCATGAAATTGAAAAAAGAGGACTAAGAAATCCATTGAGGACAATAATTTGATTTTAAATGAGTCTTCAGGCTTAAAAATCACATCTAAATTAGATCTCCAGCTCTGATTATTTACACGAAGAATTGACTAGAAGCAAATAGACCAGAATTGAGATAAATTCTGAGATTATTCTGTCAGAATCATGAGGATGGCCAACAAAAAACTATGTTTGTTTGTTTTTTTACCTCTAATGAAACACTTGAGTCCCCAGACCTATACAAGGTTATGATTTCATGTAGTTTGTGATTTAGTTTCATTTATTTGTTTGACAGTTTTATATTCAGAGTTTTGATCAAACATAATTATAATTTTGGGCTAAACCCAATTAGTTAGAATGGAGGTTTTCTTTTCTTTTCTTTTTTTTAAAGATTTTATTTGTTTATTTATTTGACAGAGAGAGCGATCACAAGTAGGCAGAGAGGCAGGCAGAGAGGGAGGGAAGCAGGCTCCCCACTGAGCAGGGAGCCTGATCAGGGGCTCTATCCTAGGACCCCAAGATCATGATCCCAGGTGAAAGCAGATGCTTAACCATCTGAGCCACCAGGCAACCCTGGAAGTTTTCTTTTATAACCAAAGATAAGCCACTAAGACAATTTAAATCTGTTTGATCACACATATTAGCCCTTCTATTCCTTAAAGTTCCATTTCTTTTCTCAACTCCTTGCACTTTTGAGGGTAATAAGAATAATGCTATAATTAATTTACATTAAAATTTATGAGTTTGTTCTACTACCTGACCTATGAAAGAGTTTTTCTTTTATAATGTATGCAATTTCCAATAAGGAATTAAATCACTTAACATTTTCTTTGTTAATATAATATAATTAATATTATAATATAATATAATATAATATAATATAAAAGGAACACTTCCAGAAATCCAGAAAAAAAGCATACAATCACTCTGCAATATTCATCTCCTTAGCATTTTGCATGAAATTTTTTGGTGCATGTAAAAGTATAAAGACAGGTCACATGGTGAAAATAGTTGCCCTAACAGATTGCCCTATACTATAAGCTGCACAAATAAGGCACAAGGCATGTTAGTGGATAGTCCTGCCAAATTTGCATAGAATTTGAAGTGAATCAATGTATTCCATTCCACATGATCATTTTTCCTTCATTCATGTGAGAGAACATGTGAATAAGAACAGGAAGAAGGGCTATCTTTCTATCAAGTGGTCCTTGTCAAAGGTTGCTTGGACATAAAAAACTCCCACAATTTTGTTCTCATTTTAAATATTGATTTTGTACATTTGTTATATCAGGAAGGCAAAGCATAGATAAGGCTCCTCCCTTTTTTATTTTAAAAACAAACTGAGCAACCCAGGAAAAGCAAAGAACTACCATCTGAGCTGCAGAATCAGCCGATGTATTTTCTTCTGAGAAGTCGGCATTAATTTTTCTTTACACTTAGTCCAAATTCATTTAATTAAGTTGTTATTATATAGAAACAGATGCTATTTCCTATTAATGCAAGAATATAGTATTACCATCCTAAAAAAGAAGAAAACATTTTAATCTCCCCCAGGGGAGACATATTGGAGACCATAAACACAGAACACCTAGTAATTTAGACAGAATTCTAAACAACTAATTGACAATAATAGCAATGGAAAGCAACACATTGCCAAACAGAAGTCTTTTAGTTTCTCTTTTCCATAAAATTTTTATACAATTCTTTATTTTCATGGATCCTATAACCACTATTTATCTTTTAATACAGGTAGATTTAGAATTGAGCTAAGGTTTAAGGTCTTTAAATACAGATATTTATAAAAAGCCTAATTTATGAAAGGTAGCTGGGAAAGTCAAGAATATGGCCAAATTAGTATCAAGAAAAGTCAGACTTTTAAACTTGACCTCAAATTTTTCTATTAGTTTCAGGGATAGAATTTAGTGATTCATCAGTTGCATACGACACCCAGTGCTCATTGCATCAAGTACCCTCCTTAATGCCTGACACCCAGTTACCTCATATTCCTAAGCCTCCTCCCCTCCAGCAACCCTCAGTTTGTTTCCTAGAATTTGGTGTCTCTTATGATTTGCCTCCCTATTAATTTTCATCATACTTTATTTTTCCTTCCCTTCCCCTATGTTCATCTGTTTTGGTTCTTAATTTCCACATATGAGTGAAATCATACACTGTTTGTCTTTCTCTGGCTGACTTATTTCACTTAGCATAATACCATCTGTTTCCATCCATGTTGTTGCAAATGGTAAGATTTCATTCTTTTTGATGGCTGAGTAATATTCTAGTGTGTGTGTGTGTGTGTGTGTGTGTGTGTGTGTGTGTGTGCACGCACACGCCTACCACATCTTTATCCATTCATCTGTTGATGGACATCTGGGCTTTTTCCATATTTTGGCTATTATGATCATTGCTGCTATAAACATTGGGGTGCATGTGCCCCTTCAAATCACTACGTTTGTATTCTTGGTTTTTGTTTTTTTAAGATTTTAGTTATTTATTTATTCGACAGCGAGAGAGCAGGAGAGCACAGGTAGGGGGAGTAGCAGAAGGAGAGGGAGAAGCAGACTCCTTGCTGAGCAGGGAGCCTGATGTGGGGCTCAATCCCAGGACCCTGGGATCACGACCTGAGCCGAAGACAGTTGCTTAACTGACTGAGCCTTCGAGGCACCCCTGTTTGTATTCTTTGGATAATTACCTAGCAGTGCAATTGCTAGGTTGTAGGGTAGTTCTATTTTTAATTTTTGAGAAACCTCCATACTGTTTTCCAGAATGGCTGCACAAACTTATATTCCCACCAACAGTGCAGGAGGGTTCCCCTTTCTCTGCATCCTCGCCAACACCTGTCCTTTCCTGACTTGTTAATTTTAGCCATTCCAACAGGTGTGAGATAATATCTCGTGGTTTTGATTTGTCATTCTCTGATGCCACTGATGTTGAGCATTTTTTCATGTGTCTGTTGACCTCAAATATTTGTAACTACGTATTTTTGTGATACTGTCCGGATTCCACAAGAATGTAGTCACGAAAAAATTCGTTGTATGTTATTAGCATGTTAGGCTGCAATTTCAATGTAGATTGCCTTTAGATAGAGGTCTCTGCCTTTCTATGTAATTTTTAAACCCATTTTAGCCTATGCTCAGAATTTTGCTCCTGACTCTGAGCTCTAGACTTGTGTATCTATGTGAATACACTGCATCTCTGTGTAAAGGTGTAGCAGGCATTTCAAATTCAACTTGCCACAAATAAAACTCTTGATTACCTTCACCCTAAGCTTAAAACTACTCTATTCCCACTATCTTCCATGATGGTAATATTCAGCTAATCCTCTTGGCTCCAACTTTCAAAATATACACCGCTCCCATTTTATGCCACGCCACCACCATCTCTTAGCTGAACTAGAACAATTGTCTCATAATTGTTGTTGCTATTTTGACTCTTATGTCCCTATAATCAACTTTCCTTACAACAATCAAAGTAAACATTTTAAACTCTGACATAGGCAGAAAAAAACATCCAACATCCTCAACCGTGACTATTCGAGCCTATTTGCAGAATCAAGTTTTTGTGGCCACTTTACTGACACAGATGGACCTCCAACCAAAATTTGGTTCCTAGACACTGAGATTGATGGCACCACACATGCACGCCAAGATAGAAAAATATTTATTGCCTAGAGAGTGAAGCTTTCTGGGGAGAGAAGATCAGTCCTCTACATCTGTTCCAAAAAATGCCTTGAGAGAGAAAAGAAAGGAAACTAGTGGGGTTTTACAGGGGTTAGGGTTTAGGCTGGGCTGAAGTTTCCCACATATTGTCAGTGGCTTCTGAGCTTCTATTCTGTCTGGAACACTCCCACATCTGAGAATGCATGCAGTGGGTTTTGCTAGACATCTGAAATGATGGAAGGGCACAATGGGTGGAAGGTATTTCCATAATGAATGAGATGAATAACAGCAAAAGAAAACCAGAGGATTTAAGCAGATTGTAAGAAAGTAGTGAAGTCATTCATTGGAGGTCTTTATGAGGGCCACATAGAGGGTTTTTGAGTAAATGAGATGGAAGAAAAGGTATACGATCTCCAGGAAGAGGCTATTGAAAGGAGTGGCTGAAATGCAATGAGAAATTTTGATGAAGGTGAGGGGACCAACTAACCCAGATCATTAGATAGTTCATATTTCTGGAAGATGTAGCCACTGAAATTAAAGGCAGAAGTTGAGGTAGAGGGAAATAGTGCAGACGAGACATTAAAGTTCCATATTTGGGGAGAAAATTGATCAGAGCTTGGTCATCAAATAGAGAAGGAAGAGACTACTGTAGACCAATGGTTTGTGCCTCAATCTAGATGCTATTGCCACCACAGTCTCTAAATTATGCTTCAGAGACTATTGGTGAAATCAATTAAAAAAAATCAGCAAGGATTATGGGCATATTCCTGGGAAAATACACAAATTTTTAAGACAAGTTTTTGGAAGTTATAACACGTATTACCATCACGTCGCAGACGTGTAACCCATTATTGCCAGGGTTCACTTTCTCGGAGAAGAGCACAGTAGAATCCATTTATAGTAAAGGGACAGAGACCCAAAAGTGAAGAGATCTGGAAAAGGTCACATAGATAGCACAGGCTCCAAAGGGAAACCATTGCCTCCTGCTCCTAAGTTTCCCTGACATCTGTGCTGCCCTCATCCTGTCCACAACTATTAGCACATTCTAGACCACCAACTTTGGGTCATACAAACAGAAACAAAAGTCTCACTTCTGCCTACCCTTTATTTGTTATGAAAATATCATTCCTATCAAAGGCTTGTTCATAAATTATAATAAAATAATATGTGTCTTCCACTAAACCTAAGAAATAAAACATGTCAGTCCCTTTGAGACCCACTGTTTCTCCTTCCCACTTGCATGCCGTTACCTCCCCTGCTGAGGTAACTACGCCCTGAACTTCTTAAAATTAATCTAGTCCATATTTATGTAGTTAATCACATTTGGAAGTATCCCCAAATAATATGTTATTTCCTATTCCTTATTTGGAATCTTTATATATATGAAACCATTCTATGTACCTCATCCAAGAAAAGGTCTTTTTTTTTCACTCAGTGTGACATTTGAGATCCATCCATACTGGTACATATTTGCTTTGGTTCATTCACTTCCACTGTTGCAAAAATGAAAATGTATTCCATTTGCATATATGCACATATTTTTGACTGCTGATGAATGTATCTGTGTTGTGTAATGTTTTTATTATCACAAAAAGAATACTGACATAGATGTATGTATAGATAGAGAAGAGGCAGAAATAAATATATATACGTACTATGAAGCAAATATACAATAATGTCTTTGTATTATGAAAATTCTGGTTATCTGTCACTAAAATTTCATGTTGACTTACGTACACTTTTTAACTGTCATGAAAAATTTTCTTATAATAAAGCAGCATCTCACAAGTTTGTCATAGGAAATGAATAACACATGGGCAATAGCAGAATGGCTGGTGTTTAGAGACCCACAGTTAATATTCCACACCCAAATGCATTTCCTCTTGTTAACATTTGAATTTCTTATACCTAACCAAATCCTGGCACAGAGCAGATATTCAGTGAAGCTACAGAATTGAATAAAATAATGTACCATCTATCTACAGGCATTTAATTATTAACCTTACTTCTCTTCCAACCCACACACATTATGAACCAGCCCACATCCAAACAATAGGTTTGACTGTCCAATAAAAGATTGCAATTATGGGTTGCTGAGCTCCAAAGGGAGAAATAAAAAAGTTTACCATCATCCAAAAGTGATTTCCTTCAGTCAGTTCCTCAGAAGATACCCTTCAAACCTCTCAGGAAAGAAACTGTCCTAAAAAATCGGCAACATGATGGGAAAATTTACACGTGGGTTTAGTGCTTTAGCTCCTGGCTCAAGAGATCAGAATTTCAAATCCCAGGTATCCCCCCTCGACATACAAATACGACTTTTCGATTCATTAGGGAAGCCAAGGAGGGAAAAGGTGAACTCTAAATTGCGTCTATTTAATGGGCTGCCACCTAAAACCTGAGTGAAAAAGTGAACTCCCACAACTCAGTACTGAATGCATGGAGAGTAGCAGCTGGTAAAAGATTACAAGCAATTTTCATGAGATTTACAGTAAGCGAGTGAACTACAACATGACAGAGGCAGAAAGCGAAAGTAAATGAGGCTGTACATCAATAAAGATTTTGTTCTCAGCAGCTGTGAACTTTAAAATGATTAACAAGACGAGAAGTATAGATTTCGGGGGCTCTTTGGAATACTCCCGGGCGGACAGCCTTATGAACAAGCAGAAGACGGAACGGGTCCAAACTGGGTGGGCGTGGGGAGAAAGTGCAGACTCAACGTGCACTAGAGAAAGTTAATTCATTTACTAAAGCGACGGATGACTTGGGCGAGGGCTTTGTCCATTCCCACGTTTGCACCCACCCCTCCCAGTCCCCCTGCCCCATCTGCAGAATCAAACCCGTCCCACATCCAAGACTCCGCCTGCGGCACCTCTGCAGGATTCTTCCTTGCCTTACCTGGTCGACTGCACCTGCCACGCGCCCGCCTCGCACACCTGAAGCACCTCTACCCTCCACCAAATGCCCAGCAGTTTGTCCTGGCTGCTTTCTAGACACCAACTCCCTGGCTGCCGTGCAAGCCATGTCACTTAGGTGGGGTTTTTCCTCAGGATGGTTCTCCTGAGATGAGATTTCCTGACACTTAACTTGAGCTGCTCCCAGATGGTAGGCTTTGCCTGAGGACAAGACTTCCTCCAAGCACATCCACTGGTTCTGTTCCCCTTTTGCTCATCTGACTCTTGTGAAGGGGTTCTGCTTTCATATTTGAGCTCCTCTTCTTTTCCTCCACCACACCACAGTTTCCTATATTTTGTTTGGCAGCCTAAATCTATAACCCATATGCAGAAAGACCCCCTCCCCCCCGCAATCAATAGAACAGTCAGACCAAACTGGGTTATTGGTAGTGAAGAAAAAGATTCTGCTCTTCCAAACCAAAAGCAATTATCTTTAAAGTATTCTAGGACCAACATGTCTATGCTCTCGTGGAGCTCTGCACTAGCCTGCCCGCCTCCTCTGAGTTTAGAGTGTCCTTCTACCTTCCGAAGTTCTAACTACCGCCAAGAACCATGCCCTGGCACAGGAATAAATTCAACTCACCCATGGGTCCCTGAATCTTTTCCTCACACGGGGTCTCTGCACCATCATAACCTGACCCACCGGGGCTGGGCACAGCTATTCCTCCAGACTTGGAATGGGGAGAGAAAAAAACTCTTCAGATCTTTTCTCAACACTGTCTACTTCTAAAGATGCAAAGAGGACGGTAGATAGGATCTACCCGGTCAGTAAAGATCCAGAGACGTCTCTACCGGCATCAGCTTCTGCATCATCGCCAAAGGAACTCTCTTTTACTACTTGGGGCCCCTCGATCAATCTGTTCTACAGCCCAGAATTTTAAATACATGATCTCTGACCACCTCCATCATGATTAACTGAAGGATTGTTAGGACACGGAGTCCCACGCCCCAGCCCGCACAGACCGATTCAGACACTCTGGAGCTGGGCTTCACGTGTGTGCATTGTTAACAAGATCTCCAGGGGGTTCTGATGCATGTTAAATGTAACTCAGAGCTACTTCCCATACCTTTCAGAAGGACCCAGATCAGAGTACCCTGAAGCAGAGGGTTACCACCAAGCGATAACTTCAGTTTGGAAGGTTAGGGTATGATTACGCATGTTTTGGAGCCCAAAAGCCTAGCAGCAAACAATATGTCTTCAAAAAAAGCTTGAGAATTATGCTAAATTATGATTACTGAGGTTCTACTTGGACTGCAAATGGGGACGTGTGCTAAGAGCATCCAAGTAGTTCCAGACATTAGCAGAGATGCCTTTGTAGTGAGGAAAGAGCCTCATAGAGGCCAAGCAGGAAGTCCCGAACTGCTGGAATGCTCCAAAAGGACAGGCTGCTGTCTCTAGGGAGTCACCCCATGCAACATGGAGGAGCACATACATCCCTTTAAGAACTAGTCTTGATTCTCGAATGTATACCAGTTGACACACCCAGCCAGACAAATAAACTGGACTGGGTGTGAAATGCCTTCCCTAAAGCTTGAGTCCTGCTTTGATTCAGAAATGATAAACGTCTTCAAGTATAATCAGCCGGAGGACCTTTGTGACAGTTGCAGGGAAGCAGTGCCCTCCTATATCTGCTGGAGAAATTATCCGTATTGAATTTACTCTTCTAAGACCACAGCTTGGTCTGTGCACACCCTGGGCAGACGCACACGCACACGTGACGTAGACGCTGATAGTGTTGTCCTGCAATAGCATCTACGAGGCCCCCGATCTAACCGGGGATACTGGGCTCCATCCCAGAGAGAGCAGCTTTCATGGGACTTCAGGTAACTCTGGAAGAGAACATTTCCTGTGTGGGCTGATCCACCAAGAGCTTGTTCCACTTACAAGGGTACCACTTGTAAGCCTGAAGCTAAGGGGTTTTCCCTCCTGGTGGGAGGAGCCAACCTGCACAAATGGTTATGTCACTGAGGGAATAAGACAGTAGAGACAGTAAATACTCCTCCCCAAAGGGGCAGGCAAATCAGGAAGGAGCCATAGAGCGCTATGGTCAAAGTGGACAAAAAGGAAGCCTATGTGACTGAGTAATCTCTCTGGCCCACAGAGAGAGATTCATTGTCATAAAAGATGAGTAGGATAGACAATGAAAGTGAGAAATATCTGAAATATATCATAGTCTAGCTATAGAAGGCATTTTGGGGGTCTTGAAAACACCATTTTGGGCATTTCACGCATAGAAGTAGAATGAATGGGATTCCATGCGCTGGAAAAAATGCCCACTTTGGGCATTTTTTTGTCCAAATGTCGTTTGGCAATGTCGTTTGGTTAGAGAGTGCAGATTGCCTTCAAAAAGCTCAAAATTTTGAAAAATTAAAGAAAGACCGTTCTCCATCTGCATGACAGTAATTCAGGAATGTACAGAGGGCTGTATGGAAGGGACGGTGGTGGAGAGACCGAAGTGCGATACGGGGGAAAGGCTAGAGGAAACCAGAGGACAGATTTCAGAACAAATGTACAGGATGGGCTAGAAATAAAGTTCACATGTGTGCATTATATTAGAATAAAGGGTTGTGAGTGTCAAAAGACCCACAAATTAGGTGTAGGTAAAGGAAAAGCAAGAAAGACATGTCAATAATAAATGCAAGTAATGTGGGCAACAGAGAATAATAGATTGGCAGTGTCGTTTATTTACTCATTTGTAAAACCAGTACTTAACTGGGTTCCTAGTATATACCAGGCACAGACCTTGGACCTGTATGTAGAAAAAGTGTGTGTGTGTGTGTGTGTGTGTGTGTGAGCTGTTAGTATTCAAACATCACTTAAATTTTTAACTAATTACTACATAGTCATAATTCAAAAATTATTACTTAAGTCAAGAGTCAGCAGCCCAAAATCCATGAGCCAAATCTGCCTCACCACCTTTATTTCTAATCACTCAGCTACATCCAGCTGTTCTCGTACTGTCTATGCTGCTTTCACAAAACAATGGCAGAGTTAAACAGCTATGACAGAGACCATGTGGCTTGCAAAGTCTAACAAATTATCTGACCCCTTATAGAAAATGTTTGCCTATCCCTTGCCACAATCACTATCACAGATATGTCTATAATTAATCCTGATGGCACATCTAGGACTCAGCCAGCCTGTTTCCCTCCCCTCCTGCCCAGGTTCCAGCTTGATGGGAGCATCATCTTTCTCTAAACCTGACTATGGAGTGGGACACAATTACACCTGTTTCTGGAAAACAAGGCATTTTCTTTTAAAAGATTTTTTAGGATCAATACTGAGAGAAAATATACAGGAAATAGCAAACGTAACATAGAAAGTTACAAAGCTTAAGACAACCTATATTTTCTTTCAGAAACATATATTTAGGTTTGTAATAATATTAAATGCCAGGAGAACCCTCTGGATTTGGTAACTCTGAAAACACACAATCTGAAGCCTTTCTGATCACTACTAAAATATTCATATGAATAGAAAAACATATGAAGGAAATAGTCAACAGTCCCAAATGGAAGGAAAGTTCTCACTCACATTTGAGAAGTTTCATGAGATAGTTTTTCTAAATAAGAGATAAGTGGAATCATAACTACAGCAAAAGTTTAAAGAAACAACTCCCTTCTAGAAAAAAAAAATGTAAGTTTATGTCACAGAGATACTGTCCAAATTGAAAGGATTGTATTTTGTGGTGTGGGAGACCACAAAAAACTGGGTTCCCTTCTCTGGCATCTCTTTAGATTGGTGAAAATCAAGAACATTAAAAAGTAGAGGTGATATCTGTGAGCATCCCACAGATGAGCCCAGTACTTGTACTAAAGATGCCAGGGTGTAGTTTAACTTATTCTCTGAAAGGAAGAAGACAGTAGGGAAGTGAATCTATCTGATAAAAAAAAAAGGAAACTCATGTCTGGGCCATACAATGTGGCTGGAATGGGAACAGGACGAAAGAAACTCTGGAAATAGAATATTGGACTCATTGCAGCAACTTCAACAAACATAAAGAACACACTGTACCAAGATAATGATCCCCAGACTTGCATCTGGCACCCCAACTCATTCCCCACTCCACAGACAATGCTCAGTCAGACCACAAAAAGAGGGATTAGAACACACCTGCTTGATGACAAAAGAAAGAAAGCAGAATTTAAAAAAAAACAGAACACACCTCACTTTGTTTAAAGAAAAAGAAAAATATCAGCAAGAGTTTAGGAAAAGAGTATTCAACACAGGACTAGTCACCAAAGGGGGAAAATATAACATGAAAGAAAAAGAAGAGATTTCTAGAGAGCTTTATACTAGAAATATGTTTTAGTTCATGTATATATTTTGTGTTCACAGGGAAAAAAACAACAACAAAAATGGACTTGACAAAAATAAATGAAAGATTGGTTGATAAATCAGCAGATTCAGGAAAAGGGAACTGAGAGGGGAGAAGGGAGGAAACTAAACAGAAGGAGAAAAAGAAGATGGAGGAGAAGGAAGAGGAGGAGAAGAGGAAGAAAAAGAAGAGGAAGAAGGCAGAAATTCTTAGATGAAATAACAGAACTAAAACTTACATTACGAAAAGAAGACTGTGTTTGGTACATCAGTTCACAGGTCTAGAGCACACAATTGAGAAAAGTCTCCCATAATTAGGATTCACAAGTAAATGCCATGGTTACTTGGTCACAGATGTCTTCAAGATAGAAGGGGACTTTGTTAGCAGGCCTGTGGGTCAGGGTACCCCACCGGCTGGAGCAGAGCAGAAGGGCAAGCCCAGTATGTGCAGACAGTGGAGATCAAGGTCGAAGTAGAGGGTGCTCTTGGGAAAGCACATTTCTGCTCTCAGTCACCAGAGATAAAGTGCACAAGAATTCTGTATGTTCAGAACATGCCATGTACATGATTTTGTCTTGTAGCCTATACTGATGTTGTCAGGATGCCCTAAGTATCCTATAATCAGATTTTTTTCAAGAAGTTACAAGAATTCAGCAGAGCAAGACACTTTTCTGTCACAGATTTTGGCCCTTAAATCAAGTAAACAGCAACACTATCTAAAAACCATACCTCCACAAATAAGGATTCCCTTATTAGACCATCCCCTAAGGCTCTCCTGAGGTTTGGTTAAGGGACAACCAAAAAGGGAGGGGGGGCTGGAGAGGAGAGAGCCTGAGATTTAAAACTACTTATCTTTCATATTCAAGAAAAGACAAGATTCCTCCCTGATCAAAGTTCCAAATCACAGACAAGTAACCACTGTTAGAGGTAACTTCGGAGAAGGGCACACCCTCTGCAATCAACCAACCAGCTGCAGGCTCAAGGGCGAATTTGTGGAAGTTAGCCTATCAGACAGGGCCACGCTTCGAGACTACTGTCAATCACCAAGTGCTCACTCTTGTGGCCATACTCCGGCAGATTGGCTGGCCAACAACCATTTCAGTCCAGTGACTGCAATAACACAAGGGGAAGTCCATCAGTCTCTGAATAACCCCGCTTCTGAAAATTCACCAATCCCTGAACACCAGGCTTCCCAAAATCTTAGGGCAGATCAGGTTTGGCTCTGTTTGGGACATTTATGACTAGTAAGTACAGCTCTCACTGGCAGAGGATCAAGAAACTCACCTACTTTGCATCAGATATTTGTTTACAAATTCTCAATCCTTTCTACATCAACTCCTCTTTACTGTTAAACATAAATGTGTATTTATGAGCAACAGATATCCTGAGGAAGACGTGAGATTAGTGATCTTTTCAATTCCTGGGTGGTTTGCTATGACCTATTCTTTATTTGTGTATATTCGAACCCCCAAATGCCAAAACACAGGTGTAAATTTTGTGATGAATTTTCTGAACAATGGGCATTTATTAAATGAAGAAAATGTCCTTTTATAGCTCTTTGAAGAGTGTGCAGTTGTTATTCAGTGTGGAAAATTGAAAGCAGATATAAACCAGCAGATACTGACAGCTAACCGAGATGTATAATTCCCTCAACTACTTCCAAAGGAAGTGATAAAATAATGAATTTTTTGATTAAGAGGAATTCAGATGAAGAAGATAAAATAATCATGGCAGAAATTGTAATGGCTTCCCATCCTGTATATCATTATCAGTCTTTTAGCTCAAACTACTGTTTGAACATACTGCTACCAAAAGTATTTTTGGATTCCAAAATTGCGAGTAAATTTTCAAGTGCCAGGATGAAATCTACAGCAATAATAAAAAATGTAATAGCTCCATTTACTGTAACAGAGATTATCAGAGATCTAAATGCCTCAACTTTTTTTTTTTTTTTAAACAACATAGCCATGATTGCAAGTAATCACAATGGAGGGGGAAAAAGTTCCATTGCTTATGCAATATTTTTCAAGAAAAGAGCTGACTTATAAGGGTACTACAGGTAAAATCCCTTCCAGATGAGACTTCAAAAACAAACACAGATGTTTGTAGAAAACTCTCGTATTTAACTAGAAGTTAATTTTTTTTAATTGCACTGCTTTTGATGGAAACAACACAAATACACATGTGGGTGTAAAGATACAAACAATTTTATTTGAAGCTGAAGCTAGGCATGAATGATTCTATGGAAGATGTTGGTTGCCCTGTCCAAATTCTGCAAAATGTGACTCAAACCACATCTATGTCCTTTCTGTTGACATTGAAGTAGTAGTTATGAGATTGTTCTCCAATTCAGCACTGTTCAGACTGAACAATGAAATGATTTTGTGGTTTTGTTTGCATTCAGTAATCATTTCTGTCAAATTCAAAAACCTGTTGGCTCTCTTTTTTTTTTTAAGATTTTATTTATTTACTTGTAAGACAGAGAGAGAGGAAGAAGGAACATGAGCAGGGGGAGGGGCAGACGGAGAAGCAGACTCCCTGCTGAGCAGGGAGCCTGATGTGAGGTTCATCCCAGGGGCCTGGGATGGTGACCTGAGCCAAACACAGTTAACCTACTGAGACACCCAGATGCCCCCCCCCCCCCATTGGCTCTCTTTAGATGCAGTTGAGAGAATCTTCCATTTCTTTTGAAGCACTGAAATCATACTTGAATTCTGGTGGCCCCAAATTTCTTGTTGACTTTTTAAATAATTCATTGAGTGAAGCCAACTTATTTCTTTTTTTTTTAATACAGTTTATTTAATGGTAAGTTTATATAATTTAATTTTTTTTTAATTTTTTTATTAACATATAATGTATTATTTACCCCAGGGTACATGTCTGTGAATCATCAGGCTAACACATTTCACAGCATTTGCCATAGCACATACCCTCCCCAATGTCCATATCCCTACCCCCCCACCCACCTCCCAGTAACCCTTAGTTTGTTTCGTAAGTTTAGGAGTCTCTTATGGTTTGTCTCCTTCCCCATCCCATCTTGTTTCATTTCTCTTCCCCACCCCCCCATAACCCCCTGACCTGCCTCTCAAATTTTTCTTATCAAAGCGATCATGTGATAATTGTCTTTCTCTGACTGACTTATTTCGCTTAAATAAGCCTACTTATTTCTTATTCATAATTTTTAATATCTCTTTAGCAAAAGGTTTATGCAAATTAAAAAAAAAGTAAACAGTGTTACTGAAGTATTCCATTGCTTAAAGGAATATGCTGAATGGGTTAAAGAGAGAACTGATGAAAAATGTATCCCATAAGTGCAAGGTTGCTCTTACTAGGCATGACATTACTTACGAACAGGAAAAGAAATTCTGATTTGAAGAGGATAATTATTACAGCATTTGCCATGACTATCTTTTCAAATGGAGTCTATCTCTTGAAAAATTCAATTTTTTTTACATGGGTATTACTAAATACTCTTCCAGCATGGGAACAAGTGGATTCATGAAATAGTATTGAAGAAAAAGGGAATAAAAATTGACAATAATGATCTTTTTGTTGTGAAAAATATTTTTAAAAGCCACTGGTCAAAAGATACAGCATAATCCTAAAAAATGGAAAAGCAAGTTATGCCATGAAAGATGGCATTATATACTTCAATGCATCTAAATTGGAGAGCTTTCTCAGTGGTAAACTTCACAACTATAAATGTTCAGTGGCTGGCTCATACGCTAAATGTCAAGTGTATTTTCTCATTAATTAATGTTGTGTGGGTGAAAAGATGAAATAAGTTGCATATGAAGTAAATTGTATCTGGCTACATCATATGTAACATAGAAGCTATGTTAAAATGTCAGTGGAATATTGACTATAATTACAAGGAATCTTATAAGCAAATTGTACAAAAGGGAATGATTAAAGAGGGTCAGAGAATCAAGAAAATATAACTGAAGGAAGTGCCATGTAATTTAGGTATATATAAGTTATTTGAGATGAATAACTTTTAATTGAAACATGCCCATAAAATATTTTTATTTTATCTCATAGTGCATATGCATAAGCCATAGCAATGATTTAAATTGACCAAACACGGGCATCCTATATTTTTATTTGCTAAATTAGGTAACCTTAATCAGAGACCAGTGCTTGCCTTATTTGCTCAAGATTGAGGAATCTGCCTCTATGATGTTTTCAGGAATATGTGCATATGTCCCATATGACTATGGGACACATGAGGCTAGGGAGAGCACTCTCCATCAAAAGACAATGCTCCAACTATTGATCCAGCCAGGGCAGTCTAAGAGGACAAAAATTCTCTTCCCTTGGGAATTTCTATTAAAATTCCTATGTAACAGCTGAGGAAACTGAGGCATAGGCAAGTAAGATAGGATCTCAACAAAGAGTAGAGCATGTGCTGTGGTGGATTAGGAAATTCATAGCACCTAACAACAGAGCATCAAAATACATGAAGCAAAACTGATGGAACTAAAAGGAGAAATAGATAATTTAACAATAATTGTTGGAGACTTCAGGGACACCTGGGTGGCTCAGGTGGTTGAGCATCTGGCTCATGGTTTCAGCTCAGGTCATGACCTCAGGATCATGAGATCGAGCCCTGCGTCAGGCTCCACACTCAGCATGGAGTCTGCTTGAGATTCCCTCTTTCCAACCCCCAAGTAAGTAAATAAAGAAAATCTTAAAAAAAAAAAAAAAACAGAGGGGCACCTGGGTGGCTCAGTGGGTTAAAGCCTCTACCCTTCGGCTCAGGTCATGATCTCAGGGTCCTGGGATCGAGCCCCGCATCGGGCCCTCTGCTCAGCAGGGAGCTTGCTTCCCCTTCTCCCTCTGCCTGCCTCTGACTACTTGTGATCTTTCCCGTCAAATAAATAAATAAAGTCTTTTTTAAAAAGTTAAAAAAAAAGAGAATTCAATATTCCAAAGTCAATAATGGGTAAAATAAGTAGACAAAAAATCAACAAGGAAATAGGACCTGAAAAAAAAAAAAAAAAAAAAAAAACTGTACACCAACTAGACCTAATAAATATCTATAGAACACTCCACCCAATAACAACAGGTATGTAGTCTTCTCAAGTATACATGAAATGTTCTCCAGGAGAGCCCATATGCTAGACTATAAATCAAGCATTAATCAATTTGAAAGGATCAAAAACATACAAAGGATGTGTTTTGACAAAAGTGTAATGCAATTGGGAGATATGTATTTTTATATACATTACATATATATTCATATATATTAACATTAAAAAAAACACTCTCCCAAATAACTGATTGGTCAATGAAGAATCCACAAGGAAAATTAGAAGTTACTTTGATCTCACCAAAAAAGCAAAAAACTTACACTCCATAAACTACAAAATATTGTTAAAAGAAATTTTAAAAGATCTAAGTGGAAAGACATCTCAATTTTAAGATTAGAAAACAGTATTGTTAAGATGATGATAGTCCTTAAATTAATCCACAGATGCAACACAAGCACTATCAAAATCTCAGCTAGTTTTTTTTTTGCATAAATTGACAACCCGATCCTAAAATTCATTTTATCCATATATCCAAGAAAAATAAAAACATGTGTCCGCACAAAATTTATAAGCAAATGCTCATAAAACAAAGAAATTTATATCAACTGATGGATAAAGTATAGAATATCCATACAGTGGAATATATTCAGGAATAAAAAATAAAGTACTGATACACGCTACAACATGTATGAATCATGAAAACATAATGCTAAGTAAAAAAAAAACAGTCACATGGGATTACATATTGTATGATTCCCTTTATGTGAAATGTTCAGGCAAATCTATGGAGGCAAAAAGTAGACTAGTGGTTTTCTAGGGCTGGAAGAAATATGGGGGCCAGGGCTGTGCAAGTAATGGCTAAACAGTACAGGGGTTGTTGGGGGATAACTAAAATGCTCTAAAATTTATTGTGGGGAGGGTTGCACAATTCTGTGGATATACTAAACAACTCTGAATTGCACGATTCATTTTTTTTTTTTAGATTTTATTTATTTATTTGAGAGAGAGAGCATGAGAGACAGAGAGAGAG
>CM052812.1:33301248-33349802 GCA_028533885.1 Nasua narica | reverse complement strand
CCCCCCCCCCCCCCCCAGTGCTGGATCTGGTCCCTGATGCTGTAGAGTGACTAGTTCCAGCAAGGTCAGGATCCTGGGGTCCAGCTTCTTTCGTTCCAAACTATGCCTATTGCCTAGAAAAGGGATAGTCCCAGACTCCCAGGCCTGCTGCAAACTACTAGACTCCCTTGTGAAAGAGTAGGGGTCCCACCTCTCGCCTCCAGGGCTTGGCTCTGCTCTCTTCCCCAGGCCTCCTGACTACGACCCTGACACCCACCCTCTTCCTCAGCACAGGAGACGGTTGTGGTAGATTGGTGATGACATTTGTCAAAATCCATAGAACTGTGTAACACAGAGTGAACCCCAATGCGAACTAAGGACTACAGCTAATAATAATGTATTATTATTAGTTCATTAATTGTAACAAATACACCACACTAATGCAAGATGTTAACAATAAGGAAAACTATAGAGGGTATATGGAACTCCCTCCCTCCCTGCCTCCCTCTCTGTCCCCCTGAGGTACCAGGCTCTCTCCTCCCCCCCCCCACCTCCATTCTCAAACCCTCAGTGTTTCTAATGAATCCAAATGGGGATTTCACAGCAAGGTGCCCCTTTCTGCCCTTCCTCCAGAATACCTGGGTGAACCCCCCACAAGCTGGCTTTCCACCTACGGGCAACTCTCTGCTTCATTCTCTCTCTCATAGCATTTTTACTTCTGTACTCTTTTTTTTTTTTTCCTTTCCAAGTCTTTCTAGGTATTTCTCTGTTCATTCATTTATTGATTTATTCAATGATGTTGATTATGGCCCACTTTGTACAAAGTTATATGTAAAATGCAGATGGTCCCTGTGAGCCACACCTCTCCCCAAACTCCTCCCTGTCCCCTGCTCCAACACTGCTACCTGGTGAGGCCTGTGGGTCCAGGGAAGCACTGAGGATAGACAATTCTTATGGAAAACCTCTGCTCCCCATATGAATTCCTGAACCTTCCGTCTGCAGGATTTGCAGAATAAGGTTTGAGAACTGATGGAGGGTTGACCAGGATAACCTGGCTGCCACAGGGAGAAGCCCGCACCTAGTAGTTGGGACCAAGGAAATGAATGGCACTCTTGTCAGTTAAGAAGTTGGTGACCCAGCTGTTCTATACTCTTTGCTTTGGGCCCTGGATCATCACCTTCTTTCCATACTCAGCAGACTTGGGTCCCTTAAGGAGGAGACAGATCCTGAAGCTGAGCCAGGCTCTGACTCCAAAACCAAATCCCGGAGACATCAGAGCATGGGCCCTAACCCCAGAACTCCAAGACAAAGACAGAAAAAGGGCTCAGTTTATGGGACAGGGAACAATCCAGAACTCAAAGACCCAAGGCCATGGTGTAAAGTCTGAGGCCTCAGCCCAGGAGCAGATTTGGGAAAAGGAGACTAGAATGAGAGAAAACCAGCCAAAATCTAAGTCCTGCAGCCCAAACCAACCCAAGGAAAAAGCTCAGGATTAGCTCAGGCCCGGGAAGCCAGAGTTCAGGAAATCAAACTAAGTCTCAACTGAGAAGCCTCAAGTCTCAAAGAGAGCCCTCGGACTACTTAGAGTCCTAACCCTGAACCTGAAGACCTGGGCAGGCATAGGTGTGGTGTTCTTTCCTGATGGCCCACATTACTGCGTTCTCACATGGCGCATGGCATGGGGAACACACATGGAAACACAGCAAAGAGCCTGCAAAGGGCCCATTGCTGTCAAAGACCTTATTTCCCTCCTTGCCTTTGGATCCCTGCTGTGGAACCCCTAGAGAACAGAGAGATTAAGTTGATGACTTCGAGCGTAAGGATATGGATTTGGGGTGTAGGTCTGCTTCTGGGTATCTGTGTGAGGCTGAACTGTGGGCTCTCGGGGGTTACTGCTGTGTGTCGTTGCCTGCTCTGTCCCAGGGCTGAGGGGATGGCTAGTGAGGGCCAACAGTGGGGGCCCTGGAGTACAACTGCACTTTCCTTGGATCATATTCCTATGCTTCTTTCGGTTCTGCCTCTCTTCGCTCTAGAAACATAGGCCCCTTTCCCGCAGAGCTATGACTGGTCCTCTTCAGCTTTAGCTCTCTTCTGCCCGGCTCCCCACTCCGCCCTCTGACTGTAATGACTCCATGGGGCTGGAGAGAGGTGGCCAAGCCCTGCTATGGACAACAGTCATCCTTGGTCCCAGAAGCCTTTCCCTCGCACCTCTTCAAAAGTCCGACGCGTGGCCTGAGATCTTCCAGGGAGACCTCCCTCAGTCCTGCAGAGACATTCCTGTGTGTGGCCACGGTCAAGGTGGAAAGCGGCCCCAGCAGGTGCAGACCCTGGCCACTCAGTCCTCACAGTCCCCCAGAGAGAATGCCCCATCTTTGCTATGACCCTCGCTGGCCTGTGTGCCTAGTCAAGCAAGGTCTGAGTGTCCCTGACACCAGGCCCCAACGTTTGCATCAGGCTGTCTCTACACTGGCCTCTGAAACTACCAAGTCCTCCCCTGGTTCCTGCCTGGGCTCCTGCTTTCCCTTCCCTGCGAAACTCTGTTCCCTCTCCCATATCCATGTACTGTTTCTGCCATACGTTATCCCGGGGTGAGGCATTAACCTCTCTGAACCTCACCTTTCCATAGGACAAGTGGAGTGATTGCAATATTTGCTGCTCAATTTCCTCTATTATGCAAAACTGAGCTGTTTAGTCTTTTAGGAGAGTATGTGAGAAGAAGTAAGAATTTCGGTTCCATTGCTCCAGGACCTAATGATGAGGGCAGGGAAAGGATAAGGATGAAATTCAGCTGTCAGTGACATCGGAAGCTGGAACTAGTGACAAGAAGCCAAGAGATGACAGGCAGACGGAGGCAGGAAATGCATATATTACTGCACGTCCTTCAGAGCTGTGCAGGCTGAGTTCTGTCACCTGGGCGGGATGTTTCTGAGTAGCTGCAACTTGGATATCCAAAGATACACCTTCTGGGCCGTCAGCGGTAATTTGATAGGGATTTCTTAGGTCAGGGAGGAAGGACAAAGGAAAATCAGACGCCAGAAGAAAAATGAAACAAAAGTAACCACAGAAGTTTGAAGAAAAAACCGTGACCCAAGAACTCAATAGCCCCCTATGTTATGTTGCTACACTGTGGTTACTTTTAAGACAATAGAATCCATTTTTATGTATAAAAGGGGACATAAATATTCTGCCAGTATGTCTCCCTTCAAAAAGTTATACTAACTGAGACATAAATCAAAATAAAAGGACAAGTAGGTGAGAGCTCTTGGCATAAAAGAACTCGAATGTACATGGAAAACAGGGAAACATAAATTTAAGGGTAAAAGTAGCTATAACTACGAGTAGGAAAAGAACATCTTTGCCAAAATCATTTGTGAGTAGAAGGAACCAAAGCAGAACATTACTAAAAGCATATAAATTTAACAATAATAAACTGGGTCTGACGTCACCTGGGCACTAAGAGGAAGCTGAGTTTGAAGAAAGAATGAAAAACAGGAACCCATGAAAAGAAATGGGCTAAAATACAAAGAAGGGAGACAGAATATATAGTACCTTACAAAAAAAAAAAAAGTAAAGAAAGAACCTCTACGATAAAAATAGGATCAAAAGCCCTGCATTTGATCTCCTTCATCAACCAAATTTAAATTTTCCAACAATAAGCAATTTTTGGAAACCAGAGAGCCCTCTTATATACTTAAAACCTCAAAAAGTAACCAAACACAAAAATATATTCCCAAAGTACAATTTAAATACAAATGTAGGTTAAGGGTGCCTGGGTGGCTTAGTTGGTTGAGTGCCTGACTCTTGGTTTCAGCTCAGGTCATGATTTCGAGGTGGCGAGATCAAGTCCTATGTGGGGGCTCTGAGCTCATTGCAAGGTCGGCTTCAGTTTCTCCCTCCTGTTCACACACACTCTCTCTCTCAAATAAAAAAATAAATAAAATCTTTAAAAATAAGTAAATAAAAATACAGGTTAGCAAACAAGGAGAATAGCAACAAATATTCCACCAGCCCATAGAATGTGCTAGTTACATGGCATCCTTCACACTTTTCATTCACTAAATCTTCACAGCAACCCCACAAAGTCAGCATGTGGTTTTCCTCGTGGCATATGCGAGAAAACCGGGCATGTGAGAATCAAATTACTTGCGCAAAGCCATACAATTAGTGAATTAATACTAGTGTTTAACACTAGTACTAGTGTTTAAACTGTAATGGTTTGATTCTGGAGCCAGTTGGGACCACTCTTTCTTGTTTTTACAGTAGACTTTAGAAAGGTTTTTTATTGTATCATAATATACATACAGAAGATGCATGTAACATAAGTGTGCATCTTTAGTGAATTTTCACAGTGAACTCACCTATCTAACCAGCACCCTGCAAACCCTTTTCCACTTGAGGGTAGCTAATCACTAGCCTGATTTCTAACATCATAAGCTCCTTTTGGTTATTTTTGTATTTTCTATAAATGGAATCGTTGGATCTCTACTTTTTTCTGTACGTTGTCTTTCATTCAGTTTGATCTTTGTGAGATGTATCTGTGTTTTTGTGGGTAGTGTGGACATTCATTTGCATTGCTATATAGTATTCCACTGTGTGCCCAGCAAACTCCGTATCTACTCTCCTGTTGGTGAGCACTTGGCTGGCTTTCAGCTTAGGGCTCTTACAAATCATGCTGCTGGGAACATTCTAATACTGACAGTTCTTGTAGAATGATTGTTTTGAAAACAAAAATTTTTTCTAACATAATGGAACAAATTTTTTAAGTTTATTTCTTTATTTATTTATTGAGAGAGAGAAAGCCAGAGACAGAGCAAGAGCAGAGGGAGAGGGAGAAACAGACTCCCTGCTGAGCAGGGAACCCAGTGTGGGACTTGATCCCAGGCCCCTGAGATATGTCCTGAGCTGAAGGCAAACACTTAAACTGAGGGAGCCACCCAGACGCCCATAACATAATTAAACAATTTAAACAAGTTTTGTTTATAATGCATAATGTAAATTTCATGTTTGCTTACGTGCAACTTGTCCTTGAAAAAATGCAAAATTGCATCCAGCTAAACTGAGATATATATGTTGCTATACATAAAACACACGCCTGTGCACACTCAAACACCTACCAGTGTCCTTAGTTCACCATGTGTATTACTCTACAAAGTTGTATTTTGTTGTTATATTTTCATCTGTGAACTTTCTATATTAAAAACAGACACACAATGAACATCTCAAACATGTCTAGGCATTCTGGCTCAAAAGTGCCAAGTGGAAAAATTTGATACTATAGAGAAGCTCGAAATAATAAGGCATTATGAGCAACAGTCATAAAGGAATCCATATTTGGACGATCAGAGCCAGTATCATGAAAATAAAGTCTTTCATCATTCAGAAAGACTAAAACAACTTCAAATACTGTGAAGTCAATATGAACAAGGCCTGAAGAAATAAAAGAAGTGGAAATATTGTTGAGCATGTGGATTGAAAATCAAACAGTAAAAAAAAAAATCAGAAACAACCTTTCTCAAATCAAAGGGAAGAACCATCTACACACAAAGGCCTTAAACAGAAGCTGCCAAATCCTCCTGATATGGTTCTTTTTAGTGCTTAGTAGCACCCACTTTGGTGGTTTCAAACATGCTGCAATTCAATTTTCAGGCAAAGCCAAGAGCACGAATGAGAATGCCACCAATATTTCCAGAGGCAATACAGAAGTTCAAGTAATTGACAAAGAAGGCTATATATGGAATTTTTTTTTTTAATATAATGGGTATCTGGAGCGCCTGGGTGGCTCAGTGGGTTAAAGCCTCTGCCTTCGGCTTAGGTCATGATCTCAGGGTCCTGGGATCGAGCCCCACATGGGGCTCTCTGTTCAGTAGGGAGCCTGCTTCCCCCTCTTTCTCTGCCTGCTTCTCTGTCTATTTGTGATCTCTTTCTCTCTGTCAAATAAATAAATAAAATTTTTAAAAATATATTAGGAACACGTGCTTCAAGGGACCTACTCCTCAAAGACAGAAAAATGTGACCCAGGATTAATAGCTGTGAAAGATTTTTATAACTTTTTATAACTTTGTATAACAAATGTTTATAACTTTCCTATAGAGTGGATTGAAAGATGGCCCCCCAAACAGACATATCTACACCCTGAAGCCCAAAAACCTGTGAATGTGATGTTATTTGGAAAAGAATCTTTGCAGATGGAATTGAGTTAAGGATCTAGATGAGAGCATTCTGGATCATGTGCATGGGCCCTAAATCCAATGATAAGTGTCTTTATAAGAGATATCAGAGACCACAGAAAGAAGAGAAGGCCATGTGAACAAAAATGCAGAGACTAGAGTGAGGTAAACACAAACCAGGGAATACTCAGAGCCCAGAACTGGCAGAGACCAAGGACTCCCTGCTACAGTTTTCAGGGGGGGCATGGCCCTGCAGACACATCCATTTTGGACTTCTTGTGACCACAACTAGGAGAGAAAAAATTTCTGGTATTTTATGCCACCAAATCTGTGCTACTTTCTTATGATAGTCCAGGAAAGTAATATACCCTCCTCCATCATTTTGCAATCATTTCCAATCTGCAAGCCTTCATATTCACTTCTGAAAGGAAACTTCAGGTCTTTTTCAAGGTTAAATGCCATATTTGTTACAGTGTTTATGTATTTCCTGTTTACCATGTATAAAATTACACCACCATTTTCATCAGGTTCTTATCCTTTTTATGTGTCACTGATGAAGTTTTTGAGCATTTTGACTCAAACTCCATTTTTTTCCCATAATCCTCATGATTTTTATTGTGAGATTTTGCATAGCATAGTGATTTTTTAAAACTCACATGGACATTATAGTAGAACTGACTGTACATGCTTTAGATGAATATAATGTACACATTTCTGTTGGCCATATACCTGGGAGTAGAATGTCTAGGCCATAGAAAGACATATCTTCAGCTGTAGTTGATAATTGTAATTTTCCAAAATAAATATGCTCCTGTTAGTAATGAACATGATGGCCCACACTTAGCATTTGGGGTGGTTTCCAGTTTAGCCACTAAGATGAGTAAGTAGTCTGTCTGATACTATGGTTCTAACTTATATTTCCTTGATAACTAATGAAATTGAACTTTTTTCCATTTGCTTATGAGCTATTTGGATCTTCTCTTCAGTGAAGTGTCTGTTCAAATCTTTTGCCCATTTTTCTATTAAGTTATCTGTTCGTTTCTTCCTGGAGTCAGAAGTTCTTTATGTAAGCATGAATATCTTCCCCCATTCTTTTGGATCCCTTTCATTCACTTACTGATGTATTCTGATGAATGGAGCTCTTTTATTTTAAGTACAGTCCCAATTTGTTTATTTTTATGACTAGTGCACTTTGTGTCCTATTTAAGAATTCTTTGACAATTTTAGGGTCATGATACAAGGTTCTCTTGCATTATTTCTAAAAATCTTTATTATTTTACTCCCTATGTTTAGTTGTGCAAATGATCTGCAATGGATCTATGTATATGTGAGGTAAGGATTAAAATATACTTTTTCCAGTGTGGGTAGCAATTGACTCAGTAATATTTATTGAGATCATCATTTCCTCCATTCCATTGTAGAGTAGGTCTGTTTCTGGATTCTTCATTCAATTGCATGGTCAATTAGTGGGCCAATACCACACTTTACAACTTTCTATAGTTTTATAATATGTGTAGATACCTACACACCAGACCTCCAGCTTTGTTGTTTTTCAAGACTGTTTTGGTTATTAGCCCCATACAGTACTCTATGAATTTTAAAATCACCTGTCAATTTCTGGGGGAAAAGAACTAATGATATTTTTACTTAGGTAGCATTTAATCTACAGATTAGTTTGAGAAACACTGATGTCTTTATAACATTGCATCTAGTGACCCAATAAATACGCTCTTCCCTTTATTTAGATCTTTGATATCCCTCAATAATGTAGAGGTTTCACAGGAAGAGAATTTCATATATCTTATTAGATTTAATCCTAGATTTTTATGTTTTTAATATTATTATAAATGAAATTTTATTTCATCTTTGTTCTTTACTACTATAAAATTATACAATTGATTTTTAATACCTATCTTGAACCAAATTACTAAATTCATAAATTTTTTTAATATTTCATCTGTTTTACTAATAGCTTGCTTTCTGTATTTTTTTTTAGGTATACAATCATGACATGTGCAACTTTTTTTTTCCTTTTTGATTACTATGTTTTCATTTCTGTTCTGTTTCTTGCCTTATGGCACTGAATGGGATATCCACAGTGATAGCAGGCATCTGTGGTAGAATAATGGCCCCAGAGATGTCCACATCCTAGTCCTCAGAAGATGCCAATACATCTCCTTTCATAGCAGAAGAAACTTGGCAGAAATGATTAAGGATGCATACCTTGATGTGTGAAGATTATCCTATCTTATCAGGTAGTTACAATCTAATCATATGGGCCCTTGAAAGCAGAGAACCTTTCCTGGCTATGCTCAGAGACAGAGTTGTGATGATATTGCTGGAAAAAAAGAAATTTATAGCCAAGAACCATGAGTGATATCTAGATGTTTAAAAAAGGTAAGAAAATAGATTGTCCCTGTCTAGAAGGAGCACAGCCCTACCCTGCCATCCTCTTTGGATATACTTTCCTTTTGAGAAACAGCTTTGGCTTGCTACTGGGCCTCAGTAAGAGACTGAATACTTAACCATAAGACACCAAGTTACCACACAACCTGAGCTGCCCATCATGGACAGGGTGTCAACTGACCTACCAAGCCAAAGTTGGGCATGCACAGTAGCACTCTACTATCAATTGGTAGGAATATGCATGACATTGGGTTTTAGCAAGCCCTGCAGGCTCAAGTAAGTTTCAAGAGGAAATAGCCCAAATGCTAATGGACACTACTTCTATCACAGGAACTTATCTCTCCCAGCTGTGGCCTTCATGTGGAGTTCAACTGATGGAGGGGGAGAAACTCAGGCCTGATTTATAGATAGTTCCTCATGATATGAAGGCACACGCGAAAGTGGACAGCGCGAGTTCTATGGTCCCTTTCTGAGACACAACTGAAAAAGGCAGTGTTGAAAGAAAATCATAGCAGAAATGTTAGTCTATACCAACTCATGATTTGTAGCCAATGGTTTTCTTGGATGATGAGGCACTTAGAAGGAACATGGCTGGAAAATGGGTGACATAGAGGTCTGTGGAAGAGGAACATGGATAGACCTTCCTGAATGGGGAAATAATAATTATTTGACATCTGATTAGCTTCCTTATCCTGTACCATCTTCCAGGTAATGTTTGATTCCCCTAGCCTGTCTTCAGCAGGAATCTTGTTAGGTTGGTTCAGCCAGAATATCCCTCACTCTTGATATTTCCTGTTAGTAATTTTCCACCCACAGACCCCCACCCTGCTCTGTGTCTATAAATTCTCACTTGTCCGTGCTGTATTCAGAGTTGGTGTTGAGCCCAGTCTCCCCCACCACCACCACCATAACTGTCCCTATGTCAATTGTGATGGTCCTGAATAAAGTCTGCCTTACCATCTCTAACACTGCCATTGAATATTTTTCTTAATAATACCCACATATTCATCACCTAGTTTTAAGACTATAAACATTTCATCAAATTTCTCTTCTTCCTAAGCTCTTCAGATTGCATCCCTTAAGACAGGTATCTTTCCTTCATTATCCAATATGCTGGACAGAATGTTGTGTCTATCGATTTCCTAATGCAAATAATGTTTTAAACAATATCCATGTATGTTTTGGCTAACCTAGGCCCATGTATTCACATAACATATTCTAAGCAATGAGGTTGCTGGTTCAAAGTGTAGATGCATTTAAAATTTTGATAACAACTGGCAGATTGTTCTCCACTAAAGTTGAACCAATTTGCACTCCCAACAAACAGTGTACAGGAGCTCCTTTGAAGGAGAGAGCTTTTGATGTTTCTCTTTGGGTGTCTCATCTGGTGATCTTGGCATCCTATGATATACAGAGTGTGTCAATTAGCACTTGAAAGTCACCATCTATATGAAGGCACTCAGGGGTTCTTAAGCCCAGGGACTCTTTTCAGAACCTTAAGTGTCCTCTAAAAGAAGGCAACGGCCAAGAAGATGTAAATTCTAAAATTTCAGTTATGATTAACTAAGTATACCTAAACCATAAAAGGATCTAGTAAATTTTTCTAGATAAAAGAAAATTCAATTTCACAGAAGCACCATCAAAGGGAAAACAAAAGGAAAGACGAGCCAGACTGGGGTGAGTTTCTTAAGGAGCTCATTTTAGTGCATTTTCAAATCCCCTTTCTGTTCTCCTTATCATAAAGAACCAAATTTAAAAGAAAAAAAATATGATAGCCATAAAAAAATTTATTTTAGATAAAAGCAATGATTAGTAAAGCTTATTCCACTTAATCCAGATAAAATTAATTGATCTCCTCTTAGGTTAAACAAATTGTTATAGAAACTGCTGAGCATAGAAACAAAAATGAAACATAATAGTTTGATGAGGTGGTTCAAAGTCATCTAAGTTTTGCAGAAGGATAACAGGAAATTGGTAGAGTATGCATACCTTCTAAATATGACTATCTATGCAATGAATAATTAATTGCAGCAAGATCTTTATTTTCTAGTTTATGAAATATTTTCAACCATCGTTGAACATTATGCTCACATACAAGTTTATAATAACATCAGTAACTAACATTTGTAAAGAGTTGACAAAATTGCCAAAAGGTTTGCATATTTGTTTCTAATTTAATCCTTAGGTTTTATAGATAAGCAAACAAGGGGTCAGAAAAAAAAAATTTAAATAGACTAATTTCACGGGGCTAGGAATTTTCAAAGCTGAAATTTGGCCCAGAATATGTCATTTTTAAATTTAAATATTAATGAAGCTTTAGAGAAGATACAGAAAATCGTAAAGACTTAAATAGCTAATTTTCTATTTAAGAAATGAATATTAATATTTTCCACATATTTATGCAAATATCTATCATTGCTTTGTGTCAAAACAGTATTTATTTTATTTTAAAAAATTTGTAGAAAGAAGAGCAGAGAATAAAACTTCCAAGAATGCCACCCAGAAATAATCAGTGTTTACATGTTGGCATAGAGCTTTCCAGAACTGCATGTGCATTGTACACACAAACAGCAAGGAGAATAAATATTTACTGTTGTAGTCTGCTATTTGCACTTAGGATTATACTGAAAGTGGTTTTCCATATCAATAAATATTTCCTGTTCATATTTATGATGACAGTGCTTTTATCATTATAAAAATAACAAAGGACTTGAAATTTAAGCAGTTTAAAGGATCTTTTGCCTCCCATTTCCATCAATAACTTCCATCAACAATTATATATTCACATATAACATATTTCCTTGCTTTCTCATATAAATGCAAACTTAGGACATGCACTGTTCTGCACTTTCCTTTGTCCACTTAGTAATGTATTATTGAAACCTTTCATCTCACTACGTACATAGAATATGACGTTGGATGGATAGATCACAATTCATTTAACTGATGTTCTACTGATAAAAATTAATGTTTCAGTGGTTGTTTTCAGTATTATATTACAGGTAATGTTGACATAAATACAACTAGTAGTAGCCGTGGTAGTAATATTATTAATGTTGTTATCACTATTATTATTACTATGTACCAGGTGCTGTTCTAAGTAATTTATATATAATAACTCATTTAGTCCACACACCAACTTTATGAGGCAGTTACTATTGTTAGAATCTTTTACGAATGAGGAAAATCTTCATATAGAAGTTAAATGAATTTCCCAAGTAACATAGATGGTAAATATGTATATATTTCCACATATGTGTTAGTAAATATACAAGATAATTTTCAAGATGTCTGAGTCAAAGAAATTCATCTTAAGTTTTGATTGAAATGCCAAATTGCCCTTTATTTTTTTTATTTTTTTTTTCCAAATTGCCCTTTAAATGAGCCTGTCTCGATTATGTATTCCCTTCAACAGTATATGAAATTTCTAGAATCCTTCCACTCACCAGGGGTGGGCATTGTGACACTTTGTTAATTTGGGCCAACTTCATAGATATTAATTGCTGTGAATCATAAATTTAGGCAACTTTTCATACAATTATTAGATATTTGTAATCCTTTTCCTGTGAACTGTGTGTACTATAAATGTTCTTCACTATTGGATTATCAATTTGTAAGATTTCCTAATATGCCAAAGAAATAATCCTTTGTCATGTATTTTGCAAATATTTTTCCCAGCTTTGCTTTTTAATTTTGTTTACAAAGTTTTTGTAGTTGTATTTTGAGATACTGGGCTTAATTTTTATGTGGACTTCACAGGCTGACAAAAACATGCCATTTTGGTTTTTTTGCCTTTCTTTTTTTTTTTTTTTTTTTAAGATTTTTTATTTATTTATTAGAGAGAGAGAAAGTGAGAATGAGAGGGGAGAAGGTCAGAGGGAGAAGCAGACTTCCCGCAGAGCCGGGAGTCCGATATGGGACTCGATCCCGGGACTCCAGGATCATGACCTGAGCTGAAGGCAGTCGCTCAACCAACTGAGCCACCCAGGCACTCTTTGTCTCCTTTCTTTATGCCTGTGTTCATGTCTAACTCTCTTTGTGTCTTCTCTGTCTTTTCCTCTTGCCCCATTTCTTCCTCCCCTCCTTCCTCCCTTCCTTTCTTTTCTCCCTCCCTTCCTTACTTCCTTCCTTTTCTTATTGTTGCCCTATTTTGATCCCTGATGCAGATAGTTGAGTTAATCACACGCCTTAGATTAAGGCACACTGTTTTCAGGTTTCCATATTAGACCCCTATGTTGAATTTTCTTATATTCTTCCTCATCTCTATCTCCTCTACTCTTCCCTCCCCTGTTAGATGCTGTTCAAAGATGCTTCATGCATGTCTTTGGTCCTCATTTGGAGGGAAATTTGGGCATTTACATTTATCTATTCACTTAATTGTAATCTCTCTTTAAGAATGCATACACACACACACACAAATTCATACACACACACTTATATCACATTTTTGTTATTTTAAATATTGTAATTTACATAAATAACATTGTGCTATAGATCTTTCTCTGTTTATTAATTGTTTCATTACAACATTGTGTGTTATAATCTGTCCATATGGCTTTCTGTTTATGCATCCCTTTTAATTATCTATTGCTATGGTGCCCATCCCAAACTATATCATGATCAGCGCTCTTACCTTATCTATCTACCCACTGGAGTGAGAGGGATCCTGGCTCTTATGGAATACATGTACTTAACTTATCAACATGTTGCCAGATTGCCCCTCAGAAACAAGGCATCATTTCACTCTTTCAAGTACATCATTTTCTTTTCTCCATACTTTGGCTGATGCCAGGAATTATCGAACCTTACGATCTTTGCCAATCTTGGGTAAAAAATGAGATCTAATTCTTCTGAACCGCATTTCCCTGATAATAAGGAAGACTGTGCTCCTCCACTTTTGTGATCTGTGCAACTTTCCCCTTTCTCATATCCAGTACTTACATTAGTTGGCAGTTCATAGGGAAAAGACAAGTGACTTACATTGAACAGTTTCTAAAACCCTATCTCAGAATAAGCTACTGAATTCAAGTTACAGTTTGTCAACTGCACTATCAACTCACTATTTGTCCCGCTAACTAGCAATCACTTCCTGGTGAGGGCTACATTCAGCAAATGCACTAGTCCGGCTGTATGTGTTCACAAGGCCTTGCATTCTAATTGCTCAGACATTATTTCTGATCGGACAATATCTATGCCAAACAAGCGACTAATTATTTTTAATATTATCCTTGCTCATAGTACCTATGATTAAACCAAACTCTTCTACTCCTTTTTTCCATCCCCCCTAAAAACACTTTACGAGTACTATAGTAAAATTACCTAAAATGAACATTTTGCAACTTTACCTAAAAACTTATCTAGCAAGACAGAGAAATGGGTTTTGTGGGGATACGGATTTGAAAACTGCAAAAATAATTACTCCTAAAATCAATGAGAGGCAAAGTGTTTCCAACATTTGGAAAGCGGTATGAAAATTCAAGTGAAGGTTTCTTTGATCCAGCAATTACACTCCTAACTTGCTACACAGAATAATTCAAAAGAAGAAAATTGTGCCTTACCTTAAGATATTCACTACACTTTTGTCTAAGGGGGAAGGAGAGGGGGTATTGCATTAAAAAAGGAAAGTCAATTCAATGCATGCATCTGGATAAAGCCTAAATATGGAAGCGTTAATTTTATTTTCATTTTTAATTCCTTTTACTATTTTTGTTATAGTAGTAAGTAAAGTCTCCCAAAATTTCAGCCAATAAAAAGACATGTTGACTTCTTAAGACCTAATAAAGTTAAAATGTCTTAATACCATTAGAGAAGTTTTAAGGGATTCATAGATGGAGTGGATAGGGTGGAAACCAAGGATGAGGGATATGGGTAGAGACCAGGGCATCTAGCAACATCTGCAAATTCAGATTTTTGAAAGAGCAATTTTGAGTTTATATATTAAGTGGGTCTTCAACAGCAACTGATCTAAAATGAACTGGGCACTGTGTGCTGGGCACTGGCTATTAAGAATCAGCACAGTGTCAGGAAATGCTATCTGCATCCATAATTGTAGGACTCAAATTAAAATATTGACCCAACTTTACTCCCTCAGAATCTTGCTTGTTAAGCCTTATTTTTTCCCAGATTGCTGAACAGTGATAAAGGGGAAGCTTTTCAGTGGAGGAGGTAAAGATTTGCTTTTGGCACATGTGACTCCAATTCATCTCTTTTGAATGAATTTTCCATTTGTGTGAGAATATATCCCTGCCTTTATATAAAGCCACGTCTGAATGATGGAAGGCGATGGATCAGCCCTATTGAGACTCCATTATTGGAGAGGTGTGCTTACCTAGTCCATTTAAAGAGGAATCCCTGAATGTTGACTAAAAATGCTCATGGGTTCATATATTTCAAGTATATTTTCTCCTTGAAGAGAATAATATAACTGTCATGCTATGAAGATGGAAAAGTTATTATCTATATGGTGATGACTCCTGAATTCTAATCCCCAGGCTAAAACCTCTATCTCTGGAGCTCAACTCATATAAATCAACGTAACAATTGGCACTTCTATCTGGGTGTCCTAAAGACACCTCAAACTAATTGCATTCTGTACTGAACACATAACCTTCCCATGCAAAGCTACTGTTTTTCAGAATCTCTATCGCACTAGCTGAGATCACTATTTACCCATCTTCTCAAGCCAAGGTCATCCTTAGTTTCTCCTCCCTCATTTCCTACAGTCAAACACCCACCATATCCTATTGATTATGTAACTTGTGTATCAGTTAAATCCATCCATTTATCAATATCCTTATCACAGGACTCACCATACTTTCTTACAATTGAATTTTTATATCCGAGGCCAATAGCAACTGTTACCGCTTTTCATTTTCCTGGCACCTACCCCAAAGTCTGGAGTACATTAAACATTACATAAACATTCTTAAATTACTGAAACTTTAAAAGGAGAAAATTTAGACAGAAATAGACATGCATAGAAGGTAAAGTTCTATAAGAGGTAAAATGTTTTCAAAGACTGGAAATAGAGATGAACATAAACATTTATTCCATCATAACATTTAAATGAAATATGTGTTTAGCTCTTCTTTGTGCTAAAGACTGTGCTGTATATTATTTGTTTCATTATAACAACTTTGTGGTTTCTTTACATGTAAGGTACTAAAGATTGAAAAAGATTACATACCTTATCAATAATGGTATGTCCAATATTATCATACTTGTTTTTCACTAAACTCTTAAGAAATAAAGATGGATTTTTTAAATATCATCTTTTTTTTCAGATAAGGAATGAAAACTTAGAGGAGATGAAAATCAAATTTAGGTTTTCCTAATTTTCACTCAAAGTCATCTATAATGTGTTATGAAATACGTAACAAAGATTGTCAAAGGGCTAACTACAGCTAAATCTACCCAGAAGATAATGGAGAAACACCATGTCTTCCTTCCTTCATTTTAAAGAGGAATTTGTGAGTCTTACCCATTAATGAATTTTCCTAGCAAATTACACCTGTAGATGCTTTACCTAAAGACCTTTGATAAAATATTTCCATTGACTTTGCCATGTTGTATTAAAAATTGGAATTAGAATTAACTTGTTAGTTTGGGGGGGGTGATGACAAGTTAAAACAATAATTTAAATGCCCATAGCTGAATTTGTGCATTATTACACCTTGCACAAAATCAGGTGAAAGGATATTAATTGGGGGAGGGGAGATACTATACAAAGTGAAGGGTTTTATCACCATACCACAGGGATAATTGGGTTCACATCCATTCTCCACTGGAAACTTCTACTAGCAGTCTTCATCCAATCTGTTGGAAATTTGGTGAACAACTACAGAAAAAAACCCAGAACATATTGTTCCTGATTATGAGCTTTGAATAATAAATGGATCAATAATGCTGACACCTATTCCTATTCCTAGTTAGTATAGCAGAGAGATTAAGCCCACAGCTCTAGAGACTGGCATCTTTGGTGTCCTAACTTTATAGTGATCTATTTTAGTATTCTTGAATTAAAGTTCAACTTACATAAGTGAACAAAACCTCAGTTTTATATTTTATAGATTTTCTTTTTTTAATTGGTATAAATTTTATTTTTAAAATTTTTTTCACTTCCTTATTTTTTTATTTTTTTTTACTAACATATAATGTATTATTTGTTTCAGGGGTACAGGTCTGTCATTCATCAGTCTTGCACAGTTCACAGCACTCACCATAGTACATACCCTCCCCAATGCCCATAACCCAGCCACCCCATCCCTCCCACCCCCCACCACCCCAAAATCCTCACTTTGTTTCTTGAGATTAAGAGTCTCTTATGGTTTGTCTCTCTCTCTCTCTCTGGTTTCATCCCATTTCATTTTTTCCTCTTTTCCCCCATGATCCTCTGCCTCATTTCTTAAATTCCACATATCAGTGAGATCATATGATAATTATCTTTCTCTGATTGACTTATTTCGCTTAGCATAAGATACTCTAGTTCCATCTACATCATTGCAAATGACACACCAGCTAGAATGGCTAAAATTAACAAGTCAGGAAATGACAGATGTAAGCAAGGATGCGGAGAAACGGGAACCCTCCTACACTGCTGGTAGGAATTCAAGCTTGCGCAGCCACTCTGGAAAACAGTATGGAGGGTCCTCAAAAAGTTGAAAAAAGAGCTACCCTATGACTCAGCAATTGCACTACTGTATATTTACCCCAAAGATACAAATGTAGTGACAAATGTGGTGATCCAAAGGGGCACATGCACCCAAATGTTCATAGCAGCAATGTTCACAAGAGCCAAACTATGGAAAGAGCCTAGATGTCCATTGGCAGATGAATGGATTAAAAAGATGTGGTATATATAGACAATGGAATATTATATAGCCACCAAAAAACATTTTATAGATTTTCTATGATTATTTGAAGTACTATATGTCATGCAGCTGACAAAGCACCTGGCATATAATAAGAGTTAGTAATAAACTTATTAACAGTTCTTAAGAACAGAATTACTGACCATCAAAATGGGAGAGGCCTTAACAGCCATATGATCTGCTGCTGCTTTTTATAGGTAAGCAAACCCGATAAGCAGAAGATGGAGGCAGTTCGCTTGAGGTCAACAGATAGGCTCCCTATACATCAATAGGTCTCAAACTTTAGAGTGCCACAGAATAATCAGGAGAACTGATATAACCATTGACTGCTGGGCCTCATTACCATGGTTTCTTAGCTCTAACTCAGGTCTGGGGATTTTTGCACTTCTACCAAGTTCCCAGATGATGTCAATGTTGTCAATTCATGTATTACACTCAGAACCCCTGCAGTCCAGTCATCTTTGCACTATAATGTACTATATGACTATGTATCCTTACTGGCATTCAGGGCAGACTGGTGTCTGTCACCAGCCAACCTAAGGTTAATGTTCCATGAACCATAGTTGAAAAAGCATATTTACTACATAAGTTAATTTTATTTCATACTAACACATTGCAATCATCAGCTCAGATATTAATAATAAGTCTGATGGCTTCCCTAAGGTCTTACAGATAGAGAAGGCCGAAGTGTGACTTCAAGACCAGCCCATCTAACATGATGGCCCATGCTCTTACACCTGATTTTTATCTGGCAGTCTTTCCAATATTCCATACTGAAAAGCATTCTATTCCTACGAAGGAGTGAAAGCAGCAAAGGTAATCTTTTCAACAAATGGTGCTGGAACCACTGGTCATCCACATGCAAAAAAAAAAAGAATCTGGAAACAGACCTTATAGCCTTCAAAATTTTAACTCAGAATGGGTCATAGACCAAAATGTAAAATGCAAAACTATAGAACTTCTAGAAGATCACATGGGAGAGAATCTGGATGACCTTGGGCATGACAATGACTTCAGTGCAACATCAAAGGCACAATGCAGGAAAGAAATTATTGATAAACTGGACTTCATAAAAATTAAGAACTTTTGTTTTGTGAAAGACAATGTCAAGAGAATGAGAACACAAGCCACAAGACTAGGAGAAAATGTTGGGGTTAATGTAGAGTATAAAATCAGCTATAATATCTGGCTTGCCAAAATGTAACACTGTTGCGCTCTGGGTCAAGGAAGGTTTCAGAGAAGGGCGTAGGCCTTTGGAATGCAGAGGCCTGTGTGATCACGTTGCCACTGGAAAGCTGAGGGCTGAGGGGAGTTGCCTTCCGGAAGCTTTCCTAGCCCAAGGAGCCACCCTGAGATCTAAGGGATGTATGCATTGTCTCTATGCTATATTTAGTAGAACAGGAAGATTAGCATATCTTATCTCTCCTGTAAACAGATCCTCCTAGTTTCAGTAAGACCCCTTGTCACACATCAAGTGCTTGAGAAACAATGGTTAGGATTTGTGATTATCTTAAAAGACCAATAAAAGCAGGAGCAAAGCCTCTGAGCGATGCCCCCCTTGGATTCTCCTCTTTTCACAGTGAAGTCTGAGATAATCTTTTATCTGTTGGTACAGAGATTGCTGGTCATTCCCGGCAAGGTCATCACCTCAAGGTATTGTCTCACTGAAACTGCCTTGTAAGGCAGGTACCAAGTCCTCAGTTCTGTAGGTTGGGTTTGGGTTTTTATTTCTTTTTATCTTCTTTTTCTTTTCTTTCCTTTTCCTTTTTCTTTCCTCTACAGTAGTTCACCAGGAACACTATCAAAGTATAAGCCACCGTAGACATTCTATGAACATTTATTAATCACATTAATGAGGATTGCTGTGAAAATTAAATGAGACGGTAGATGCAAAACACTTAGAAGAGGGGTTAGATCTCACCATGACTATTAGTGGATGATACTCATCATTATTTTTATTGGAGGATAGAAATCAGTATTAAAGGATGAAAAGCTTCATGAACTAAGACTGGAAGTTGTATTAATACAATTGTTTTGGGGGCTGGTAATATGTTTAAAAAGACAGCAGCCTCTCCTTCTCTGAAAGATGATTTGCGTGGCCTATCAGTATAATATAATTAAATCTGAACTCTCACCTGTGTTTAAGACTTATACACCCAATTTACTCCTCACAAATACGCTGAGTTCTAATAATACCCCATGTTTTAATTTTTATTTCTTTGTTCAGTGTGAGAAAGGAATTATTTCCCTGAAAGTTTCCCATACTTAGGCTTTTGTGCTTTCATGAGAAAAGATTTCATTACCAGTGATTTAGGAGGAAAGTTTAACTGTACTCCCTCTTACCTGTTTTTATTTGGTCCCAAGAGTTTTCTGGTTTGGTGTGGGTTAAGAGTGTTTTAGGTTTGCTTTTTGTTTTCCATTTGCAAGTTAAGCTCTTAAAGTCTAGCATTAATTCCAGAATACACACGTTTCTTCTTACAAAGTAAAGGATTTCTTAGACAACTTGAGTTGCAAAGACAAAAGAAAGAACACCTAATTCGGGCAAGGATTTTTCATTGTGTTAAAAACCTCTGCGTAACATTTAATGTGCTTTGTCTTCTTACTCAGTTTTTTCAGCTCAAAAATCACGAGGGAAATCAAACCTTATCTTTTAATGGGCAAATGTCAAAGGAAGTCCTTTATCAGTTTGTCCTAAGGCTCTGGATATATTTTCTGGAAATAGGTAGAAAGCCAATTTAGCTACAGTTCATGAAAGAAATTTGGATTTCAGTTTCCATTGAACCCATTGTTTTGTGCTTTCTCCACTTCCAGAGAATTCATTTTTAACCATAGCCAGTAACCTGAGGTTTTAACTGCAAAGTAAGTTGAGGGAGTCAATCACAACTCTGTTTATTCTAACATAAGCACTATTCATACCATTTTTATTCATTCACTTTTTTTTCTTATTCAGGAACAAAATCTCTCTTCTGTGGTTTAGAATAGGGTCCAAAGTATCTCCCTGGGATTCCCTGAGAAAGAAACAGATGTGCCCAAACACTTTCATGAAATGCCTCCTCTCCACATAAACGCCATGACAAGGAGCTCCTGAGATGGACCGAGAGAAAACCTCTGGAAGACAGTCTTGATGTCATGCATCCACGCGCTCCTCTCATCTACCCATTCATTTGTTCATCCCTTCATTCATTCACTTGTTCATTTATTCAAAAAGAATAAATTTTCTTTTGTTTAAAGTAAAAGTTGGTTATTTGCCTGTGACACCCTTCTCCTACAACAAGGATTTGAAATCTAAGATGGTCTTCTTAATTTTATTTAAACATAGACATTACATACACGAAAATATTATTTAGTATTTGTGCCAGTTATTAGATAACTCCTTCAACTCCACACCAGCTCCTCCGTCTTTGCCTAATAAAGCTGGGCTGAAAGTACAAACACACCCTTGCTTTGCCTGCTGGCCCTGTTAAGCTCTGCCAGTAGAGGGCAGTAGAGAGAGGCTGCGGGGCGGGGGAACAGAGAGGAGCTGGGATTCTTCGCCTCTGGTTTCCTCACTGCCTGCTGTTATGATGAATGACGGGGCGCCTTGCTTCTTTACCCTGATAGCAGCAGCGGCGGCAGCTCAAATCAGTTTGCAATTTTTCTTCACCTGGAACGCTAGCTTCAGCTGGAACGCTGCAACCTAAGAGCCACCAGCCCCAGCCAGCCAAGGCTCGCTAATCCCAGGTGTGAGTTTCAGCTCTTATAGGGCTTCTCTGCTGAGTCACTTTTAATAACTCAGACTTCTTTCCTTTGTTTCCCCAAACCCTAGGAGTGAGAGTCGTTTTCTAAAACTGCTATTACAAATTGATACTACAAGTGATACTTGAAAGTTGGGTTTTTACCTTTCACTTTATTAGTAAATACCACTGTATTTAGTTAACTGTTTTTGATTTTATCTCTGTTCAAACAACTGGTATGGTCTCTATCTCCTGACTGTGCCCAGAATATTAGATATTACATGTTTAAAACACAATATTAAATATTTAAAAGAATGAATTAGATTCTTTTTTCTTTCTTTTCAGGTATGTGACATATACCATTATATTTCAGATATTAAGATTCAATCTTTGTACATTTTGCAAAATGATCAACACATTGTAAATCTATGTAACATCCATCACTACACGTAGTTACAAATCTTTTTTCTTGGGCTGAGAACTTCTAAGATCTACATTCTTGGTAACTTTCAAATACACAATACAATATTATTAACTATAGTCACTGTGTTGTGAAGGAGCAGAGCAGGGCTGGCTCCTTTTGCTTACACCCGCCTTCTTGTGTGTGGCCCCCACAGGACCCGCCTCTGGGAGGGTCAGAGTGTGGCTCAGCCCTCCCTTGAGCTAATTGGCCTAGACTGCCTGGTTGGGTTTGGGTTAGCCAATAGGAACGTGGAACCCCTGTGGGGGGGGGGGTGGTATAAACTCTGCCTTTTGCCCGCCAAACTTGCACACCAATTCTGGCCAGGGTGATAGGCTAGTTCAAACAGTTACTAAGCAAGATTCTGTGTGTTACAATCTCATTGGCCACTGGCCCCTCTAAAACTGTTGCGCTCTTTGAAACTCTCTCTCTTTCTCTACACGCCGCCACGTCGGTGAGTGTGAGAGACTGAGCTCAAGCTAGCTTGAATAAAGGGCTTTTTGCTTTTGCATCGGACTCGGCTCCCTGGTGGTATTTGGGGATCTCAAAATCTGGGCATAACAGTTGAACATTACATCCCCAGGACTGACTTACTTTGGTAAATAGAAGTTTGTACTTTTTGACCCCTTTCAACCATTTTTCCTACCTCTTACCCCCAACCTCTGGCAGCCACCATACAGAGAAGCACTGTGTAACTATGAGCTTGTTTTTTTGTTTTGTTTTGTTTTGCTTTTTTGCTTTAGATTTTACATGTAAGTAAAATCATGTTTTTTCTCTTTCTCTTTCTGACTTATTGCACTCAGCATAATGCCCTCAAAGTCCATCTCACAAACAAGAGAAAATCCTACTTTTTAAAGGCTGAATAATCTTCCATTGTATGTGTGTATCTATAAACCCCATTTTCATCAATGGACACTTGGGCACTTCTATGTTTTGGCTATTGTAAATAATGCTACAATGAGCATGGGGTGCAGATACCTATTCAAGTTAGTGATTTCGTTTCCTTTGGATAAATACCCAGAAGTGGAATTTCCAGATCATATGGTAAATCTATGTTAGGCTGGCAGGCCCAGGAACGCCAAGAGTGGACAAGATGGCCACTGAGTTTCATAAGATGGTGGCTCAGGACTTCCTGCCATGGGGCTTCCTGTCTCAGAGACTTTCCAGATCACCCCACAATGACAATGAACACTCTGACTGGAGGACTTTGGATTCCTTTTTCTGTATAATGAGCTGACAATTGGTTGGTGTATTTTGTATCCCTCATATACATAAACTGCAGCCAATCAGATACCCAGCAAACCCTCCACACCCTAAGGCCTCTAATTAAAAACCCCTCAGCCCTACCCCTCGGTGCGACTTCCTTGGCCCTGTCCTAACCAGGACCAAGGAACCTCGCCCGAGAGCGCTTCCATTAAAGCTTGCCTGGGTCCTACTTGCCTGGCTCCTCTTTTCCACCGCTGATTCTAACCTGACAATCTATTTTTTCATTTTTTGAGGAACCTCCGTTCCATTTTCCAAAGTGAGTGCACCAATTTATACTCCAACCACCTTTACACAAGGGCTCCCTTTTCTTCTACATCCTCACCAAGACTTGTTATTACCTGTCTTTTTGACAATAGGCATATTAACAGATATGAGGGGATACCATATTGTGGTTTTTTTTGTTTTTGTTTTTTTTTTAAAGATTTTTTATTTATTTATTAGAGAGAGAGACTGAGAATGAGAGGAGAGAAGGTCAGAGGGAGAAGCAGACTTCCCACAGAACCGGGAGTCCGATATGGGACTCGATCCCGGGACTCCGGGATCATGACCCGAGCCGAAGGCAGTCGCTCAACCAACTGAGCCACCCAGGCGCCCCCATATTGTGGTTTTGATTCGCATTGAATTTAGTACTGATTTAAGAAAAATGTATCTGAGCTATAAAATTTCAGCTATTTAAATATCAAAATAATATAAAGCCAAATAAACTTATAGAATCATGATGCATTTTAAGAAATGTGAGAAGTTGGAAATATTAACACTGTGTGAGGGCCATGGACTCATGTTGAAAATTTCTGAACTCACATTGAGCTGTAACTCCAAATTTCCATGACCGCACTACTGAGTTGACCAACGTGACATTTCAGAACTTGAGATGGGGGAAATTACTATAGGAATAATTTAGAGCACAAAGGGGAAACAAGAAAGAGGAATATATACACTAAGTAGCCTACATTTTAAATATAATATGCCATTTGTTTTATTGATTATAAAAGCAATTTCTCTAAATAGCAGAAAAACTGGAAAAGACACAAAGAACAATTCGAAATTTCCATAAGCCTACTACTCAGCAACTGAAGTAAACTTTTCAGCTTCAGGTTTTCAATTTTTTTATGCTATGATAATATACTTACTGTTTTGTAACTTTATTCTTTTCATTAATAAGATAGGATCATTTTACTACGAGCATAAGTGATTTTAATGTGTTGATATTTTAAGCATTATTGATATACGTTCTCTCTTACCTTATCCATCTTCCTGCAGGCAGCTGAACATATGTTTCAGAGGAAATGAAAAGGGAAAAAACAAAGCAATAATCAGTTTCTGATAAGAAAACTAGGATTTTGCCACAAGAAAACTAGCTTGAGAGGCAAGCACTGTTGCGATAGGATTTTCCAACTTCCTTTATCTTCCCATTTAAAATTGCAAAAACTGTGCCTGAAGGATGTACATGTATAGAGCCCTCCTAGTGTTTGGCAGAGATGTGCCTTCTACATACAACAATAAATTCAAAATGCTTTCTTCTTAATGATAGGAGGATACGACATAAGAGATGATGGGAAAGGAGAAAATAAGATAAAAGAGGGGGTTGGAACAAGCAGAGACAGGCGCTGGTTTGATCTCAGGCAGGGCCATGACCTGGCCCCAGGGAGATCTGGCTTTTTCTGGGCCATCCTTAGCTTCCATGCAAAACAGACTTGATTCCCAAATGTTGCAAACCCTGGTGGAGCCTATGGAAGGGTGTGCCAGAGAGGGAGTAAGGGGTTCTCCAGCAGGGACCACAAAGCAGTTTCTCCAAACTAAAGCAGAAACACGGCCAGACCTTGAAAGTCTCGTTCTGCCAAGAAGAGACCAGGTTGGGGGTATGAGGGAGAGGGAGGCGTAGTCAGCCAGAGAGAATTACCAGGCCCAACACAGCTGAGAACAATAAGAATATGAGTTAGAATGGCCAAAATCTTTTGTCTTGAAGCCCAGAAGAGCCATAGAATCCAAGTGGAAGGAACGCCGTCCCAAGACCAGCAGATCAAGCAGAAATCAAAAGTCACCATGAAGATTGGAGGAGCTCTTCCCCCTCCGATGCCGTGATCTCTCCAAAATCATCCATTCTGATATCCTTTCAAACATACGACAACTTAGAGCGGGAAGCAGGGAGAGAGGAAGAAATTGAGAAACTGAGTGTTTTTATGAAAGAGAGACTGAATGTTACCCAAAGTGACCAGTGACCATTTAAGTTACCATCCTGGGCCAGGCTGAAGGCTTGACTAATCACAGTTCATCATTCTTCCCAGTAATCTGTGGGTGGACGCTCGAGACAGAGGCTGTCAAAATTATAGATAAAAAATCAAGAAAAGTAGGGGCGCCTGGGTGGCTCAGTAGGTTAAATGTCAGACTCTTGATTTTGGCTCAGGTCATGACCTCAGGGTCACGAGATCAAGTCCCGCGTCTCAGCTCTCAGTCTGCTTGAGATTCTCTCCTTCCCTTGCTCACGTGCATGTGCTCTCTCTCTCTCTCTAAAATAAATACTTTCAAAACATTAAGAAAAGTACATTTTCTGTACACGTCAGAGTCATAGTTTGATTTGAGTTTTGCGATTCCATACATGGCTACTTCTAACATAATTTTAAGAGATGTATGATATCTCACAAAGTGCATTAGTTCCTTGTTCCAGCCATAACAAATAACCCCAAACTTAGCAGATTAAACAATCCCCACTGGTTACCTCCCAGTTCCTGTGGACCTCACAAGGCTGAAATCAAGGTATTGGCGAGGGCTACATCTCAACTGGGGCTCAGGCTCCTTTTCCCAGGGCACTGGTGGATGGTTGAATTCAGCTCTTGGTAATTGTAGGATTGATGTTCCCATTTCCTTGACAAAGAGTCTCTTTTATCTTCAAGCCTACAACAATAGGTTAAATCTTTCTTGTACCTCAAACTTCTCTGACTCCCTCTCCGCCTCCTCTCTCTACCTTCCTTTTCTGCTTCCAGGGGCTCATGTGATGATGCCAAGGGCTCCAAATACCCAAGATAATCATACTTAAGATGAACTGATTAGCAACCTCTATCACATTGGCAAAGTCCTTTCTCCATGTAACCACCAGAGCATCACCAAAAGGGCAGAGACCTTGGGGACCAAAATGCTCCTTATTATATATGACGTGTCTGGGATGATTTGTTTTGCTCATCTCCTGCCACAAACACTCTTATATGAAGCTTGAGCACAGGGTCTTGCCCAGGAACTTTGCAGAGGAACGGCTGCAGATCCTGTCCACGAGAAGCATAACACACGCTATGTATCCACAAGCTTGTGGGACCATCTATGCCGTTCAAATAACTGGGAGGCTGTTGGAGCCATTGTGGGGCTTTAGATGGACTAAGTAAGATCTTGTGCTGTCTAGCTCCATGACACACACTCCCTTGATTTCTTAGAAGCTCCAGCCCCCCTGGGAGCACACAACCTGATTATGAGGGCTACCTTTCTTGCCTGTGGCATAAATCCAGAAACATCTTTTTCAGCAGTCTCTTGCATCTTACCATGCATAATTAAATTGGAGCTTGGTCAGGATGCCATGGTTACAACACTTACATCAGAGAAAGGCGAAGCACGCGAACCCAAAGCACTGTGGCCCAATGGGCCCCCTCACACCCTAGCTTCAGGCGGGGAACATTCTGTCATTCGGGCCCACACGCGTGTGTGGGGGACAGCCTGGCACAGGGAACTATTCAGGATCTCACAGAGTGTGAAAAAGAAATTTGGGAAGATTCTTCCCAGTGCCCAATTTGTTTTAACTTCCATGAAGTAGGTAAAATCCCTCATGATTTTTTGCTAAAATCTTTTTAAGTTAGTCCTAAAGACACAATGCAAGCTTAGGGAGGAAAAGTGTATATAACCAACCACATATGCTAAGGAAATAGTGAGGTAGTCAAAAGAACTCAGTTACAACCCTATGTTAATGAACTTTAAATGAACTATCTTAGTTAGGTAGATAATTATAAAGAAATTCTCCAATTATAAATTATACTCAGGATAAAGCAGAAATGTGTATGTATCAAGTTTAGCACATATAGACAGGGTATCAAATCACTGGTGAAATTATGAAATTCAGTAAATGGGCCGGGATCATAATTTAATTATTTGGAAATATTTATATCCCAGCTTCACCTCACAACATGTACTAACAGTCTAGATAAATTAAAAAAAAAAAAAAATACAGGGGCACCTGGGTGGCTCAGTGGATTAAAGCCTCTGCCTTTGGCTCAGGTCATGATCTCAGGGTCCTGGGATCGAGCCCCACATCGGGCTCTCTGCTCAGCAAGGAGCCTGCTTCCCCCTCTTCCTCTGCCTGCCTCTCTGCCTACTTGTGATCTCTTTCTCTCTGTCAAGTAAATAAATAAAATCTTAAAAAAAAATTACAAACATAACACCATAAAGTGCCAGAGGAGAGCAAACATGACATTTAAATAATTTCGTGGTACCGCCCCCCTTTCGAACCAAGTGAAAAGCAACAAAGCTACTTAACAATTCTCTTTCAGTCTGATGGTGAAAAAAACACTAACTTATTTTTGTATTACATTTTATTTAATTTTCAAAGAAAACTCAGCACTGTAATTACAATCCTGGATTTAGATCCCTGCTCCATTTTGCTGAGCTGTGTGTCTTGGGGCAAATTCCATGATTTGTCCAAGGTGCACTTTGGGCCTAACTTTCTTCAACTGTCACCTGGAGACAATAATATCATTTACCTTGTAAGACTGTTTTCAGAATTAACCAAGTAAAAACACATCAAAAACAGAGAACAGGGTCTATTGTGTGGTAAGCATCCACTAAATGTCTTTTTTATTCCTCTTCATTTCCCATCTCTCTTGTTCTATGATTCCAATGACAAATAAATGACAAAATCCACCTATGTCTTCCATGTTATTTACAATCTTTTCTTCCATTTATTTACCTCATTCTTTTCCTCTGAATCTGAGAGAATTTCTTATTTTGTCATCACATTTTATGATCTGCTTTTCTATAGAAGCTAGTCTGCCTTTCTCTGTCCCCTTTAATTAATTTAAAATTTTTAGGAACCGTGTCTCTTATTTCCAAGGCAAACTTGCCAGGTGTCAGATTATGTCACTTTTCATTCACTGCAATCTTTTCTCTCACTCTCCTTAAGCCATTTGAATCAGGCTTTCTCACATTTTCTTTGACTTGCCGTCTCCACTTTTGGCGACTCCTTGCTTCCTCCCGTTTAGCCAACTTGTTCAAACATCGAAATGTTTTTCCTCTCCGGCCATTTTTCCCGCCTCTGTTTGCTCATCTTTACAGAGGGGGAAGGTGGGGAGGGCGAGTGGTTATCTGAGATGATCAGTAAGATGATTGTTCTTTCAGAGATTCAGAGGTCATTTCTTTCAGAGCTCATTTCTTTTCATATTGAGCCTTTCCACAACTTTCAAACTCTATGAAAGAACAACAAATCACTTTAGATTTTTACTGTTCCTTATTTGAGTTCTAAGTCACTGTGTAGAATGGGGAAGAAACAGATATTTCGATAGCTTGCCAAAGCATTTTTTTTTAAAGATTTTATTTATTTATTTGTCAGAGAAAGAGAGAGAGAAAGAGATCACAAGTAGGTAGAAAGGCAGGCAGAGAGAGAGGGGGAAGCAGCCCCAGCTGAGCAGAAAGCCCGATGCGGGGCTCGATCCCAGGACCCTGAGATCATGACCTGAGCCAAAGGCAGACGCTTCAATTCACCGAGCCACCCAGGCGCCCCCAAAGCATTTTTTTTCTGAGCTTACTGGGAAAGCCTGAAGTTAGTTGGAGTGATGTCCCTTTCCTCGAACTGGCAGCCTCTGGGTTGGGAGGCAGCTGTGGAGTCCCCCTTGTACGTAGCATGGCAATCCTCAGCTCTTGCCAAAAGCAGAATTATTTCTTCCAAAAATCCATCTTATGGCCCACCTTCCTCTCTGAGACTGCCTCTGTCACTAACTAAGCTTTATCTTTCTCTCGAGCACCCATTGCCATCTGGCACATATATTTACAGGGCCATTTATTTATTGCCTGTCCCCCCACCCCCTCATCTTAATCCTTTCACATAGACATCTTAGAATTTTTTGACACATAGTAAGTGCTCACAAATATTTGATAAATGAATAAATATTTAAGTGGTCTTCTTCTGCGCCTAAAATTAACCTTGGCCCATTACTTGTTTCCCATCCCCCCCCCCCCAGTATATTTTTCTGGTATATCTGCTGGAAAGAGAGCCTGTAGAATTCTTGGCATGGTTTCCAATGCTGATATCTTTTTTTTTTTTTTTTAAGATTTTTTTATTTATTCATTTAACAGAGAGAGAACACAAGCAGGCAGAGAGGCAGGCAGAAGCAGAGAGAGGAGTAGGCTCCCCACGGAGCAAGGAGCCCGATGCGGGACTCGATCCCAAGACACGGGGATCATGACCTGAGCCAAAGGCAGTTGCCCAACCAACTGCGCCACCCAGGCGTCCCCCAATGCTGATATCTTATATATATTTTCAATGGGAATTGACACAAGCTGGATGATGAATATAGTTCTGAAATTGTGATACTCAACCAGAAGTCCTCCTTACAGTTAGTTTGCTCTTCTTAAACTTCAACAGTCCTAAATTATATTTGCTGTTTAACATGGTAAAAAGTAAATATGATAAAGAAGATGTGGTATATATATACAATAGAACACTATGCAGCCATCAAAAATCTTGCCATTTGCAACAACGTGGATGGAACTAGAGGGTATTATGCTAAGTGAAATAAGTCAATCAGAGAAAGACAATTATCATATGATCTCTCTGATATGAGGAATTTGAGATAGGACAGGGGGTCGTGGGGGGAAGGGAGGGGAAAAAATGAAACAAGATGGGACCAGGGAGGGAGACAAACCATAAGAACTCTTAATCTCGGGAAACAAACTGAGGTTTGCTGGAGGGGACAGGAGTGGGAGGGATAGGGTGGCCGGGGGATGGACATTGGGGAGGGTATGTGCTATGGTGAGTGCTGTGAATTGTGTAAGACTGATGAATCACAGACCTGTACCTCTGAAACAAATAATATATTGTATGTTAGATAGATAGATAGATAGATAGATAGATAGATAGATAGATAGATAGAGGCTTGTAATGTAAAGAATTCCAAACCTTCCTTAACCCTGATTCAAGAGGAATTACTTTTGTCATTTCTGTACTTCGTTTTTCTAATGCTTCTTTTCATGACTCCTAATATCATATGTCCAGCTCCCCAGGAAAGAGACTGTGAGATGGAGCTTTGCATGAAGAAGTTCACTGGGGAATGTTCTTAATATCAACTTTTGTAAAGCACTGAAGGAAGCAAGACTGAGCAGGATGGGTAGTTAAAATGTGATTCGGTTGCAGAGGCCTTAGCTGATCCCACAGGACATTCTGGAGCTGGGATGGTCCTTCAGAGTTGTCTCAAATCAAGACAAGGAAGGTTCGCCCTTTTAGATTCTCACCAACCAGTCATTGGATTTGGGCTGTGCCTGAAAGAGGGTGGAACTGGGGCAATACAGTTTCCACTCCAAGAAAATTACCAGACAGCAACTCAGCTGCAGTCTGTCTGCCTTCAGCACTCCCAGGACTGTGGGTAGGGGGTGTTTCCATCCTGAAGGGGGCTTCTGGGCAGCAAACCCCAGCATCCACCACATTGCGTTAGGCCATTCCACATATTTTTGCCTCATATTTATACCATGGCAATTCCAGAATCTCAAATATAGGAGCAAAACACATCAGAGTTAATGGAAAGTTTGTCTACAATAAAGAGCCCTAAGTCATAGCCGGTGCCACGAGCCAGGCAACATACTTTTAAGAATACAGTAGGAAGACTGTCAGTTTCATAAGAACTCTATCAGGAATTGATGACCTGAGAACAAACAGTTGCCTTGCCCCCATTATGAGACCCTAATAACATAACAGTAAAAGAATTCAGAGTGGAATTAACCCATAAAGGGAAAGGGCAGGGGAGTGTATCATTGGTACTTGGAAGTTAAGATCAATTTCTGGACGACAACAAAGAGATGAAAATATATTTATATTTGAAAACAAAAAGAGGAAGTCACAATTCACATACACAAACTAGAGAATAGAGGGGATAATTCAAGGTCTGCATTTGATACTCTCTTGCCAGGCCCTGAGCCATGGCCGCCACAGACAGACAGAATGAGAAGCAATATAGGATGTATGCCTCAAACAAAACAAATGAAATTAAAAAAAAAAAAAAAAGGCCTCCTTCTCAAGCAATTAAAATGTTTACAGAGAACTAAGCTGGCTGTTTGTGAGAATAAACCCCCTTCTTCTGGTATTTGGGCAGGCCTCCAGTTTCTGGCTCACTCCCACTAAAGCAAAACCCAACCAACAATCATCAAATAAATGAGAAAAACTGCATCAGAAAAAACAAGTAAAGAAAAAGAGAGAGAAAAAAAATATTAATCTGGGGAGAAAGAATCCATTTTCAAGGGGAAAATAATGAACCTAAAACCAGAGAACAAGGGCTTACTTTTTAGTGTCTCCAGATACTCCAAGAAGATGTAGTATCGTTAAAATAAGAACAAATGCTATAAATAAAGGAGAACTTGAAGAACTGGAGTTTGGGGAAATTAATGCTTCTGAAATCTGACTTTTAAAAATCAATAGAAGTGTTGAAGACTAGATTGCAGAAAACTTCAGTAGCATGGAACAAAAGGCAGGACTAGAAAATGCAAGGTAAAGATGAGGGAAATAAAGGAGAAATCCTAAAGTTGATCATAAGCTGATAAAGGAATTCTAGAAAGTAAGGGGAAAGATAATATGGAGGGGGAGGGGTATTATAAAGGGGAGCATCATAGAAAATTTCCCAAAGCTATAAAAATACATGAATATTCAGAAGGAAAGGGAGGGAAGTTAAAGAAAAACAGACATAGACATATCGGTGTCCAGGCCACCAGGAGTCCAGGAGTCTGTCGTAGGTGATACAAAAGGGGATGGTCCTAGGTTAAAAAGATGTTGAACCTAGAATTCCACAATCAAACAAAATATCAAAATATGATGATAAAAAGGGGACATTTTTAACCTCAAAAGACCAGAAAATCTACCTTGCTAGTATACCTTCTTGGAGTTCTTTGAGGAGGTACTGAAGAAAATTAAGCTGAAAAGTAAGTTGAAAAAATTATGGAATACAAAATTAGCCTCAGGAGAATAGATCTGTAGTGGACCTGGAGAAGAAGCAGCACAGGCTGTAAGGGGACTTAGGCGATTACAGGAGCATCTGTGCAAGAAGAAAAATGGATCCTATGAAACAGATCATCTGTTTAAGAAGCTTGTTAAATTCAAGCATGTGGCAAAATGTACATTTCTCTTTTTTCAAGATAACAACAACAAAGGCAAATAGAAACTCCAGGGAAAAACAGAAACGGTACAACAAAGTCATAGCACAAATATGAGGGAAACCAAAATGCAGTGTGATTTTTACATGACTGAAGCAATTTATACATTTCAATAAAAAGAAAATTCATTTGAACCTCACACTTAGAACATTTTCTTTGAGTGGGACAGGGATGCCATATAGATTAATGTTTAGTCTTTCCGAATTTTTCATCCTATTTGGTTTTATAATTGTTATAGACTGAATGTTTGTGTCTCCCACCTCCAAAATTCATATGTTGAAGGTTAATCTTCCTTGTGATAGGAATTGGTGGTGGGGCTTTGGGGAGGTGATTAGGTCAGGAGTGTGGAGCCCTCATGAATAAGATTAGTGCCCTTGTGAAAGAGACCCAGAGAGCTCTCTTGTCCCTTCCACTATGAAAGGACACCACAAAGACAGGGATATCTACGAATCAGAAGTGGCTCGAACAGACACCAAATCTGCTGGTACCTTGATCTTGGACTTCTCAGCCTCCACAACTCTATGGCATTTTTCTATACCATTCCCAATGGACTGTTCCTCCACCCAGTTCATTTTTTGCATCTGTCTCCCAGTTTGGGAGATTTTCCAACTTCTTTTAAGTAAGATCATCTAGTTTTGAATTTCAGCCTAAACACTTGTAGGGTGCATGACCTTCAGTGAGTCACTCCATGAATCTTGGTTTCAGTATTATATATTAGAAATGATAATAATAATAACAACCGTCTTCATCTTTGAAGAGGCACTGTGTGCACAAAATTAAATAATGTGTGTGTATTTGAAAATGTCTTTTAAAATATAATATGAAAAAATACCTATTATATTAAAATGCGAAATTTCAAAAAGCTGTATTTTCACCTCCCATCCCTTTGGCCATTCAATTCCATACAAAGTCTTCCCGAGTATTTGATCTTTATTTGATGACTCTTCTACCAATATTTCCAAAGATTATATACTCTTACCATCTATTTACCATAAGACATATTTTTTAAAGATTTTATTTATTTATTTATTTGTTTGTTTATTTATTTATAAGAGAGAAAGTGCATGCGCCCACACACAAGCAGGGGGAGGGGGCAGAGGGAGATGGAAGGCAGAATCTCCACTGAGCAGGTAGCCCACCACGGGGCTCTTGATCCCAGGACCCCAAGATCATGACCTGAGCTAAAGACTGATGCTTAACCGATGTAGTCACCCAGGTACTCCAAGCATATATATACATTTTTTAAACTATAGTAAGCAGTCAGGTTTGAGAACATTGATTTGAATGTTTCTGTATTCTTATGGAAAGAGAATCAAGAGTGATGTGCACCTAATAGACCTTAGAGTATGGGACTCTTACATATGCATAAAACATCACCATTTCTGTTATTTTACTTGAGTCTGATGCTAAATGAATACCGTAGATAAATACACTTTTTCATTTTACCATTCAACTGAATGCAGAGCCAATAAGCAATCAAAGATCAGCCAGCTAGGAGGTAAGAGAATCACAATCAGATCACACTTTGATTTTAGTCCCAGTTCTCTTTCCATGGCACCAGATTCAAGCTTCTATAACTTCCTGGCCATCCTGCTTTCTTATTCCTCATTCCCAACACTCTTGCTATCCATCTTCTTTGGAAACCCATGTTTTATAAAGTATCTCTATTTGGGGTAGTGTCTAGTTGAGGGTTCAGGTTTTTCCTTGTCTGGTGTAAACATTACGATTCAAGACATCAAACATATTCTTACCAATACGTACAATGGTTTTATATTTTCATTTATCTAAGATTTTGCCCTTAAAATCTTTCCCTTAGATCAACATGATCTTCTGTCCTCTGATTATCTGTCTGGGTGTCTGTGGACCAGTACAGAAGACCACACATAGTGTGGATTGTTGCTTACTCTCTGTCCTTATCAAGAACCTCTGTGTCACTCCACAGTCCAACTCAGTTCATGCTTTACTCACTCTCTAATACCTAACACTACAAAACTTACCTCAATTCCTAGTCATCCTTCAACTCACAGTCAGTAGGCTTCTGTCGTGATGGTACCACTGAAGGTGCTCCTACAATGAACCCCTAATACCCAAATCCAGTGAATTGTGTTTGGATCTGGCCTATTTGACCTCTCCAAGGAATTTGATCCTAGAACATTGCTTTCTTGAAAGTGTTTCTTTCCTCCTTGTAATTCGTAACAGATTATCTTAATTAGGTCTATGTAATTTTTTCAAGTTTTCAAGATTTTCTTCCTGGCCAACGTATAATGATTTTTCTGAGGAATCTCTAAGAACCTCTTCTTCTTACCCTATATGTTTTCCCTGAGAAAAATCACCCGCTCCTTTCTCCTCAAACATCCCACCATATGCCAATAAAGCTTGCCCCTATCACTGTAACTATAAGAGGGGGAGGGGATTTGGGAGCTGATCAAGGAAAAAGATATGACCATGAGGTAGCAATAGCACCCATAATCTTTATTTGGGTGGTAGGTTTGCACGTGGGGGATGTCTTTCAGAGCGCGAGACCACTAGAGAGGAGGTCAAGGGAACTCTGAGGAAAAGAAGGATCAGAGAGAGCATTTATATGTCTAGATGATTTATCTTAGCAGCACATAAGGGAATCTCTGGGCCAGAGAGCTCCAAAGAGCAGCAACAGCTTGGGGTTTTAATAGCACCAGGGGTTTTATCTATCTATAGCTAGCAGATGTTGGGTGCATTTCTGTAAGGTATGCAAAGCAGGCAAGCTCTAAATCGCTAGGAATCTGCTTGTTTGGTTTATTTTTAAAACAATTGGATGTGTAAAAATTTGAGCTTGGCATTGGCAGGCTTTTGAACTAATGGATCTCAGCCTGCTGTGAAGAAATAAACAACCCAGGGCCCAATATATGGAGACCATCATTGGCTCATGGATATAACAGTAACTCAGATTCCTGGATGAATTCCAGGAACCTCAAAACTAAACCCACCATCTTTCCACTAAATGTAGTTTTTTTTTTCCTATTCTATATCAGTGAAAAGAATAGTATCATTAAAACTAAAGCCACCCACCTGTCTGTCCTGTACTCTAATCCATGACCATTTTATTAACTGTACTCTCTACATTTTTTACATCTTCTCTTCATCACACAGTTTCCATCGCCAGCTCCTCAAAGCATGATTTCTCTGTATCTTGCCCAGATTATTACTAGAGTCTCTTAACTATTCTTCTGATCTCTAGCCCTACTATTGCCTGGTGTATCCTTTGCACCACCATCAAGATTATTTTTCTGAAACTTAAATAGGATAATGTCCATTTAAAACTTTTTTTTTTTAACTCTCCGTGGCCAACGGTTGGCAAACTATTAGCTGCAGGTTAAACCCATCCCTCTGCCTGGTTTTGTAAACACAATTTTACAAGAGTGAAGTCACTCGCAACTATTTACACATTGTCAATGGCTGTTTTCCTGCTCCAGTAGCTGAGTTGAGTAGTTACACACAAGACCAAATGGCTCACAAAGGTAAAAATATTTACTCTCCAGTCATTTACAGAGAAAGCTCGTCAACCTCTAGTCTACAAAGTAAAGTTCAGAAGCTGGGTGTGACATATAAGCCTTTCATAAGGGGAGCATTCGACATCTTAAATTTATCCTACCCTGTATCCCCCTTTATGACTCTCAATCACAGCCATGTGAAACTACTGGTAGCTTCCAGAATGTACAAGGATGCTTTATTCTTGATGCCATGATTCCAACCACTCCTTCTGCTCAGTATGTATTTCCCATACTTATCCATTTGTCAGTCTCCTACTCATTTCTAAGATTCAAGGGCTCTTCTGTCAAGCATTTCCTAAATCTCTCCCAAAGGAGCAATGTATTCTCCTTCCCAAATACTTTACAGACCTTGGTCATAGCACCAATCATCTTTTTTTCATCATGTTTAAAAGTGATTTTAGTCTACCCATATTTAGGTGACAGTTTGGCCAGATAGACATTTCTACATTTGAATTCATATTCCCTCAATTTTGAAAGCATTATGCCATTGTTTTCAAGAAGTCTGATGCCAGTCTGCTTCTTGATACTTTGGATACCACAATCTTTGATAATCTCTTAAAGTTCTTTTTTCACCCCTATTTTTTTAATTAACTTTACATTTTAGAGCATTTTTAGTCTTATAGAAAAGCTGAATTGAGTGCAAAGTAGAGAGTTCTTATATACTCCCTCCCCTACACTTTCTCCTGATGTTAACATCTTCTATTAGTGAGATTCATTCGTTAGAACTGATAAAACAAGTATCTTTATTATTTTTTCTTTATTTTATTATTATAGTTTACTAAAACCCACAGTTGACACTAGGATTCACTTTTTGTGCTGTAAATCCTACGGGTTTTCACAAATGTATAAGTGACATTTACCCACCATTACAGTATCATACAGAACAGTTTCATTGCCCTAAAAATCATCTGTGCCCCACTGATTCATCCTTCTCTCCCTCCCCACAAGCCCCTGGCAGCCTGACCTTTTTACTGCCCTCACAGTTTAGCCTTTTCCAGAATGCCATAGACCTGGAATCATATAGCACATAGACATAAAATTGCCTTCTTTGCCTAGTGATATGCATCTAAGTTTCCCCCATGGCTTTCCATGGCTTGATAACTCATTTCTCTTTACCACTAGTATTCCATTTTATGGAATATTCATACTCATTTTATGGAGTATTCATTTACTCCATTCCATAAAATGGAATACTAGTGTCTTCACCCACTGAAGACATCTTGGTTGCTTTCAAGCTGAATAATGCTGCTATAAACAACCATGGGCAGGTTTTTGTGCAGACATGTTTTCCTCTACTTTTGGAAAATACCAAGGAATGTGATTGCTGGATCACTCGGTAAGACTATGTTCAATTTTAGAAGAAACTATCAAACTGTCTTCCAAAATGGCTGTACCATTTTGCATTCCTAGCAGCAAAGAATGAAAGTTCCTGTTGCTCCACATCCTTGCCAGCATTTGGTGCTGTCAGTGTTCCAGATTTTGGCCATTCTAAGAGATGTACAGAGGTGTCTCATTATTGTCTTAATTTGCATTTTCCTGAGGATATAAGGCATCCAGCATCTTTTCATATGTTTATTTGAATAAGTGTTTGTATACCTTCTTTGTTTATGTATATACATAAGCATGTGTATATCTTTCTCGATGAGGTACCTTTTCAGCTCTTTTGCTCATTTTTTAATTTGGTTGCTTGATTTCTTATTGTTGGATTTTACTAATAACCTTTTACTGTTTTGATGATCATCATCAAAATTACCAATAATGAGACAAAACATTTTGAGCCCTTACCAAACACCAGATAATGTATTACGTATTTTACAAACATTATCTTGTATAATCCTTGTAACAACACTATTATGTTATCTAATTGTATCCAGGAGTAACTGGCTAAGAGAGAGTCAGTGAAATTTATATAAGATCACATAGAAAGTAGGGGCACCTGGGTAACTCATTCGGTTAAGTGTCTGGCTTTGGCTCAGATCATGATACTGGGGTCCTGGGATCGAGCCCTGCATCTGGCTCTGCATTCAGGGTGACTCCGCTTTCCTCTTTCCCTCTTCCCCTCTCCCCATTTGTGCTCTCTCTCTCAAATAAATAAATAAAATCTTAAAAAAAAAAAAAAAGCTCATAGAAAGTAAGCAATAGGTCCAGAATTGCAGCCCCATCTTTGAATCTCAGAACCAGAACCTTAACCACTGCAGGACCCTCCTTCCCTTCCTTCCACAGATGTGTGACAGGTTTGTTTTTTTCTGGCTAAGTGAGGAACATCCAAAGGACAGAGAGAGTAGCATCCTGGCTATAAGGCTGGATGGATGCATGAATCAATATAACAATCAATACATCTGTATCTGATCTGACTAGAACTTAAGACGAGAAACATATCTACTTCTAAAGAAAAACAAAAAGCCTGGGATATCATTCTTAATTTTTCTGCTTGAAGTAGACTATTTTGAATGATATTTTTTTCCATTTTAGAGAAATTAAATGTTCTCCTACAGTAAAAGAGATAATAGTTTAAAGATTGATTGATTGATTTGAGAGAGAGAGAAAGCACATGTACCTGCCAGGGTAGAGGAGGGGCAGCAGGAGAGGGAGAGACTGAGACAAAGAAACAGACCCCCCCCCCCCCCCCCGAACATGGAGTCCCAGGCTGGGCTCCATCCCAGGACTCTGAAATCATGACCTGAACTGAAATCAGACACTTAACCCACTGAGCCACCCAGGCACTCCAAAGAGGCAATGGTTTAAAGTGTAAGGGTGTTTTCCCTCTGCCAATTCACTAATGGATGAATTAATACTTTTCAGTCTGTGGCCAGGCTGATGACTCAGTCACTTTTGACCATTCCCTAACACCCCTCCTCTCATAGGCAGACAAGAATGGAGAACCCATGGTCAGGTATATGTCAGGCCTATTTCACTAAGGGAATCAAGTCATTTCCTCATCTATACCATGGAATAGAAAATCTCTGAAGTCCTGTCCCCTAGATTTTAAGTTTCCCTAGAACAGAAACCATGCCACACTCATCACTATATATAGCATGCTCTAGCTAGTGCATATAAAGAATGCGGCATGCCTAGCCCACGCTCAAGCATTTTTATTAAAAAGCTGAAATGAGGGCACCTGGGTGGCTCAGTCAGTTAAGCAGCTGCCTTTGGTCATGATCTCAGGGTCCTGGGATTGAGCCTTGCTTCAGGCTCTCTGCTCAGCAGGGAGTCTGCTTCTCCCTCTGCCTCTGCCTCTGCTGCTCCCTCCGCTTGTACTCTCTCTGTCTCTCTGTGTCAAATAAATTAATTAATTCTTTAAAAAAAATAGCTAAACTGAACTATTCACAACCATAATACAAGGATGCTATGTTTCATCATTTTCATAGTCAATAATAACAAAAACAGTAACTGGAAAATAACCGGACCACATCAGCTAAAAGTTCTCATCAATTCTTCTTTCAGCCTCTGACTTAGCAAATAAGGAAATACTGAGGAAATTGAGATCTTACTGAAATGTCCAAAATTATGAAGTTCTGTAATATAGAGTCAAATCCATGACCCAGTTTCCTTTTAACTTTATTTGTTTGTTTGTTTGTTTTTTTGTTTTTTTTAGCTTAAGAAGCAGTGCTTCATTATTCTTTCTCTAGGTAGTATCGACAGAAAGGGAATAGAGGCATCAGTACAAACTGGTTCATCATACGACCTTGCATACCGATGAACTTTGGTAACAGCAATATGAAGTCACATATTTATCTCAAAACTTACGTAATTACACAGTTATGTACTCACAACAAATATGTTCTTAATCTGAAATGTCCCTTACACCTGAAAAATTGAATGACAAGAGTCACCAAATAAGGGATCTCTAGTTCTCTCCTGATTAAACTTTTCTATTCCATAGACCTTCTTAAAATTACACACTAATTTGTGATGTAAAATCAATCACATAGAAGGTGGACAGAAACAAAACAAAACTAAAACAGGAAACCCTATTAAGGATTTTGTAACTTTCAGGATTTGCTCAATTCACAAACTTCTACACCATGATATCAGTAATGTAGTGGCTACAAGAGGTGATGATAACCAATATAAGTCAACATTTTAAAGTACATTCCTAATAGTAAATGCAGAATACTTCTATATTAGTATTTTAATGCCATAGCATTATATTTTTAAATTTCTTTTGTTTTAAATAAAGAAATATTGTGATCAAGATACTGTCTTTTATTTCTCACTAAAGATCCTCAAATCCACTGTAGTTTTAAAGACAGAAGTTCATTTAATGACACTTGAACCTATAGACCAATCATTGTCAAGGCAATACTTCCTGGCCTTTGTCTTTGCTGGGCATGAAAGAACAACATAATTACCTGCCTCCAAACCACTGGGTTTCCCCATAGAGCAGCTTCTCTTCTCTATCTATCACGGCTAAGGAGATGATCCAGCGCTGACTGCTGAAATAAATGGACGGAGGGTGGCAACGCATTGGAGCTTATCAAGGTGGGAGCAGCCTCTCCATCCTTCCCACAGGTGTGGAGGGAGCCCAGCAAAGCCCTGGTCCCCACTTCACACATGCTTCTCCTAATAGCAGAGCTTCGAGCTGGGGCCACTGGGATTGGGGGGGCGGGGGGGGGGGCTAGAGGTGGTGGTACAGAGGAAATCCTAGTGAAAGCAAATAAAAAAGCCCTATATAACCCTGCTCCCATGTGACTCTCAGGGGCTCACAGGAGTAGACACTCTCCCAACACAAGTCAGGAGGGGAATTAATAGGAAACTATCTTATTATACAGAAGATGCACAATGGTTAGCACATGTGCACACACCCCCTTCTTATATTTCAAATATATCTTTTTTATAACCTATTTTCATCACCTTAACAGTGGACTATTAGCATGTTGGCACTTCTACAGCATTTTTAATGACTATGTGAAATTTCATTTTGCCAATATACTTGTTTATTTAATCAATCTTTATTTGCTAATTTGGGTATTTCCAATTTAGGGTTATTTTTAAATGCTGTAAGGAATAGAAAATACACTTTTCATATTTCAAACATTGCAACATTTCAAATAATTACCTTCGATAAAATGTGTAGAAGTGGAATTATTGGTGAAAAGGTGATAAGATGTTTTGACAAAAACATGTTTTCACATGTTTTTGTCATCTTTTGACAAAAAGATGTTTTGACAATTGCTAACGTATTGCCATGATGCTGGGCAGGAAAGTTTACACTTTGCAGCACAGAATGTTAACACTGCGCTGAAGAAACTGCCTGTTTGACATATTGGCTTCGAGAAATCTTGGAATGAATAGAATTTTGTTTAAATCTTGGTGAGAGTGACCAAGATTTCACAAATTGAGTGTTTGTGTAACATATTTCTGTTAATTCCCTCATTGTGACTATTACTAATTCTCCACTAGATTTTAGTCTTTTATTCATTGGAAAAGACTCTGTATACGATTTTTTCAATAACACTCGGTCAGAGATTTTACAACACTACTTTGCCAGTGTGTAGTTTGTCTCAAATTTTAATGGCACTTCAGGATATGGATTTTTATGTGGTCAAATGTATTAATAACTCCTGTATGACATAGGATATATTTTCTTCCTCTAATTTTAGGCTTAGAAATTCCACTACCACCAAGAAATTACACAAATAAGCATTTTAGGTCTGTGTTTTACATGGAATTCATTGGTCAATAGGGAATCCTTTTTTCAAAAAAATTTTTTTGTATAATATGAAATATGGCTCTATCTAAAAACATCAGCATTTTCAGTATTCGGAAATGTGAAATCTCTCTAGATTTATTTACAAAGCAAATTGGTTTTCTGTTTTGCATCATACAGGGCCACGTCAGTTTTTGTTAATTTTGTTCCGAGGAGGGAAATGAGAGAAAAAGACATATTAAATAAGGTATTTTTAAATGCTTCCCGTTCCCTTCTCAGTTAAAGGACTTCTCACACCTGTACTCTATATATCATTAATGAGTTTTAAGTCTAGATTTGAGGAAGAAGGATGAGGACAAAACCAGTTAAGAAGAGAAGCCAAGATAAAAAATGAATACCATTGCTTTTGATTCCAGTTGGATCCTTTAAGAATGAGGCAGATAGGTGAAGGAAATTGTGAGAAGCCATCTCGCATTGCCTCTGCTACCATCCAAGGGAGAAAATGGTGGGCACTGGAGGAGGCAGTCATTTAAACGTACTAGGTAAGTATGGGGAAGTCCAAAATGTTGGTCAGCAGTAACCCAGTTTACACTGTGAGAGAGACCTTCCCATAAGCCAATGCGAACACAGTTTAAGCCCATGGACGAGCAGATGGTGAGACTGAAGCAGTGCTCCTGGTTTCCTACAGCCTGAATGCACATGCAAGAGACCTGGGGTGTCCCTGAATCTATGAGGGGCTATAGAAGTACTAAAAGGGTTGGTAAACCAGAAGAAACCTGGCTTCAAGCAGACTCCTCAAGATATGGGGAATTTGAAACCAGAGGCAAATAACATTAACTGTTGACTAGAGTAGGTAACTCCATGACATCTCAGAAAATCAGGTGGAACCAATTACGCCACTGAAGTCACCAAGGAAGGATCAGTCCTAGTTAGTCATTCCATGATAGTCAAACAGTGTGCTCCAAACAGCATTATGTAGACTCAAGGAACCCACTTCTCCTGTCTACACAAAGTCGTATTATCTAAATCACTCCCACAAATACCACTAGATGTGATCTCAGAAAAGGAAAGCATGGGAATAATCATTTGCCTGAGTCGTCCAAGCAGAGACTAATTTTCTTTAAAAGGCAGCGTAAATTATTGGAAAGAACACAGATTATTAATTTGGATTAAATACAATTATTCCCTCCCTGTATGCCTCCCTCCCACCCAATGGAGTAGAGGTTGGGAGGAGCTCATGCAGAAAATGAGGACAGTTATAAAGGAATAAACCCTAAACTGTCTTGTAGATCCCAGTTAATGAGATTGAATTTGTTAGACTAATACACACATTAAACACACACACACTCACACACACACACTTTCCTTTTCATATTTCCAGTTGTTATAATGATAATATATTTTCTTAGAAGAGAAGAAGCACTCATTTTTGAAATCTTAATCAGTTTTCTTGAAAATTCCCCTGCAACTATATATTTTAATATACTTCAAAAGCAGTTGGATCATTTTACTTACAATGTTGCTCCTACATTTTTTTTCTCCCAAATACTTTTATTTTTTCAGTGTTAAAAGATTACTACCCAGTGTATTGCTCCATGCAATACATGCCCTCCTCAATACCCACCACCAGGCTCGCCCGACCCCCCACCACTGCCCCTCCAAAACCCTCAGTCTGTTGCTTAGAGTCCACAGTCTCTCATGGTTCATCGCCCCCTCTGATTTCCCCCCATTCACCCTTTCTTTCCTTCTCACATTGCCTTCTATGTTTTTCCTTATGTTCACACATAAGTGAGACCATAAGATAATTGACTCTCTTCTCTTGACTTATCTCACTCAGCATAATCTCTTCCAGTCCCGTCCATGTTGATAAAAAAGTTGGGTATTCATCCTTTCTGATGGAGGCATAATATTCCATTGTATATATGGACCATATCTTCTTTAGCCATTCAACTGTTTAAGGGCATCTTGGTTCTTTCCACAGTTTGGCGATTGTGGCCATTGCTGCTATGAACATTGGGTTACATGTGGCCCTTCTTTGAACTGCATCTGCTTCTTCGGGGTAAATACCCAGTAGTACAATTGCAGGGTCATAGGGTAGCTCTATTTTTAATTTCATGAGGAATCTCCATACTGCTTTCCAAAGCAACTATACCAACTTGCATTCCCCCCAACAGTGTAAAAGGGTTCCCCTTTCTCCACATCCTCTCCAACATTTGTTGTTTATTGTCTTGTTGATTTTGGCCATTCTAACTGGTGTAAGGTGGTATCTCAGTGTGGTTTTGATTTTAATCTCTCTGATGGCTAAAGATGATGAACATTTTTCATGTGTCTGTTAGCCATTTGTATGTCTTCTTTGGAGAAGTGTATGTTCATGTCTTCTGCCCATTTTTTGACATAATTATCTGTTTTGTGAGTGTTGAGTTTGAGGAGTTCTTTATAGATCTTAGATATCAGACCCACATTGCTCCTACATTTTTACAGTTACAACCTACTTGGCAAATCTGAGTTTGACCAACACAAGTTTTCTTTGATCTTGGGCTGCCATTATTGATAATTCATATCTAAGAGGATCTTCCCAAAATTTTCCACGTGAAATTGTGTTTCAGAAATGAAATGGACAAGATAAGAGAAGTATAAACATTTTACCTCACATTTAGGTGTGATCCAATTCCATTTTTAAAAGAACATACAAGCTAACCCATTGCTGTTGAAAGAGACAACTAAAACTTAATAGATTATTCCAAAGGAATTACAAATATAAGACAACTTTTTCCCAAGTCCTTTTTAAGTCATTCCTAGATGGATTTATTTCATGTTGAATTAGGTTCAAAATTCTCCTCAGATATAAACGAAAATAAAAATAAGATGATAGTGAGGTTGAAGAGCTCACATTTATTAAGCACTTATGATGGGACAGGTACTTTAAATGCCTTATGGGAATTAAGTTTTCAACAACCTTTAGATGAGGCGCTCATGCTTATTTTTATTTTAATAATTCTAGCAAACGAGACTCAGGGAGGTAAATTTGCTTGCCCAGGACTGCGCCTTGGGAATGGCAGATCTGACATTCCGGCCCAGGTCCTCCAAAACCATAGTCCATATTTGTCTTTCTGCTTTTGCCCTTTGAACATATTTGAGTTTATGTAGCAATGGAAGCAGTGCACTTAGAGACTGGAAACTTGTGTCCATATCTTACCTTCACCAGGTGTTTATTGAATCGTTCTAAGCAAATGATCTTTTACATGCTCTGAAAAACAAAGGCTGTCCTGAATATTGAATGAATTTCAATTTCTTCCTCTAAAAAAAAAAAAAAAAGGCAATACACCTCACAGAGTTATTTTGAAGATTTCATTAGATGATATCTGGGCAATACAGAATATGATATTTTCCACATACAGCCAGGTCCTTATAAATTTTAGCAGTTGTTATTAGTTTTCTATACTTAAAACCACTTCAGTTTAACAGCACTACCTAGGTATAAGATGATGCTAGCCTTCCAGAAGTAGGACATGAAACAATGAATGTATCCGTGCTGGAGACACTTAAGTGCACAAACAATGATGAACAAAAGCACGATGCTTCTAGCAAAGGGAACCTTGCTCTGTCTGTTCTACCTCATTTCCCAAGACTTCCCAATAGACCCATTCCGTGTGTCTTTCAGAAGCATCAGCATCATCCTGGACCACATTCCTTTTCTTCCTGCTCTCGTTACCCATCTGGAAAGGCTCATCTTCTCTTAGACAAAATCTTCTCATGGCACAAGTCGTGGGGCCTTGAGAATAGCAATGATATAGAATCAAGATGCCAACTGAGGACACACCACTGCCTAAACCCACCAAAGAAGTTCAGGAAACTCGGTGCAACCCCCCCAGGCTCAGTGCCTATATGGGCAAAAGGGCCCTCCAGGTCTTTTCCTGCTCTGAACAGCTGCTACTTAATAATTCAGCTCAGCTCCTCCATTAGACTTCCTGGAACAACTCTCCTCACACTAACAGTGCCCTTCTCCCTGTTCACAATCTGTGTAGAATTGGAATCTAGGGTTTTAAACAGTCCTCTCTAAACATTCCCTATGGAGCTGGCCTATAATTCATTAGCCCCTCAGGTTATACCAGGGCAGAAAGACTCTTCTACCCAGACCAGGGTTGGTTGCCACCTAGAGTTCTCAGAAAGAAGGTCCAAAAGTAGAGTATCCCAAGGTGTGTGTAGCAGAACTTCACCTTCTAGCACTGGGGATCAATTGTTCACGCCACTCAGAACCACTGTCCCCAGATGCCTGCTAGGGACTATGGGGACACAAACTTGTAGCACAGATAATCATAGCAGGCTATCACCTCCTATGGATCTCTCCATCTACATGGAAGAAAATACATAAAACAAATCATCTTAACAGAGTTTGAAAACCAGCTGTTTTGTCAGACATTCAAAGGTTTTTTAAGTGTAAGAAGGGTTGGAAATCCATGTGTGGCCTCTTACTAACTGTAAAACCTTTGGCAAGTTAACTTTATTTTTATAAGCTTTAATTCCTCCTTTTAAAACAGTGGCAACAATGTCCAGTGGAGGAGGATAATAGGATGATATGGAAGATAGTGCATGTGAATGAGCCAGCCTGTGGCTGTCCTTTAGGAATTCAAAAAGAAGCTGCTACTGGGATCATTATCTTCTCAAAGTCACCAATGGCTCTCAATCTTAAATGAAAGCAGAGAGAAAATAATCATCCCCCAAGTGGTCAGGGTTTTGTCATTCAATGGAAAAGAGTCTTCTCAACTTCTTTCTAGCCTAGGACATTGTTTTTGCTTCACACAGCATCTCTATCCTAAGAACGTGTATTAGTTCCCTGTTGTCACTATCAAATGAACTTCACCTAATGGCTGAAAACAACACAAATTTATTCTCCTACATTTCTGGAGGTCAAAAGTCCCACATGATCTCATAAGACTAGCATCAAGGTATCAGTTACCCTGGTTGCTTCTGGAGGCTCTAAGAAGAATGTTTTCTCTCCCTTTTTCTATATTCCTTGGCTTGTGGCCACCTTGCTCCCTTTTCAAAGTTCACTGCCCTGGTCTGGGTTTCCATCATCACAACCTTCTTCTGGGACTCACACTCCTCCAGCATCCCTCTGATAAAGACCATTATGATTATATTGGGCCCCAGTGAATAATCCAGGATAATCTCCCACCTCCAGATTTAACTTTAATTTAATAAATCTATAAATTCCTTTTGCCAGATAAGGTAACATTCACATCTTCCAGAGATTAAGATTAAGATTAAGATGCCACTCTTTCCAACAGGAACTTAGCCCAAAACTACACTGGAGTTGACCAACAGGACTATGAATACAGATTTCCTCAGAAAACACATATTTCTCCACCAAAGTTACTCAGACTAAAATATGGGGCTCCAGGGATGCCTGGGTGGCTCAGCGGGTTAAAACCTCTGCCTTCAGCTCGGGTCATGATCTCAGGGTCCTGGGATAGAGCCCCGCGTAGGGCTCTCTGCTCAGCAGGAAGCCTGCTTCCCCTTCTCTCTCTGCCTGCCTCTCTGCCTACTTGTGATCTCTCTCTATGTCAAACAAATAAATAAAATCTTTAAAAATAAAATAAAATAAAACAAAATAAAATATGGGGCTCCATTTACTGAATCCACACATCCATGTGCTTTCAGAAAGAGATAGCAGCCAAAAATTTTTGCAAGTATTTTTAATAAAGGACAGGAAAGCATCCAGTTGCACACGTACCAACAGTGAAACTACTCTAGAAAGCTTTTGAAAAAATTCAATTGCACAGACTCCAAGCACACTGTTAGCACAGAGGTAAGATCCTACAAACACTCACTGTCAGTCCCATCATTGGGCTTATTTCCAATAGCACATGCTCATGTAATTATGCCTGGGTTCTAATCAGACATGAGACAATTGGGGAAGAAAAGAATAAAGTGTACAAGAAGGTCATTATGGCATTTGTGTCTTTATTTCTTTTACTATTTAAGTGGAAACACTTAGATAAGCACATACATATAATGAGCCTGGGTTGAGAAAACATGCCGTGATGTCAGAACAGACATTTTACTTTCTCTTTTACTTTTAGAGTCAATTTTAAAAAGTATTACCTCTAGCACCCTCCCTGCAATAACAAAGTAATTTTACTGTTGAGTGTTTTATGATTATTCAAGCTTATTCTTTCCATGTGCCTTTGGCTGTGATACCAGAGGAACACTGTAATTAAAAGATTCCTCATGCTATTTGAGCTCTTAAAAAAAAAAAAAAAACTAACCATACAAAATTTCAATTAAAATATCGTATTTTATGAGCATTATAAACATTTATAGGCAATTTGAATTGTTACCTTATTTACTCAAATGTCCCAACTATACCAACATAAAATAACAATTCCACATTTCTATTTTCCAAAGCATTGGAAATTACTATGGTGGGAAGATTGACATAGTTCTACCAGCAAGGGAGTTCTAATATCAGATACCCTTCCAATTTATAAGACCTAATATTTCACTAAATTCAAAGTGTGCACATTTGTTGTCATCTAATTTACATAGTAATTCTTCTGCATCTCATTGTGAATAATCTATGCCCAAAATAAGTTTGTATTGTTAAGTCTCTAGAAAAGCATTGTTTTTGCATTCATTAACTCATTCAATCATTTAACAAATATTTATTGAGTGCCTACTCTATGCCAGACCAGGCACTGAGCTGGTTGCTAGAGACAAAGCAATGAACAAAATTAATAAGCTTAGTTCCCATTCTTCAGAACAAGTTACATGTTGCTTATTCCTCATCTCAATGCCTCAAACCCAATCTGTAATAGCATAAATAAAAACAAAGTTTGCAAAACATATAAAATTAAATCAGTGTATGCTTTTGCTATTTTAAGCTTAATGAACTCAACATTGGATTATGTGTATTAAGTCTCTAGATTACCAGTCTTTTTTTTTTACTGCACTTATGAAACTGCCTCCTCAAGACATGTGTTATTCCAAGAGCAACTGGATGAAAACAGCTCAAAATCTTCCATAAAAAAATAATAAAAATTATTACCCCACGACTTTTCCTGTCCTGGCAAGTATTGAAGAGGCCAGGAAAGTAACTACCAGAAGTACCTGTATCTCGTTCCCTAGGTGG